>OY986436.1:204213221-204773221 GCA_963920525.1 Dichetophora obliterata | reverse complement strand
GGAGAGTTGTTCAACAAACAGTAACAGAAGTCGGAGAGAAGAAGCGTGAAAATACAGCAACACCTGAAACTCTTACAATATGGCCGAAAAACAGCATGCGGCGAATGTGGTGTTTTTCGGATTTTATTGCGTCGCCTGCAACCTAAGAACCTATTTTCTGCAAGTGTCAGAGTTGCCATATTTTCTTATTTGTTTGTTTGGCACTGCCAGCTGGTGCAACTTTGAAATATCATTGGTTCTTTTTTTCTTGCGTGTGGCAAGCATGAAAAAGCTCAAAACAAAACTTATTTACTTACTTCCCCTCCCCTTTCCATTTTGTATTCTGGGCCAAAAGTTTTTCATCGCATAATCTTTGTCGATAACGAAGAAATTATTTGCATAAAAGAATGCTTGCAAGGAAATTGCATTGGCAAGACGACACACACGAAGTTTGCGAAAACAAGTGCAATTTATTAACTTCCTCCCTTTTGCCCATTGAGCACATTGTTTACGTAGTTGTTTGTTACCGTTATACGAGTATGTGAGCGAGCAGCAAAAAAGTGTCACACGTAGCGAAAATGTGCGCAAAACATGATCAGCTGTGAACAATTGGGACAGACAGCAGACAGTGACGCCCTCAATTCTAGGTGTTTGGGGTCTTAAAATATGTAGGAATAAATTTTGAAATTAAGCAAAATAACTTTTTTTAAATTGAAGCACAGCCGCGAATAACGTTTTAAGCGACAACAAGTAAATTGTTCACAATACGTAAAAAACCTTTTAAATGCAGCAGACAATTCAGGCCCGTAGCCAGAAAATAAGAGCCGGGCAGGCTGAGCCTCCAGTAAAAAAATACAAATTTTTTCATACATTTGTATATAAATATATATATGCATATTAACATATTTTCAAATGAATTTTTTATATATTTACATGTTATTTAATGAGTTTATTGTTCAAATGTATATTTTAGTAAAAAAAAAAGTTAAGTATATTAACATATAAAGCCTAGTACTCTGTTCGCTTGCGTGAAACTTCGCTGGCAACATCTATTCCTTTGTTGCGTGAAATTTCTGACTTAAAGTTTGTTGCGAGGAATTTCTATGACAACGTTTCTCAGGGAGACTCAGAAAATATGTTGGAAGATTTCATATGATATCTCTCTTTTCACTTCAAAATAAATAGGCAGTACAATTAAATTGTCGTGAAAAAATGTTGCTCAGAAACATGTTGCGATAATTTCACGCAGCGGAACATAGTACTGCTCTGACGAACATTCTGTGAAAATTTCCACACTTGTTTCGCAGCTGTCACTTTTTGTATGGAGATTTGAGTGGAATTTCACATGAAACTGAACAGAGTACTATGCTTTAAATATAACATAAATGAGTTTAATGTTTGAAAGCGAATTTCTAATGTATTATATTGATTTCCACTACAGTCACATCTCTGCTGTTTAATACAAAGGCAATCTTAGTTTCCCATTAAATTTGCGAAGATAATCTTTGAACTCTCTTGATTTGGTTTACACGGGAAAATGATGCATCCGCCGTACCGTCGGAATACCGCCGCAATACCGCCGTACTGTTGCCGAATGTTTCAATTGCACAAAACAAATCATAAGTATCAGGAAACGCATCGCGCAATAGATGCAATTCATTCAACGTATCAAAACTGATTGAATTTGGTGATGTTTTCTGATGCTCATCCCTTTTTTGTCCAGATATTTCTTTGCGACAGACATCTCGGCATCAGAGGGTATTTTTAAGCCCACAGATCATAATATTTTCAAACTAGCCGGCTTCATTTCGTAAGCTTATGACAATGCCAACAATATACGATCATTTTTGGTGAAACGCTTTTTTAATTTGAATATAATATTATCAACGATATCAAAGTAAGCCGGCTTAATTTCAATAGAATATTCACTTCTCTCACCAAGTGATTGTTCTACTACTGAGTTTCACGTGATATAAAACCTTTTTATTTTAATTGTTTTTGAGCAAAAGTACCTCATTCAATCGCAAGCTATGTCTGCAACATCCATTATTTTCCTTTCAGCCTTTCCGATTTTTTATGCTCCCAATTAGTAGTTTTAGTTAGACTAATTAGACTAATTATTATTAGTAGATTGGGGAATGTATGTATAACTATTTGAGAATGAATGCAAAGTATTTAGATTACAGGAATAAGGAAGACTGCTGACCTGGTACAGCCGCTCAAAGTTGAAAAATCCAAAATGCAGTCAGCTGGCGCTTGAATCATGATATAATTTCGAAATCCTCCCCATTCATCCTCAAGTAGTTGCAAGCGTTTTTCCTAATCAGAACAGCAAACTGGGAGACACAAAAGCTGGAAAAACGACTGCACCAACTGCAATTTTTTTTTGTGTATATTTAGTTTAAAACACTTAAAATAATAAATTATCTAAAAAACTTGCTCAAAAAATCTAGAAAACAATTAAAATAACAACATTCTATAAATTTTCACCAAAAAATAACTTTCTTTACAAATTTTTGACAGCTGTTATTGGCAATGATTGACAAAATATGGCAGTTGTAAAAGCATGCGGAAATTTGGCTAGGGCAGGCTCGGCGGATTCTAGGGAAGGTTTAGCCTGCCCTAGCACCATACTAGCTACGGGCCTGAGACAATTTCTAGATACTTGTTATTAATACATTATGGAAAAATTAGGAAAATAAACTATTTAGTAAAAAAAATTGTTTAATAATAATATTTGGTTAGTAAATTACGTATTATTATTGTTTAAAATGGAAAAACGTTATATATCCAAGACCCATTGGTTGTTCAAACGTTATTCCACGTTCCAAAGCAGAGTTTGCGTTGGCTTTTAAAACGTTATTCGCGCAAATAATGCATACCCACATAAGAAGACTTATTTAATTGAATCCTTTCAGTTACATGAAATGTAAATGAGAGAATTTAAATAGTTATTTATAAAAAACTCTCCATAACAAAAACAAAAATTCTTTTGAAGAACTTAAAAGAAAATATTTTAAAACCTGCAACAAAATATATTGGTTTGCTTTCGAACACTAACTTAATGTTTTTCTTAATTTAACTTCATATTGATTTATAGAACTCGGCGTACTTTTAAGGCAAATATGAAGTCATTGCAAATGAGGTATTGTTAGAAGTGTTTTGCTCGTTCGCTGGTTATAGGTTATGTGACGTCACATAAAATTTAATATGGAGCCCCCTCTAGTCAACTCTAGTCTAGTCAACTAAGCCCCTAACTTCTGAACTACTTATCATAATTTGACAAATTCGTTTGAAGCGTTTTGATCATCCGCTGGTTATAGGCTGTGTGACATCACATTAAATTGAATATGGCGCGCCCTCTAAAGGACATAAAGTCATGAAGTTAAAAAAATTTTGTACAGTGACATAATAAAGAGCTTTGTTTATAATTTGATCATCAAACAATTGATTAGTAAGAAGTTATTACTTTCGATTATATAAAAATTATATCATCAAAATAAGTTAAATAAAAAATTAGTTTAAATTTTGTCTGTAGCTTGATTAATCTCTCTGCAGTGAGTCAGTTTTGAATGTGGTCGCAATTTGTCCAATCGTGCTTAAAATAAGAGCAATTTTCTTAAATTAAAATAATATAAAAACAGAAGTTCCTATTAAAATCAAAAATAAAATGCAGGAACAATCATCGGGTATGAAGTTACTAATATTTATTGGCTTGTACAATAAAAAATTCGGGATTAATTTTTAAAAATCCAGAAATGTGCATTAAAAAAAATTTTAAGTAAAATATGCATTTTACAAACAATATGGCTTTCAAGGCTATAATTGGCTTTCAAGCGTGTTCAAGCAAAATTTTTTATGTAATAATATTAAACAAGTATTGTTATTTTATAATCAAAAGAAATTTTTTTGCCCATTTTAGCCGTTTTTTTTTTTTTGTTTTTGATTAAATTTTAAGACGCCCTAGTATTATCATTGAACTAACGAAATTCTTGTTGGATTCATATTACTTTGCAGAGGATAGGGTTCAATCAACTTTTTTTTAGACATGAATGGAGCTTTTTAATATAATGAATGATAGTATTTCTCTCAATTTAGAAGAAAGATGGAAATATTGAAAGAGACACCTTAAAAAACGCTCAAACTGTCCCAACAAAAAAAAAAAAGAGCTGGTGAGTAAAATTGCCTATTTTATCTTGCAGTTTAAAAATAAATAAATCGCTAGTAGAAGAACTAAGGAGCGTTTCCTTAATGCAAGAAAAAAGAAAAGCTAAGTTCTTCTATTGGATTTGAAAACTACAACACCCAGGACAATAAAAGGGGCCATCCCAACAAATCTTTTGACGATAGTTGTAGTAGTAGTAGCTGTGGTAGTTTTAAAAAAGAAGATTTCATTATGTTCCTAATAATCTGTTCAATACAGCCTTTTAATAAGTAAAATATAGTATGAAATTCTAATTTCGGATACCATTGAAATACGTTATATTGTGGTAAGTACCTAGATGACCGAGCTTACTCATAAAGCTTTAATAAAGTAACACCTAAATACTAATTTTAGTAGCACCAATACAAATCTTCATTCCATATTTAGTACAACAATCAACGCAAATGCTTTGTAAGAGCAAAGTACTCTTTAACAATTTTTTTTTAATAATATAAAGTACAGGGTCCGCCATCTAACGTTTTTTTTTCAACTAACACTTAGCTCATGTCTGATTTGACAGATAATTAGTTTTATCCTTTCGCTGAAAGAATATGGTTGTGTATACGCTTGAGCAACGCTGGGAAATATTGCAACATTACTTTGAAAATCATGATAATATTGCAGAATGTGAGCGAAAATTGTGTACGGATTTTGGAAGAAGAGAAGCACCTTCAGCTCCGTATGTTCGTTATCTTGTGAAAAAAGTGAAAGAATCTGGCATTCTCATCGATAAACCAAAGCGTGAAAAGCCAAAAGCAGTGCGTACACCCGAGAATATTGCTGCTGTGGCAGAGAGTGTGCGTGAAGCGCCATCAACATCAATTCACCGTCGTTCTCAACAATTGAACATTTCAGAGACATTGAGGCGATCGACTTACAGAAGATGCCGATTTTGCCAAAAATATCATCTTTTCAGAAGAAGCTCATTTTGATCTTGGCGGGTATGTAAACAAGCAAAATTGTCGCATTTGGGGCACAGAAAACCCAAAACGAGGCACTGTTTGGTGCGGATTTTGGTCCAGAGGCATAATTGGGCCATTTTTCTTCGAAAATGAGCAAGGAATGGCCGTTATTGGGCCATGTTGAACGAATTTTTGTTCACAAAAATCGAAGAGGAGGATATTGGCAATATTTGGTTTCAACAGGACGGCGCTACGTGCCACACAGCCGAAGCTACACTCGATGTTTTGCGCCCTGTTTTTAAAGATCGCACTATCAGCCGCAGAGCTGATGTCGTTTGGCCACCTCGGAGCTGCGATTTGACACCGTTTGGACAGATTGGACCGATTTGGACCGATCGTGTGGGCTACTGCATGGCCAGCCGAGGCAGCCATTTATATGAAATTATTTTCCATTATTAACCGGAAGGATTGTACTTTCAAATAAAAAAAGAAATTTGAGAAAATATCCAGTAGTTTTTTTTATAGCATTTGCAAAAAAAAAGTATTTGGCGGACCCTTTATATCCACCAATAAAAACCAATTTATTAAATTGGTCTAGAGCACTACAACCAATTCAAAACTAACACATTGAAATTCTATAATAAAATGATTTAGGCTAGAAAACTAGCCTCTTTCCAAGTTAACATAAATCTTCTCACCCCAAAACCCACCAAACCACAATTTCTTCCAAATCCAATGTAGGGCTCATTTGATTTTAGTTTTTGACTATTTGGACACAGTGTGCGCCGGTTCGCTGTTATGATGAAAGAGCAATTTTTCCTTCGCCAAACAAAAATCGTTGTTGTTTAACATCAATGCCAAATCATGTCGGCCTTTGTAGTCAGTGGAAAGTGCGTTCGATTCCGATTTCGGGCATGGCTCTTTTCACTTTCTTCGTTCTTTCCTACATATAAAATTTATGAAAAAATAAAAATTCACAACTTAATTGTGGAAAATGTGGAATTAAAGGACAGGAACACAATTAAGGGCTGAAAATGCTGGCAAAGGTTAAGGTACAACACTAGCCTCGGTTAAAAGCAATTCAAATTGTCTTTCACGGTTGTTTTGCCTAATCAATAATTCACGTATGTTCCAATCAATCGCGTATAGTTCCAATCAATTTCTCTTAATAATCTTTTCCTTTTCTTTCCTTAAGGTCAAAGACCACACCTTTTTTGTATAAGGCGAATACCTTGGTTCTTTGATCTTTTGTAAAAAAAAAACTATAAAAAAGTTGTGAATAAGATTCGGTAATCGATATGAATGAAACCGCATGAATCCCAAAAAACTGTCGCCATAACCTTGTTGGCCGACTGACCTACGCCTTCTTTAGTACAACGAATACCTGGAAAAGTAAACTGTTCTCTACTATTTGGTGAGTTGTGATGTATTCATGTTTCGTCTTAGGTTAAGACACGGTGTAAAAACTCCTTTGGATTGCGGTTGAACATCGTATGACACTCCTTTGAAGTGGTCACACTGCTGCAAGTGGTCGAAAGTGAGCTTTTTTGTGAGGGAAAGCGTTTTCATGTGCATATATTCATCTCAAATGTGATGTACCCGCTCAGACAAGATGCCTACCAATCTTCCAACATCATTTCATGGATTTTAATGACGATTTCTGGCGTGACAACATCTTTTGTGCGGCTTGAACGTTCAGCGTTACTTGTGCTGGTAAAGTAAACTACTTCTTAAACATTAAACATAATGCTTAATGAGCACACGAAATAAACTTGTTTCCATTTTTGTTGAAATTCACGAGGTTATCTGCCTTGAATGGCTCTCGAACACAAACCATACGTAGGTAGCTAAAAAACAGACTTGCTGGACTATGATTTTGTTAAGCAAAAAGGTTCTTCAGAATGTCCTCCTTTAGAAATAAATTATGAATACTGCGTTGCAATCAGGATGCGTAGAGCAATCAAAATCTCTTCTGAGCTATCTTTGCTATGCGCTTATCATTTAAAAATATTCAGAGCGTATACGGATAAAATAATCAATGTTCTTTGAACTTCTCAACTGCTTTCCTCGTTCGTGAGTTTGTATGCTGAGAAATTTTAAAAGAGCGAAGTCGTGTTGATGACAGATGTTGATTTTTCATCGCTCGTGAATTTTGAAATGATTAACTCATTGAATCTCTCGCTGTCATTTGATGCAAAACTTTAGTTTCATAATAAAAAACCATAAAAAATCTTTATATTATACGAAATTATAGGAAACTGAGAAATAAACAAAATTGGAACATTTTAAAAATTTATTAAGTACTTAAATATATCGTTGAAAAACGCAAAAAAATATAGTTCATTATAAAACACGTACACCAAAGCCCCGATTAGCGTCGTTCCGATCTGCGTCGTTTCGCATTGCGTCGCTTAAGAAATTTGGTGATTTTGAATTGCGTCGTTTTGATTTCAGTTTGCGTCGTTAGATAATTTTTTAGTTTCGAAAAGACTTTCCTTTTTTTAAGTTCGGTGAATTTTTTTTCTTCAATTTTTAAAAAGGGGATCTCCCTTTTTATTTTGTTTGTAGAAATTGGCTTTGCCTTTTTGCTCTATTTGTAGAAAGGTAATTAAGATTTACCTTAATTCATTCAGTTTTGCAAATATTTGCAGCAGTGAAGTGTCTTTTTGGCGTTCCTAATCAAAATGAGCCAAAAGAGAAAACAAATCAGTTTAGAATTAAAACTGGAAGTCTTAAAACGTTTTAAATCTGGTGAAAAAGCTGCTGACATTGGCAGAAATCTTGATTTACCTCCCACCACAGTAAGGACAATCTGTAACCGAGATGCTGATAAAATAAATTAGTTTGCTAAATCTGCGACGCCATTACAGACTAAACAAATAACAAAACAGAGGAGTCTTTTGATGGTCAAAATGGAGTCGCTTCTTAGCATTTGGATAGAAAACCAAAATCAACGAAGGATGCCACTAAGCAAGATGGTTATTCAGAATAAAGCCTTGAGTTTATTTTATTATCTTAAAGACAACTGTCCTTTATCAAGCGGTGAATGTTTAGAAAAATTTGAAGCAAGCCAAGGTTGGTTCAACCGCTTCAGAACTCGAGCAAATTTCCATAATGTTGCGTTGAAAGGAGAAGCAGCTAGTGCAGATATTTCAGCTGCTAATATATTTAAACTTGAGTTAAAAGTCATTATTGATATTCTGGTAAGCAAGTTCTAAATGTCGATGAAACAGGTTTATTTTGGAAACGCCTACCGGGAAGAACCTACATTTCCAAATCTAAAAAATCTTGCCCTGGATATAAAGTCAGCAAAAATCGGCTTACCCATCTCTTAGGAGGAAATGCAGAAGGGGATTTTAAATTTAAGCCTTTTCTGGTTTACCATTCTGAAAATTCAAGAGCTTTTAAAAATGTAAACAAGAGCGATCTTCCAATTTATTGGCGCGCCAACAAGAAGGCCTGGATGACTGCATCTTTATTTAAAGACTGGATAGAAAATTGCGCTGTTCCTGACTTAAAAGCCTATTGTTCTTCTGAAAATATTGATTTTAAAGTGTTATTGTTATTAGACAATGCTCCAGGACCTTCTATTTATTCATATGAATTTTCTGAAAATATAAAAGTTGTTTTTATGCCTCCAAATACAACCTCCATCATACAACCAATGGACCAAGGTGTAATATCTAACTTTAAATGTTATTATTTAAGACGGACGTTTAGTCAGCTTATTGCAGAAACTGATGGACAAGACAAGCCATCTATGAAAGACTTCTGGAAAAATTACAACATATTAACGGCGATCAAAAATATCAACTTGTCATGGATAGAAGTAAAAAAAAAATGTATGAACGGAGCTTGGCGTGAATTATGGCCAGAATGCATAAGTAAAAATATAGAAGATATCAATGATGTACCAACTGTCCATAAAGAACTTGCAGAAATAGCTGCAGAAGTAAACTTTCAAGGCATGGAGGAGAGCAATATTGACGAGTTGCTGATATCCCACGAATAAGAGCTAAGTAATGAAAATTTGATTGGATTGAATGTCTAATACGCTTTGGAAGATAAAATTGTTGCACCTGAGGTGATTATTGAAGAAAAAAAACTAACTACTGTTCTTATTTCGGAAGCAATGCAACTAATAACCCAGGGAATGGCTATATTTTCTGATAATGATCCTGACGACAAACGTAGTTTAAGAGCGACACAATCCGTTGCGGATGCTATCAATTGCTACGAAGAAATTTATTTGAAAAACAAAGCGAAGACACTTCAACTAACTATGGACAAGTTTTAAACAAAATCAACACAGCAATCAAATCCCGCGACAACAATTACTACTGATTTAGAATCCTGCAGTTCTAATTTCATACTTTAATATTAAATTTTCTGTAGATTTAAATGATTTTTTTTTGTTTTATTAAAACGAATGTATGCAATTTTATGATATATGTACCTATCTTCTTTTCTTTTAATTTAATTTTTTGTTGCAATAAAATTAAATATACCAATAAAAATTAATAAAAAAATAGATTTTTTTGAGAAATATTTTACTTTAGTACTAATAAAACAAAATTTCGTTAAAATATGTGAGAACATTTAATTCGATTTGCGTCGTTTTGATTTGCGTCGAGTTTCACTGGTCCCAATTAACGACGCAGACCGGGGTTTTGGTGTATTTATTTTTAATTACCAAGATCACTCGTTGAGTCAGTAAATGAGTGAGCGCAAAAATTTCAATGAAATGAGTTTATCTTTGCAAAAACTTGCGAGCGAGAAACAATGAATAGTAAAGAGAAGGCGCTGCTCAACTCTGTTTTTTTGAGGAGCACAATCTACGAACGAATACTATGAAAGAGCGAAGAAAAATTTTTGATCACTCTGAATATTTAACACAAGAGTGCTCAAGTTTTTTTCTTAACGAATGAGGAAAGTAAAGTGAATCGCTCTTCAGTGGAATAATATTGAAGAGGAGGAGTGAATTCTTCTCTAAAAGTGAGAGTTTTTGCAAACCCTGGCAAAGAGAATATATTATATCAAGACGAGCAGAAACTCTATGTTCGCTCTTGAGAATTATTTCAAGACTACAAAGATTGGGTTCTGCCAGCGTGATGCTAATGTTGTTCTGCCAACGTTCTTGCTCATGATACAAAGAATTACAGATAAAGTATTGCGCATGTCCGCCATCTTTGCTGTGACGTGCAAGGTGATCCTTGGTTAAAACGTAGTCATAATTTATTCATAGGGTATAAAGATTTTAAAATGCCTACATTTTCTTATGAAAACTTGTTTTACTGAAATGAAATAAATATTGGTATATAAAGCACATGTCCAAAATAAAGTAAATATATTTTTAGAACTGTTTGTGAAGAAAAATTTGCATATTTTGTAGGGGTGCTTTTTCCCTTTTTTACCGATTTACACAAAAAGCGGCTACGTTGCTTGATGTGCTTGACAGAATTTTGACTGTTTGTTCGTTTTCATTTTGCTATCTTCGTCACTTTTCTACATTTTCTTTTGGATGTATTCATCAAGTGTCACATTTGACGAGCACCGATGACGAGGTGCGCAGTAAATTTTGTTTGTTGCGCCGGGAATACTTTACCTGTAGCTCTTTGTATCATGGTTCTTGCTGGCTGTTTCGGGCAGAGGTATTTTTAAAATTATGTGTGCACAAGCGAGCTGGTAATACGTTTGTTCTTTTTAGAATGCTTTGGCCATTTTCTTCCTATTAGAATTGCGATCGTTTTGAATATTTTATTGAAATTAGGAAATTGCAAAAAAACTGTCAGCTTTGTTTTGGCTGAGCTTTGTTTACATTTTTTTGTCCTACATTTTTAAAGGAAAGATTTCTGTGCAAAAGCGAGCGGCAACAAGTTTTGTTCTTTCTACTTTTTTCTTCCTACTAGAATTGCGATCATTTGGTATATTTAAGGAATTATGAATGAAATGTAGCAAAACAAGATTTCCTTGAATTTACCAATTTGTCGATATTCTAATGTTTTGATTCTCAACTTTTTTTGGCTGAGTTGTATTTACATTTTTTTGCTACATTTCTAGCAAGGAAGTTTTTCATGCAATTGCAATTATATTATATGAATATATTTTAATTATATTTTATTACAGAAATTTAGCTTTCTATATCGATCATTTGGTACATTGAAAGAAATATTGGTGAAATAAACCAAAATGCCTTTCTTTCAATTTACCAATATCGAACATATTATTGTATTTTTTATTTAAATTTATTTATCAAGTACAACTCCACTATAAAATTTAAATTACAATTTCAGAAAATATTAAATTGCAATTCCAAGGTACTTTAATTCAAATTAATTTATTTATTAATATTTCTTTTTTTATTTTTAAAAAGTTAAAAGTTGCCAATATAATTGCACACTTTTTTATACCTGTATTTTAAGAAATAGTTGAAGAAAATATTTCCACAAAATTTCATAGAAATTTGTTATAATTGGGATTTTTGCGATTTTGTTGTTTAATCTTATAAAACATGTGATACTTCAAATGAACGGAATATTATTAATAAATTATGCCAAAATAATTGCAATTTTCTGAAAAAATATTCTGAAATAGATTTGAACAAATGCAGAAAAGTAAGATTTGAGCAACACAGTAGAGTAACAATTTATTTGAAGTGTTTGCAAGAATGTATTATAAATTAATTTATTTGTTTTAATTTGATGTGTCGCTTGTTTAATCAGATTATATAAAACTATTTTAAAATAATTAATGCAATGAAACAAATTTTTTTAAGTAATTGAATTAAAATATTGGGAGGCAAATACTTATTAATTCTATTTGCACTGAAAACCTCATCTTTCCAATTCTAAAATTAAAACTTCCAAACAAATTAGTATTTAGCTTATAATTTAATATAATATTTACGAACTACATGACTTATTATATAATATAAGAACTTACAAACTAAAATGTACTCTTATAATTTAATATAGTAAATTAAAACTAAACTGAGATCTTATTACATAATGTACTCTTATTATATAATATAATAATATACAAAATAACTACTAACTAACTTAGATATGTTATATAATATGTTCGATATTGGTAAATTGAAAGCAAGGCATTTTGGTTTATTTCACCAATATTTCTTTCAATGTACTAAATAATCGATATAGAAAGCTAAAATTCTGTAATAATATATAATTAAAATATATTTATATAATATAATTGCAATTGCATGAAAAACTTCCTTGCAAGAAATGTAGCAAAAAAATGTAAATTCAACTCAGCCAAAAAATTGAGAATCAAAATATAAGAATATCGAAATATCGTTAAATTCAAGGAAATCTTGTTTTGCTACATTTCATTCATAATTCCTTGAATATACCAAATGATCGCAATTCTAGTAGGAAGAAAAAAGTAGAAAGAACAAAACTTGTTGCCGCTCGCTTTTGCACAGAAATCTTTCCTTTAAAAATGTAGGACAAAAAAATGTAAGCAAAGCTCAGCCAAAACAAAGCTGACAGTTTTTTTGCTATTTCCTAATTTCAATAAAATATTCAAAACGATCGCAATTCTAATAGGAAGAAAATGGCCAAAGCATTCTAAAAAGAACAAACGTATTCCCAGCTCGCTTGTGCACACATAATTTTAAAAATACCTCTGCCCGAAACAGCCAGCAAGAACATCGGCAGAACAACATTAGCATCACGCTGGCAGAACCCAATCTTTGTAGTCTTGCAATAATTCTCAAGAGCGAACATTGAGTTTCTGCTCGTCTTGATACAATATATTCTCTTTGCCCTGGTTGCAATAAAGAAATTGCTAAGGGTTGAACTAAGAAAGTCCCGGTTTATACTCGTCAAGACTTGACGGTCAAGTCTTGCGTTCCATGGAGCGGGAATCGTAACAAAAGGGAAAGAAAGAAATTGACCGTACCGTCAATTCTTGGGCAATTCGTTTTGTGTTCGTTCGTTGTCCCGCTATTTTCAATTTTATTTCGGCGTCATCAGTACAAACTTGAGAAGAAAAAGGGAGGAGTGAAAGAAACAATTGACCGTCAACTCTTGACGAGTGTAAATTGAATCGTCAAGTTTAAAAGGGAATATGCAAAACTTGAACGTCAAGTCTTGACGAGTATAAACCGGGACAAATAAACACTAATTTAAAGAATAATGAAATATAATTATTCATTAAATAACCACAAATAGGATTTCAGAAATTAAAAAACATGCTCTTCTTTTAGTTTATTATTTTAAAAATATGTAAGCTTTTCTAAAATTTAATAATTAACTGTTAGAACTTTAAATTTGGCAATGCTGCTTATTTAAAAAAAGTAAAGAAGTGGTTCAATAGTTTGCTATTTAAGAAAGTCTTTCCTAAAGTTTTCACTTCGGTAATTAATTCGAGAGTTAAGTAAAAACTATTTATATTGTGCATTATAATATTTTTTAATACCTAATCCTTTTTCATAATACCGTAGAATGATTGTTTACTTTTGAAAAAGACAGGTTATGTTAATCAACATAATTTATTATTGATTAAAATAACCTTAATTAATATTATTTTAAAAGTGGTAGTACTTGTTAAATACTGTGCGTAAATAGATTCCCATTCTAAATCATACCTTTAAAAATACCCTAACAACGTCACTGTCTTCCCAAACAGCACATCACGATAACAAATTTCTTTGTTTGATAGTTATTTTTTATTGCAGTTATTGGTATTTTTTTTTTTATTCTTATAGCTATTGTTTTGATACAATTTTCTTTAAAAGAAAAAGACAACAAAAAGTTTTCCATCAAGAGGAAGATGAAGTTTACCAACTTAAGATTATTAACAAAAAGAAGAAAAAGAAAACAGTTTTATAAAATACATTTGTTTCTCTGTGTATTTGTTTTTCCAAAAAAGCAAAACCAAAAAACCTGCACATGTGCCAAAAACTTTTTGCTACACCTTCAGGTGGCATAGGTGGCGCTACCTCGAATTGCCAATCTGCACAACAAAGTATCTAACCTCTTCCATACACACACATAAAACAAAGCTGCTATCACCAACTTGTATTTAAATTGGAATGATTCTGAAGTGTGAATATAACTAATCTAGAATTGAGCTCAAAGACGACATGCTGAGCAGTTATTCTTTCTAAGCTTTATCATGCAATAAAATATATTGCTTCAATTCAAGCTGAACAGAACTTTATGAAACAAAAGAAACTTTTAAAAACTCCTTCATTAAGGTACTGTTAACGAAGTAAGACATTTATTACTATCAAGTTGTCAACAACATTTCTGAAATACTCAAGGTAAGAGTCAGTGCAAGGTTTCTAGCTGAAACTCCTAACTGCATATGTTTCTTTTAAATAACTCTTTTGAAGGCTTAATCATGCCTGTCTAGAATTTTATTTCATTTTAAGAAATCTACCCAATTTAGTTTATATTTCATTCTAAAATAGTTAGTAAAACTTAACGAAGTCCATACAAAATGCATTCATTCATTTTCATTTCTTCAATTATGAAAGACAGCTCCCCAACAATTGCACAAAACTGACCAGATAGACGCATAGACAAAATAGGTAGACAGAGAGACAGGCAGACAGACAGTTTGTATGCATCGCATATCATTTTGGCCAAGATTCTTTCTGCCCACAATTTGGCAACAAGTTAACAAAGTTCTGTCGAGTTTTTGTGGCTTTTTGAAAATGTTCAACTTGAATGATGAAAAGAAGCAAACTTTTTGATTTTCCTCAAAACTGTAACTCTTGAGGTTTGATGTGTTGTTTTTTGCGGTCCAGAGGAAAGTGTAAATGAAAAGCTGGTAACGAAAGTGTTCCTGGACAGTCGAATTGAGTAGTGTTGCTGGGTGGTGTTGGGTGGCTGTGCTGTTGGAATTCCAATTATTCGATGCAAGGAACAGTTGCTTGTGTCAGTCTTAATTAAAAATCATCTATTTATGTTTCAGTTCAGAAATAGAAGGAAACCATCTTTTTCAGCATATTCAAATGAGTAAAAAATTCTTGCTTTACTAAAATTTTCAAAACTGCCATTAATGTTACAGCAGTTTCTGAAGAATTTTCTATTCTATGTATAGTTTTTGCGTTTCCTTATTGCAGACGTTGGGAAATTGCTGTTTCCTTTTATTTAATACAATTTTATGCAGAATTTTTCAAACAACAGATTAATTACTTTCAAAAGGATGATGTTTTGAATTATGGACATCGAACTGAAAATACATTTCATAGATGAATTGAATTTTAGAAAATATCAATTGAAATGATAAACTAAAGTTCTCTAAGAATTCATATACGGGCTCGTACTCTGCGCAATAGGCTACGGCCGCCATAGGAATGGTAAGAAAGATATTTTATTCCGTTCTTCAAGCTTTACATGGCAGTTTTTACTCTCTCAGGTGCCATTGTCTGCAGAGAGGTGAAAAAACTCTTAATTCATTCTGTCTGAGCTGGAATTGAACCCGGGCTGCCGCGGTGCTTCAGCTAAGGGGCCACGCACTCGACCCACTAGGCTATGGCTGCCAGAAATTGGTACACTAAGATAGATTAATACAAAATACACAGAAGTACAAATGAAATTATTTATTTAACTTAATTATAAAATCGATATAAAATTAATTTATTTATTTATTTATTTATTATTCAACTATAAACAAGTTTGTTCTACAGTTACTAAAAATTATCTTAAAATTAAACAATATAATATTAGCTTAACATAATACAATTTTTAAAAGAGACCCTAGTTTGGGTTATATCAATATTGCAACAAATTGCATTGAAAGAAGGACTCATATTATAAACAGGGTCCTGTCTACCATAATTTGTCCTGTGATATGGAATTTGAAAAAACTGTCTGCGCCTAAAATTCCTTTCGAGCGCAAATATACCAAATAAAGCAAGCAATGGTGCACAATCTAAGTGATTCATGAATATATCACGAGCAAATATAGCCAAAAAATACTTTCTTCTAAACTCTAAGGTTTTCAAGCCTAAAAGCGCACAACGGGAGTCATAAGTCGGCATAAACTCCCACCGAAGTTTTCTAAACACTAGCCGAGTAAAACGTCTCTGAATATTTTCAATTCTAGAAATATGCACAGCATATCGAGGGTCCCAGACAACACAATAATACTCCAAACTTGATTTAACTAAAGAGAAGAAAATTGACTTGAGAGTAAAGGGATCTGAGAACTCCTTAGTGTTGCGCATAATGAAACCCATCATTGCATTAGCTTTGGAAATAACAGCATCATAATGCTTACCCGAAGTAAGTTTTTTGTCAAAAATTACTCCCAAATCCATTTTAATTTCAACTCTTAAGATTATGTCTGAGCACAAAGTATAGTGGCCTACAATTATTGCTGTTTCATGGTAAATGACATTACACTACATTTAGTAACATTAAAATATAACTTATTGACATCACACCACTTCTGCAAGCCATCCAAATCCTGTTGAACAAATTGACAGTCTACTGAAGAATTAATAATTTTAAATAACTTCACGTCATCAGCATACATGAGACATCTCGAAAACTGGACATAGTTTGGAAGGTCGTTAATAAATAAGACAAACAAATGCGGACCACGATGACTGCCTTGGGGCACACCAGAAAAATTATCAACATATTTAGAGCGGTATTTACCAATCCTAAGCGCTTGTCTACGACCGAACAGGTAATTCTCTAGCCACCTTAGCAAGAAGGAGTGGAAACCCAGTTTACCAAGTTTCCTTATTAAAACTGAGTGCTGGACTCTATCGAATGCTTTCGCAAAATCTGTAAAAACTACATCTACTTGTTGACCTCTCTCCATTTCGCTTGTTATAAAGTGAGTAAATAGCGCAATATTTGTTGAGGTAGATCTACTAGACACAAAACCATGTTGACACTCCGATACTGCGCCTTTGATGCAAGAATATATTTTCTTTTTTACCTGAGATTTAAATAGTTTTGGAATGAGTGGTAATTTGGATATAGGTCGATAGTTTGCAATATTTTGCCTCGACCCCGATTTAAAAATTGGAGTTATCTCGGATATTTTCCATACATTTAAAAATTCTCCCTTTTTAAGGGATTGGTTAAAAAGAAAGGTTAGAGGTTGAAAAAAGGCCATTGCACAATATTTTAGATAGATTGTAGGCATATTGTCAGGGCCACATTTCTTCTTCGAGTCTAAGCTAATTAATTCTCGATATACCTCTTCTCCAGATAAGGTTAAGGAACCTAGATCTGTAATAGGAATAACATTAAACTCAGACGCAACATCATTAATTGATTGGTCATAGCACTTGAAATTGGACTGAAAATAGGGTGCAAAAAGTTCGCTTATTTCTTGAAAATTGTCAGATTTATTATCCTGGAAAAACATATTTTTAGGGAGACCCGTACTTTTTTTTTGTTGTTCAAAAAAGTCCAAAATGCTTTTGGGTTGCACTTAATGTTCGATTCTAAGGCCAGCAAATGATTCCTATAGAAACATTTTTTAAGTGTCTCATATTGATTACGTGCCAGAACATATTCCTGTTTTAAAGCTATGTTAATCTTGCTCTTTTTGTATTTTTTGTTCATAGTATTTTTAAGGTTAGCCAGGCGACTATTATACCAACTTGGTTTAGTAGCTATACGAACCTTTTTTAATGGAACAAATCTCGTGAATGTTTCCTTAATGATATTCATTAAACAGAGATGATTCTGTAAGAGACTATCACCAAAGATTGTGCACCAGTTTACATTATATAAAAAATCCGATATTACAGCATAATCAGCTTTATTAAAATCGTATTCATAAATATGTTCACCCAAGAAGGGATTATTTAAGGCAACAATATCAAAATTTACTAGAAGAGCCTTATGATGAACGCTTTTGTCGGATAATATGAATTCTGCTTCACTACATACAATATTAAACTCTAAGTCAGTAAAAACTAGGTCTAGCAATCTATTTAAACCATTTCTTATTGCATTTATTTGGTACATCCCAAGTTAAAGAATTGAATCTAGAAAATCAGCATCTCTACCAGCACTCAAATTACTTGGTGATAGTGCCGGCCAGTTATCAGAGGAAACCCAGTTTACGTTACCCAAATTGAAATCACCAAATATTAATCGATATTCATTATCATTAAGCTTTTCGACTATCTTAAGAATATTAAAAAAATGCAATGAATAAGTTTCAGAATTTGAATTCGGTGGAATGTATGAAACAAAAATGTAAATACTTATTCGTCTGTAGTTATCGCCAGCACCAGAAGATACTGGAACATCAATCTTAACACAGATCTGCTCTATTACCCCAGTACTTTGTATTAGATTAATCGCTTGGCATGAATAGACAGAGCGAACAGCAACCAAAACCCCTCCACCACGTGTAAGGCCTGTAGCTAATTGATATCGATCGCGACGGAAAACTTCATATTTGTTGTCAAAAAACTCCGAAGTAAAAATATCCCCCTGTAACCAGGTCTCAGTCAAGGCAACAACATCATAACAGCAATCAGATACAGTGACAGAAAACTTAGATGATTTAGTGCGTAAGCCACCTACATTCTGATAATAAAAAGTCAATTTATTTGTTTCGTCATTTTGCGACAATTTAGTAACTAAGGCGCTCGCTGGTATAATAGCATTCAAGTCGGAATCTGAGCCAGAGGCCCGATTTCGTTTTTGAGTTTTTTTTTTTAAAGGACTTATTCGCACGCCCAGAGGCCAGAAAATTGGGTTAAAGACAGTTTTAACTAGATGAGGCGGAATTGCTATTTTAAAATTCACCATATTTGTAGTGGCATTCTTAATAGCTAGTTTAAAGCAAGCAATCTGAGATGCATCAACGTTGGCTTTATGGGCCACATAATTCTTAACAGCTTGGTATGTTGTAGATGACTTGAAGCTAGACACATGAAACCATTTACGATGTATTATAACACCTAGTTCGTCATTTTCATTGCTTGCATTTCCAGTAATATACCGCAGTCTTTTGTTTCGATTAATTACCAAATCGCTTTGACCTTGTCGTCGAACATTAACCTTTTTCGAATTATTCAATTCTGATGTTTCCACACCTAACTCAGTGTTCACTTCTACAGCATCAAGAGAATGGATATAAGCAGCTCGAGCATCATTTTCAGCTAAAGAGACACCCGTAGAAATAACAGCAGCCGCAGCAGCAACAGAAGCATATGAGGAATGTTTAGCCTCACTATCAACATTAGAAAATCCAGTAACAGCAGCAGGAACAACAACAGTAGGAACAACAACAGCGTTATCAAGGTATATATAATGAGGTAGTGTTAGTAGATACAATTGTCTCTTGTGGTGGGTAACTTAGCTGTCAAATTCCGTTTACGAAAAAAAAAACAAGGCAAACAACAAAACTTGTCAATTGAAATTGTGTTGTGAATTTTTGTGATTTAAATTGATAAAATTAAACGCCAAAAAAGAGTGCAATTAATCGAAAGCCTCTTCAAAAAGATATTGGAACATTTTTTTTGTGTGCCTCGTGAAGAAATCTATCGCTGAAACGTTGTTTGTTCCACAATATTTTCACAATCAGTTGTCTATCATCTGTCTTCAATGCATTCAAGCCAGGGATGAAAGTGAAATTTTTCAGATTGTTCCTAATTGCAGAGAAAAATAGTACCTTTTTAAAAAAATTTTACTTACACTAAAAAGGAGCGTCAACTGAAACCAAAAATCAAAAATTTTCCTGTTTAGTAAGAGTGTTATTATAGAAAAGACCACTTTTATTGAAATTGATCAAAAAATAATAAAATGGTGGCGTTTGAAAAATTGTTTGTCATTTTTGCTGAAAGTTTTCGTTTTTTTATTGATAAATAATCCAATATGCAATGTATTGGTGAGAATTTGGAAGATTATTGGTAAGGTTATGGTCCATGGACAATTTAATAACGCATTTAAAAAAAAACAACATAATGACTCACTAAAAAATTGACTAATTGCTACTATGATCCACAAACTGATCCAGGGCATAATTTCGCCAAGGGTTGTCGTCTCGCCAGCTATAAAAAATATGTGTGAATGTCCCATTATGTCCCATGCGGTGGCCGTAGCCTAGTAGGTAGAGTGCGTGGCCCCTAAGCTAAAGAATCGCGTCAGCCCGGGTTCAATTCCAGCTCAGACAGAAAAGTTTTTTCAATTGAATTAATTTTTCTGTTCGGTCGTCACCTCTCTGCAGACAATGGCAAACCTCAGAGAGCAAAAAAAGCCATGTAAAGCTTCTTGAGAACATAAGCCGTTCGGAGTCGGCATAAAACACGGAGGTCCAGTTCTCGGTCATTTGTGATCAAACATTTAATAACACGCACAACACAATTGATCAATAGAAGCTAGGTCAAAGTCCTTCCAAGGGCTGAAAGAGCCAGTTTATTTTTATATTGAATGTCCCATTATTGGAGACAAAAAAAAACTTTTTTTTAATTTTTTTCTTTTTCCGTTAGACCGTGGTTCCACTTGAAACGATTCAGGGTGTAATCAGAAATAAAATTGCAAAAAAACTCATCTACATACATATAAGAAGTGTATGTGTTTTTCTTTAGTGTATGTTTTAGTGTAATGTTTGTATTAAATTAGTTTTTAATACATTTTTAAATCGAGTTATTTTAAAAACAAGACAAAAGGCACATTAAAAATTTTAATCATGAATTGCAAATTAGTGATACTAAATATATAACAAATAAAGATTTTTAAAATGTGTATCTGCAAATGCTATAATTTTGTAAATTACGACTTTTCTATAGACATATATATTAGACCGGATCAAAATTTGGATTCCGCCGTTCGGGGTCTCTAAAGATAGAGGAACTCATAAAAACAATTTCTGCATACTTTTTCTCAAATCGGAGAAAATTTATCGGAGCGTTTTTGATTCTCCTGAAGGTCCTTTTTGTTAAAAAACATTTTTTTGCTGGTATTTTTCCCCTTAAAATTATATGAAAAATTTTGGCCAGTCAAAAAAAAAATAATACGATATTTGAATTCGACGAAAAAATTCACTATAAAAAATGTTATCGCTGTGTGTTATAGTGAAAATTGCCAAATTTTTTGGAGTAGTGTAATTATGTTGAAGTAACTTTACTAGCACTGATAAGAATAACGAAATGTCAAAAAAAGCAACAAGGTGCATCAAAAATCGAAAATTACATTAATTACATTTACATGCAACTTGATTTTTTAACTCCGAGAAATTTAAATAGTCCGAAATGAAAACGCACGTGCCTAAGCTCCCCTCTGATCTCGAAAGTACGAAAAATAGCACAATTGTGGCTTTTAATTGTCTTTCACGCTCTTCTTATGTTTGACAGCTACGGTACTCACCTCTCTGGGACAACACTACCATATTGAATATACCTTGAGCGTTATTATCACTTTCGCAGCTCACTGAAGAGTGAGCATCATTTTCAGCTAAAGAGACACCAGTAGAAATAACAGCAGCCGCAGCAGCAACAGAAGCATATGAGGAATGTTTAGCCTCACTATCAACATTAGAAAATCCAGTAAAAGCAGCAGGAACAACAACAGTAGGAACAACAACAGCGTTGTTATCAATTTCGCAGCTCACTGAAGAAGTTTTTTAGCAGTAGCATTCTTAGTTTTAGAGCGCGTAAGAATACAATTAGTGGATTTAATATTATTCTCTTTTGATTTATTAGTAGCACTAACAAAATATAAATATTTAAAATATTTTATAACTTATATTTTTAAAATATAATTTAAATATATAAGTTATAAAATAACGTATAAAATCGACAGCTAAAAGTGATTGCAAATTTGTAAAGAGAATTTAAATATGAATAAGGAAAACCTCCCTTTGGGGGTGCAAAATCAATTTCTGTCCCGGGTGCCAGCAACCCTAGCTACGCCACTGTTTTTCACTATTATTCTTTGGAGTTCATGTACCGATTTACCGAAATGCACCAATGAATTGTGAGAGTATAACATCATTATATTCTGGATGTCTGTCACTAGATTCTCGTTTCCTCAGGAAGAGGCTCCGGGCTTAAAATCATGGGTAAAATTTTCGGACCTCATTTCTGTCGCCAATTATCTTAATCTTCTCGTGCTTGCGCTTTTCTGTCTTTTTTTCGCCACAAATATGCCTCTCTTCCGTAACGCTACAATCGACTGCAGTGTGGCTTTGAAGGTGGCGTCTTTTTCTGAAGTGGCCACGTGACATTTCTGGCCTTACCAATGGTTTTGAAGAGGGCGGTGGTAGATAATTATATATCATTGTGTGGAGGAGTGATTTAAAGTAGGAGTGAGAGTCGAGTGGCGAAAGCTTCGGCTGTCTGTTTCGATTGCAGCATGTTGACGTGTGACTTTCTCTGTGTGGGGTTGCGTGAATTCTTAACTGCTCAAAGACGTGTACGGATCTTTTCTGCGAAAATATAGTGATCTGATTTAATGTTAGCACCACAAATCGTGCGTACATCTAAAACACTGGAAGAGCGCTTTACGTTGATCAAAACTTAATCAATTTGGTTTCGCATTTTTTGATCAGGGAACATCCAAGTGGCCCAATGAATACTGAGATGCTTGAATCTAACGCTCCCTACGACCATGTTTTGTGCTGCGGCGAAGTCAATCAGCCTCATTCCGTTATCAAAAAATTTGTCGTGGAGACTGAACTTTCCGACTTGGGGACCTAATATGTTTTCCTTGTCCACTTTAGCGTTGAAGTCAGCAAGCACGATTTTTTGAAGTGACAGAAGCAGCGGCTGTAAGCATTTTCAAGATGATCGTTAAAGGTTTCTTTGGTCTTATAGCCCAAACAGAATAAGCATAGCCAACACGCAGCCAACAGAAGAAATGTCAACATAGAAGTTGGTTGCCTTGCAACCCTATGAAATGAACATAATAAAAATAGCCAACACGTAGCGAACGCAGCCGACACAAAAATGTTGACGAACTTTTAACTTTTGCCGCAGCCAACGGTAGCGTAATGTCAAAATACATAGTTCAAATTAGAAAACTTAAAATTAACTAAAACATTTTAGTCCAAATTAGTAAAAAAGCAAACAAATTATGATATGCAAAAGGCTGTATCTATTAATTTTTTAAAATATAACAAAATATTGTAAGCATAAAGCTCTATCTGCGTTATCAACACAAATTCTATTCTGTGCACAACATTTCGTTGGCTACTTTTTCGACAGCTCGCTACGTGTTGGCTATGCCTATTCTGTTTGGGCTATTATCATCCTTATTTTCTGTCAGAGCATGCGCACATATTAAGCATATGTGGAAGAATTTACCTTTAATGCTTGCTGTATGCAACACTGTCCCTTTCATGGCATTTCTTGAATTGCAGTGATATTAGCTTTATATCTTTCCAAAATATCAAACAGTTGGTTTTGGGCACTTTGCAGAGTTCAGACATTTCTAGTGCATATTAGTAAATTATTATCAGTTTTTCGTTAGCAGTAGTCGTTATCAGATTTGTGAATAATTTTTTCCTGCTGTTTAGAATTCTTATTCAGAGTAATTGAGTTTTTAATATTATTACTATATTAATATTTTAATATATATTAATATTAAGACCATTTGATTCATTAAGTAGCATGCGTCTAATTGTTGATTTTTTATAAAACTAAATTTTAAAGCATAATCTGCGGGGCTTCTTTTGCCATTTCTTAAAAAAAAAACTTAATTTTAATCGCACATAAAAACATTTTAAAATGTTAGTCAAAAATTTTGGAGGTAACTTAAAAAAGATACTCAGCCTTAAATGAGACTTAGCTCCAAAATAAAAACATAATACATAAACAGCAACAACATTTAAAGTATACTCAACACACAGCATTAACCCTTTGAGCGGCAAGATAGAAATAGCCGGTTTTTTTGCTATGAGAATTTTGGTTTTAAGATAATTTTGGTACGAGAAACACAAATCCGAAGTCCGTTTGTCGATTTTACTAAGGGTTTAGCCGCCAGGTGCAAAAGGTGAAAGACCATCTGTAGACGGCCTTGCTGCTTTAAGGAGAAAAAAGTTAATTGTTTGTAGCACAAAGTTTTTTTTATTCAAATAAAATACTGAATACATTTAAAAAAAACCAGGTATATAATTATAAATAATGAATCATTTATTCCTTTACGTGATACTGTTTAAAACAGTTTTTGGCTTTTGTAAAACATAAATGCACGTTACATTTAGTGCAAAAGGTGTGCGTATCTGATTTTTTACAGAATTTGCAAGACTTTTTTGACCCCCATTCCGCAAAGTGATTCATCTCGTCATACCGTACACTCTCTACTGGATGAGCCGCTCTTTTACCAATACTAGACCCGCTAGTAGATGAGTGTGTTTTGGATATTGGTCGACCAACGGTTCGTTTTTCAACAGAAGCACAGAGTTCTTTTGCTATTTATAAACGAAATTGAAACATCGACATATCTTTTTCTTTACCATCATCATCTTCTTCGTCATCATTAAATATATCAAAGTTTTTTTCAGCATTCACTCTTCGATACAGAACGAAAGCATTAGTGATAGCCATGTCCAGAAGATGGTAAAAAAGCCTAGTTGCCATATTCATTGTTTTTATGTGTATTCCATTACGACCCATATATGAGTCCATCAAATCAACTCCTCCCATGTGAGAGTTATATATTCGCGAATTATTTGTGGATACTCAACATCAACAAATTTTTTTTTCTTTTTGATTATAGCGATGGATTTTTGCTGGCTGTGTGGCTGCATTCAATTTTAGAAAAGGCTTAGTACCAACATATGTTGAACACAGTCTCACATTTTTTGTATCTTTCCACAAAATTGTATTGATGTCAATACCATACGCTGAACCAACGTATTCCACTGAATAACCGCGTTTTTCTCTATTCGACTCTACATCTTTATCGGATGGTAATTTGCAGTTTGGAACTCGATTGGCTCTGACAGTGCCAAGAGAACAAATACCACGAGCTTTCAAGTAAACGAGAAGTGGTAAAGATGTGTAGCAGTTGTCAAAGTACATTATGTGATTGACGAAATTTGGAACCGTTTGTGACAACCTGATAACAATATTTCCTGTTGATCCTATGTTTGGTGTACCAGGCAAAATGGTATCATCATTCTGAGCTCCAGTGTATATTTCAAATTGTTAGGAGTAACCATTGCTATCACACATAACAAATAACTTTACTCCAAATGGATGTGGTTTGTAAATACTGACGTAAGTGATGAGCCATTTTAGTTGAACACATTTGTTCGTCTACACATAACCGAGATTTTTTTGGGATTGAGTCAAAGCGTTCATTCAAATATGTGGCTACCTTCCTTATTCGATAAATTGGATCATACCCTGGCTTACCTTTTGGTATACGTTTAGATTCATCGTTAAAGGATAAATATTTCTTTATAGCTTCAAATTTCTTCAATGGCATTCAATCTGGTATATGATGAAATCCATATTCACTCCAGTGTGATTTGATGTTTGGGTAACGAAAAATGGACATAAAAATCAAAATACCAACGTATCGACGAATCTGCACTGCATCAACGTTGAATTGTGTATTTATGTTTTCTACGTGTGCAGCTTGATTCGTTTCCAGAACTATAGTGTAAATCAAATCAGTGCTTGTAGCTTTTTCACTTCAGATGGCAAATCACTTTTTCCACAAAATGCAACTTCATTCACATGCAACTGCAGATATCTTTTACGCCACAGAATGTTTTTGAATTCACTTGAATCCTTTTTGATATTCTGCAAGGCTAAAAAACAAATGAAAAAATAAGCACAATTTATTAAAATTTTTTTTTTTAATAATTAACCTCCTCCAGTGAATTAGTTTTCTACGTCATTTTTTGTGATTTTCTAGTTTTTTCGGTTTTTTAGCCATAACTCCTAAACCATACATCATAAAAGAACGATTTATGAACCAAAATGTTTGTTAAGCCTCTGCCTACAAGTCTGCATCCTTGGAAGAACTTTGCTGATGAAACTACTTGTGGTCCTGCGTCTTCTAGAGTTGGTAATGGTGACCGTGGTCTTTTTGGTGGTTTAAAAGTACCTGTGGTATCTGTTGTCGCTGCAGTTGGTATGGTGCTTGTTGTTACTCCCGGTTCAATTATTGGTGCTGTTGTTGCTACAGGTGTTTGAGCTATTGGTGGAGTCGACTCTGCAAATGCTGACGTTGTAGCCATCATTCTTGGAGTCGATATTCCTTGGACTGCAGCAGTAAATTGTGCTGTTCTATCCCTAGTTGAACTTACATTCAATGATAAGCCAACTGAATTTACGAATGCTGTGGTATCCTGGACTCCTGTGCAATCGCTTATCATTACATCATCTTCAGGTAAAATTTCATCAAAAACATAGTCTGGATCAAGTACACTATCATTGTCTTCCTCTTCTACTTCATCACCGCTGAGAATGGCCTGCATCATATCTTCAATTTCTTCGTCACTCATAGCAGAAAGTTTGAAAGTTTTTATGTTGATTCCATTCTCTTTGACTTCGACGAACTTTACCTTCATCCATTTTCTAATAGAAAAAACCATATAAACAACCTTATTGATAATAAACACTTTTTAAAGGTAAGTAAAAGCACAAAAGACGGATAAATTACACGAAGATACAATTTTATGAAATTACGGTGAGTGTTCCTCAGAACGGCAAGACCGTCTGCAGAAGGGCTTCACTAAACTCAAAATTTGTACTCTAATTTTTATATCACACATAAGACTTTTAACAAATTATAAAAATATACTATGTCACAACTACTTACCAAAAAAATCTTTATCCAATTGTTTTTCTCAAAAGTTATTTTTTTTATTTTTAATTTTCATTAAAATCACAAATAATTTATACGTCTGCTTTCACACAAAATTGCACTTGAATGATGATAGCTGACAAATGAATCATGTTACAACGAGCACACTACAACTATTTGATGCGTAAGTTCAATACGGAGAACAGTTTATCCGTTTTAAGCGCGAAAAAATTCGCTTAAAGGGTTAATAACTAAAGGCTTTTGGTTCGAAATGAAACAAATGGATAAATATTTAAGCGTCAGACAAAAAATATTGTTTTTTTACATTTGCCAACGAAGCACATCAATATTGTTTAAACTTTCATGAAATATCTGTAAAGAAAAATATTTTTCTAGAAGATTTTATCAGATCAAAAAATTATTGTGTAGGTGTAGAAAACTTGAAACGTCAAATTTTGGTTCAACCTACATTATGTGACTAGCATTCAGGTAACTGCCATAAAAATTCTCTCCAAAGTAGATGATATTAAAAAAAAAAAATACACAAGAAAGGCAACCATCTTTTATGTTCTAGTTATTAAAATGCAATCGGTGTAGAAATTCCTTCGTTTGCGGCAAAATGAAACTGAAAGCGCGACAAAATGAAAATTCCACACAAAGAACTTGGTGTTGGGGCTGCCAAATTCAACAACAGCCACATTTTGGCTTTGGTTTAAATGGTGGGGAAACAAAACGGGGGATGGCGGGGGGTAGCAGTATTTCACTTTGTGGTCGCAGCTGCCTAACTGTATTTTAATTTAGAATGTTTTTATTTTTATATTCGGGTTATGTACGGAAACGCAACAAAATACAAATTTTTTACGTTGCCAAAATAATAACGACAAATATATTGGGTGGCCCATCTGCCAACGAATGCTTCTGGAATGAAATACGACAGTAGAACTTAGATTTGTGCTGTGAAAAAGCAATATTTTCTCAGCTACAAACTTTGACCTTGTTGAAGTTTTGACGTCACACGCCATCGAAGAACTTGCAAATCTATAAAAGTGCTGTAACGAAGGTTGAAACAAAAAAAAAATAAAAATAAAATATTACTGGGTGCACAACTCTTCTCTCCTCCCCACCCTCGCACCATTGGGAATGTCGTAAAAATATTATACGCTATCCTGATACCACTTTCCTCTTCATTCTCCTCCTCCTTCTTATTAAGCAATATTTTACACTCATCCCTGCGAATCAAAATTGACAGATGACACTCGAAAGAGATGACAAATTTGCTCAATGACAACGTATTGATCAATCAATGTCACCTGGCCGACGCACAGGTGGCTTGTGTATCGCTTGGATAGCGTCTGTGATGCTTCTGCCTTCAATCATCTCTCTCGCAGGCTCTTGTGGCAGCATGTTTTTCACATTTGCCTAAATATTTGTATATTTTTTTTCTTCTTCAGCAATTTCGTGGAATTTTTTTTACCCGTTACTCAAACAACGATTACCTTCAAATGCCGCCAAACCTTTTAGTCTGCCTGTCTGTCTGTCTGTCTACTGGTACACTACCATCCATCTATTCCGATGCTATACTACACAAAAATTGAGGATATTGCTGCAGAAGGGTTTCGCTTTGATTGAAACAAATTTGCAATTTTAGCCTCCTTGTTTCTTCTTCTTCCGGGTCTTTTGCCAAGGTGGCATTGAAAAATGAAGGTATGTGAATTGCGGCTATGGTTGTTGTTAGAGTTGTAAGTATTGGCGGTTGATGAAGGCAACTGCCGCTGCTGAAATAAAAGTCTATTTTATTATGTGAAAGTGTCAGTTTTTATGAGTAATCATTTGTTTAGGCTTCGCTGAATTGGCTGGATTCGTTTACCAATTTATTTATGGATACGTATTAAATGCATTATTTCTCATTTTCTCAAGATGAATACGTGCTTAAGTGGGTGACACCTCCTTCTCTACCCATCAGCGAACCACATTTATTATAGCAACTGTGGCGGATGAAGACCTAAACACAATCAATTGTTAATTAATGATGTTTTGGTTTCAATTGAATTTTATGTGCCAAGTTATTTAGCTTTTTTTCCATTTTTTATTTGTATTGCGGGGAAGTTATTAAGCTTTTTACCCATTTTTTATTTGTATTACATCATGAGCATAGATTTAGACATTTGCTTAAAAAATAAAGGAAACGCATAGAAATGTTGTGGCGACCGTAGCCTGGTGGGTAGAGTGCGTGGCCCCTAAGCTAAAGAACCGCGGTAGCCCGGGTTCAATTCCAGCTCAGACAGAAAGTTTTTCAATTGAATTAACTTTTCTGTTTGGTCGTCACCTCTCTGCAGACAATGGCAAAACTCAGAGAGTAAAAATTACCATGTAAAGCTTCTTGAGAACATAAGCCGTTCGGAGTCGGCAAAAAACACGTAGGTCCAGTTCTCGGTCATTTGTGATCAAACATTTAATAACACGCACAACAAAATTGATCAGTAGAAGCTAGGTCAAAGGCCTTCCAAAAGCTGAAATAGCCGGTTTATTTATTTATTTTTCATAGAAATTTTGCAATGGCAAAACAAACTTCAATGAAGACTCGTCAAATCGTAATAGATTTAAATAAAATTGTAAATCGTTGCGTGAAATAGGTGATTGTTTGAAGAAATCTCTGTACCATAAAAGAGATAAAATAAAAATTTACTAAACATCATACAGTGTATACTTTGCCAATAGCATGCGCACAGTGGTTGAAAAGTGGAAATAAATACCAAAATTCATGAGCTCCTTTGATGAATTTTTTTTTCTATACGTTGTTTAAGAAAAGTCTTTTTCTGCAGACGCCTTAAAAGTATATTAATGTAAAATGCTTGAATTACACTATGACACAAAATAAGGGTCATTGTCTCGGGGGTGAACCAAACCAAACTCAAACGATAGTATTTTACATCAATAACAAAAGCCCAAGTCCCGTTTTGATCCACTACGTCACAAATAATTTTTACAGTGGTTTTAAATTTGACTATTTTGGTCAAAAATGGAATTTATCAATATGAAAAATTATATGTTAAACTTAATTCAGGGTGGTTCTTGCAGGGTACGTAAAGCAATCAAAATGCGCTCCCGCTCTTCTGAGTCATCTTTGCTATGAGTTAATCATTTTAAAATATTCATAGCATGTGCGGACAAAATATTCACTCCTCTTTGAACTCCTTAACTGCTTTACTTGTTCGTGAGTTTGTATGCTGAGAAATTTTAAAAGAGTGACGTCGTGTTGATGGGAGATGTTGAGTTTTCATCGCTCGTGAATCTTGAAATGATAAACTCATTGAATCGCTCGCTTTCATTTGATGCGAAGTTTTAGTTACACACTTGTCACATAATAAACTGAAAGGATTAAAATCAGTAATATTAAGTATTTTTTTAATATATTACATTTAAAAACTTAAAAAATCTTTATGTATAAGACCTTTTCCGTGAAAAGGGACCTGGTGTGTGAAAATGAAGTTTTGAGAAAAACGCATTTAAAGTTTCATAACGCATTATCACTGTGAACACACCTTCAGTTGGGAGATGCGATTTAGTATGGCTAGTTATGATTGGGTGCCGACTTTGGTGACGTCATGCCTATGTGATGACCTAATGCTGTCATTAGCCAAATTCATGATTACTTCACGAAGAATGCCGTTAAAAATTTAGTTTTATTTTGTGATAACTGCGTAGCATAGAATAAAAATAATGCAATGATGCATATTTGGCCTGGCAAGTGGATTCTGGCTTAAACAAATCAATATCATTAAATTTCCTCCTAACTGGCCACACCAAGTTCAATCCCGATCGCTCTTTCGAATTAATGAAACTAGAATATAGTCGCTCAAATGTAGTTACTACCAAGATTTTGAAGATGTGGTCAATAGATCTAGCAGTTATAAATTTAACAACGCAGTGAATGGAAGTGAAGTAAAGTGGCGAACATTTCGAAGGATTTTACAAAAGATTACCAGGTAAACTGTCGGATTTTGTGATTTTAATTTTTCAAATTCATTTCAATTATTTTTGTAAACGTTTGCATTTTAGGTATAACTAATGTTACCAACTATACTTACTTTGTAAGTATCATACTTATTTTCAGCTTCATATACTTACTAAAATTCCATACTTATAAGTATACTTATTTTTAAGATTTATACTTAATTATGCTTACTTTTCAGCTCCGGTTGAACGTTTTTATTTGCAAAAGTGGAAAAAGTTTGAAAATTGTAACCAACAGCGATAAAAATACAGACTCTGGAGTCAATTTTATTTTTTAAAAATAATATTGATTACAGCTGTGTCGAATTTTACAATTTTTTAAAGACAACACCTGAAATATTAAGGGTGTACTGTAGTTCGTCGGCTAAAAAATAAGCTATTTTTGGAAATTTCTCGTGAGCTTGCTATGAAAGATATGCTTATATGAGTAGTAAGGAATGATAAATGAAGTCTTAATTTATAAAAATAAAAAAAATTTATTAATGTTTTTTAATAATTTGGAGGCAGGTCGGCCAACGAGTATAAATTATACCAAGAGAATTCTTCATCCAGCCTTCCAACTTCGTTCCAGACTATCAGCCATCCACCGACAGAAAAACCAAAACAATGACAACCAACGAGTTTATGTACTCGTTGATCTGAGTTATTGACGCTCAGCAATGAGAGCAGATTACCAATCAAGGAGAAGTAAACATGAAAATAAATATGGCAAGTAACGAAAGAAAAGGAAAAGAAAAGAATATTGTAAGTTTATCAATGAAAACCAAATTACTATTTGCCACAAATTTTACAGCTTCTTTATTGTGTTATTTTTTGGGATCTTCTTGTGTTTGCCGAATTTATGTTGTTTCGAGCTGGACATTATTGTTGTGATTTTATTTATTCTAGCTACATTTTGGTTGCAGTTGCAAAAAATAATTTTTTAGATATTTCATTAGCCGAATAGAAAGACGGAGTTCTGATTCGGCTTATGAAATAATTATTCTTTAATGAGGAGTTGCAAATATGTTTTTTTGATGAACAGAAGAAAAACGCATTTTTAAACACAACCAATGTTAAAATTGTTTTTCAAGTATTTTATTAATTAAACGAAACCAAAGCTGCAAGCAGTGATGGCTTCAAAGTCAATCAACAAACGAACTGCTTGCCAGAAAATGATTTAATTTTTTATTAAAATGTCAATTTTACGACAAAACCATTAAACGTAGATGCATGTCGCCGTTGAATTTTTTGTTGGAATCGGAAAGATCTTTCATATGTTCAAATATATTAAAATTTTAAGTATACATGAACCATCTTTTATCAATTATGATTCGAATAGTGAAAATTTCACATAAATCCGTTGAGCGGTTCTTGAGTTTAGCGGAAGCCACAAAATGATCAATTTTTAAAAGTTTCATTTTTCTATAATAGTATAGATATAAATAATAGTATAGATAAAGATTAATATTATACTTACTATATTTATTATTATATACACATATACTTATAATTTTATTAGTATTCTTATTAGATACTTGTTCGTTATTTAACTTTGTGAAAATCACCAACAAAAATATACCTACCTGCCCAATCAGAAAAGCCTATGCTTGCAGGATCAAAAGTAGATCTTGCTTCAATTGCAAAATATTTAAGTATTTCATTTGGTTATTTTTAAGAGATTTATTTCAGATAGATTTTAGGTTTAAATGTATATAACACTGTGCCACAATTTCAGGGTCATGGAATCTAACGAAAAAGAGACCAACACAGGTCGATAGTACTGATCTAGACCAACAAAACCCTAAGACGGTTTCGCAAAGTTAGCTCGCTTTTAAATGTTATAGCCTTTGAAAGATGAGCTGATTATAATATATAAAAGAAATACTTGCTATCATGTAATTTTACAATTTTGTTCAATCTCCTTTATGGTTATTATTTCTTTAAAACACATCTAAACAACAATTGTTAAATCAATTAAGACCCATCGAATGGGAAGCTCAGAAATTCAAAATTTTAGTTTACCATTTTTGTCAATGCTTAGGTAAGTTGTTTGACGAAATAATATGTAAATTTCATGCTAGGAGGAACAATTTTTTAAAAAATCGAAACATGGAAAGGAATCTTGGTACTAACCTGGTGTTTTAAAAATTTACTTTCAGAAATATTTGAAGAATCCAAATTCAGAAAGTTATCTTCGGTACCGCTTCTGATGCTCGAGATAAAATATCTCATATTAATTAATTTGTTAAAGTTATAAAATTGCATTTACGTATGCATTTCCAAGCAAATTCATTGGCGAAAATTATGCAAATTTTTAATGGCCAAATTTAAGGAAAACATTAATACTTCCATGCCACCAAAATTTAGACAATCAGATAACAATCAAAAGTTCTGTGCTATTTCGAGTGTACCTGTAGACTTGCATATCATTCACACAGGACACTGAGGGTAGAAATCGAGAGTGGCATCTTGTTTGGCGAGATATTGTTAGTTTAAGTCTATATTTACTTTTGCTTTAAACATATGCAATTTTTTTACAAAAATCAAAGCATATTTAGGCCGGTATTTTTTACTGTTTTTCTCAAAAAGCAACTTTGTCCTTGCGGGAGAGGAAGCATGCTTTTTTCTTTAAATTTGTTCCCAGTGCAACTTTTGAGACCTCTTAGAATACGAGTTTTAAAAAAAAAATTGTAATTTGATGCGCCCTAATGAGCACTTCATTTTTAAAAAATACTCTGCAAGAGGTAAATTTCCAATGCCTATATCTTTTAAAAGCGAGCTAACTTTGCAAAACCCTTTTAGGGTTTTCTTACTATAAACCAGTACTATCATCCTGTATTGTCCGCTTTTCCGTTAAAAAAATGTGTTGCACAGTGTAATTAATCCGAGTAAAACAGTTTCATTTGGAACATTTAATTTTTTATAATCTTTGTTTATCACGTAATTAAAATGTAACTATCGAATTTTTAACATTTATTAGAAGAATTTTTAAAATTTAACATTTTTAACGGTTTATTATTTGTAGAAAAGTATTTTAAGACATGGCTGAGAACAAATGAAATATTGTGACGAAATTTTTTATGAGCACTTTTATCATGCATTTCTTAATTGCTTGAAAATCAACTGCTTAGGAATATATTTTTTTGCAAATTTGTTTTTAACTACAGTTAAATGCACACAGAAAAAGTACGTAAAAATTGTAAAATTTATTTAAGAAGTTTCGTTCTGTTTAACAAGCCAAATTTTATTCTTATGTAAATTTAGAATTTATTAAAAGTTTTTTAAGAAGTTTCTTTCTTTCTTAAGAAGTCAAATTGTATGCTGATGTATTTTATAATACTTTTTAAGCCAATTGAATAAATTTTAAAACGGAAAATATAACATTTAAGATATAATTGACGATTTTAATTATTTCGTAAAATATTACTTTTGATTAAAATTTTATATGAATACATACTAGCTGATATACCCAGATTTAATTAAGGAGTTATATATCTTTACCCCAAGTTTTTAACTTTTTTATCAAATTTCGAGCACTGTAAGTGGTTTATGTATACTCAAAATTTTGATATATTTGATAGCCAAAGAGTTACTGACTTAGACTGGTTTTAATTTCGATTTTTGGTAAAATTTGCCGCTTTTTCCCCATTTCCTGGCTAAACAGTAAAATATATCTGAAAAGATCGTAAGAACATACGAAAGATCTTTCCGATTCCAACAAAAAATTCAACGGCGACATGCATCTACGTTTAATGGTTTTGTCGTAAAATTGACATTTTAATAAAAAATTAAATCATTTTCTGGCAAGCAGTTCGTTTGTTGATTGACTTTGAAGCCATCACTGCTTGCAGCTTTGGTTTCGTTTAATTAATAAAATACTTGAAAAACAATTTTAACATTGGTTGTGTTTAAATATGCGTTTTTCTTCTGTTCATCAAAAAAACATATTTGCAACTCCTCATTAAAGAATAATTATTTCATAAGCCGAATCAGAACTCCGTCTTTCTATTCGGCTAATGAAATATCTAAAAAATTATTTTTTGCAACTGCAACCAAAATGTAGCTAGAATAAATAAAATCACAACAATAATGTCCAGCTCGAAACAACATAAATTCGGCAAACACAAGAAGATCCCAAAAAATAACACAATAAAGAAGCTGTAAAATTTGTGGCAAATAGTAATTTGGTTTTCATTGATAAACTTACAATATTCTTTTCTTTTCCTTTTCTTTCGTTACTTGCCATATTTATTTTCATGTTTACTTCTCCTTGATTGGTAATCTGCTCTCATTGCTGAGCGTCAATAACTCAGATCAACGAGTACATAAACTCGTTGGTTGTCATTGTTTTGGTTTTTCTGTCGGTGGATGGCTGATAGTCTGGAACGAAGTTGGAAGGCTGGATGAAGAATTCTCTTGGTATAATTTATACTCGTTGGGTCGGCTCCCACACGATATCTCGGCATCTGTTTATCTGAAACAGAAAACCAAAGTGATTTAGATTCAATATGACAAGGACTATAAGATAGACTATTAATAGTAATTTTTAGCAATTGTTGTTAAATTTAAGTAACAAAAACCAAACAAAAAAATTTTATTTTTCGCTGTTATTTGTAAAAAAAATATAGTAAACATCAATTTTTTTAACACGATTATAGTTTTTTTGTAAGTAGTTTTGTGTTAAATATGTGGTTAAAATTTCAGAAGGATCAGCCCACTGGAGAAATAGTGTGGAGCGTCCGTGAAAACGTAGTTTAGAGAAAAACGCTTTTAAAGTTTTTAAATGCGTTCTAACATGAGTTCAGGTAGAGAAAGTTTTGGGTTGAAAAAATTATTTCATAAAAATTTAATACAATATTCTTAGTACATATACAAAAATTGTTAAAAAAAAAACTTTCGAAAGTGACCAATTAGACTACACACTTAAATAAAATTTACAGCCAAGACAAATACGATTTCAAGCAAAAAGAAAAAATCAAATTAATGTAGCGCTTCAATTCAGTGACAGTGAGAGCGAATAATGAGAACTTTTCTTTGGTCTCTGCATACATTTGAATGTGATTTTTTTATTTTTTTTTATTTGACTACTTTGAAAGTGCGTATAACTTTTAATTTTTTGTTATGCTTTTGTTTGTTTTTAAGCTATTTTATATATTAGAAATATATATGAATTTCAAATATATAAAATTAATATTTTGTTTATTTTTTATCTGAAGACTTTTTGGTTTTAGATAGATTGTATACACAAAACTTTTTAAGTAAAACAAAAAGAGGGTGTGACAATATTTAAAGAATATTGTGGGTTCTATTGATTTAAACATAAATTAGTAAATTGTATCAAAAAAATATTCAATTTGTTTTTCTAAGGGAAAATACTTACTTATACTTATTTTAAAAAAATTATACTTACTAATACTTACTTTTCAGTGTTCTAAGAAGCAAATATACTTATTTTTTAATAACATGAGTTGGTAGCATTAGGTATAACCAAGTACCACCACTTTGACTTAAAAAAAACTTAATTGTATGTAAAGAACTTGTGGACTCGGAAGAAGAAAGATTTAATCTGCGATTAACTGCTGAGCTACCAAACGAATTACCTCCGCTCATTGCACCAAGCGGTTTATCGTTAGATCGCAAATGGTATTTGTATGAGAATGTCAGGGTCTTATGTACTTATTCACAGAAACGGGATTTTGTAGCTCCGAAGCCGAGTGAAACCAAAGCGAAAAAAAAGCCAAAAATAAATCTGAACCTGCCAGCAAGAAAAAAAATCGAAGCACCAGATCACGAGAAAAAGAAATCTGAAGTCAAAGCGCCGAAAAAAGAAAAAAAACTGAAATTGTCAAACGGAAGAAAATCGAAGTACCAGACCACGAAATACCGAAAAAAAAGTCCAAACTCCAAAAAAATGAATGAAAATGATGAAAAAAAAACAATTTGAAACCAAAATATCAAAAGAAGTAAAATTTTAATGTTTTTCTCATTTTTATCGATTTTCCCAAGTTCGTTTTGTACGTTTTTATGGGGTAAATAAATTTTTATCAGAAATCTAACTCATTTCATCCTATTCTTCACCCTTTAAGGTACCAGAATCTACTCTCCAGAATCTACTCTCCAAGTCCAAACCCGTTTTTTGACACAATAGGTCCCTTTTCTCGGAAAAGGTCACATATTATAAAATTATAAGAAAATGAGATAAATAAGCAAAAAAGAAACATTTTAAAAATTTATTAAGTACTTAAATATATCGTTGAAAAACGCAAAAAAATATAGTTCATCATAAAACACTTATTTATTTTTAATTAACAACATCACTAGATGTAGCAATAAATGAGCGAACGCAAAAATTTCCATGAAATGAGTTTATCTTTGCAAAAACTCGCGAGCGAGAAACAAATGAACAACAAAGAGAAGGCGTTGTTCAACTCAGTTTTTTTGAGAAGCACAATCCACGAACGAATACTATGAAAGAGCGAAGTAAAAGTTTTGATCACTTTGAAAATTTAACATGAGAGCGCTTAAGTTTTTTTTCTTCACGAATGAGGAAAGCAAAATGAATCGTTCGTCAATTGAATAATATTAATGAGAAGGAGTGAAATTTTTCTCTTCAATTCAGAGTTTTTGCGAACCCTGGGTTCTTGTCTTCGAAAATGAAAATTTTCCGGGGAATATTTTTTCGCAACACTTCAACCTCCTAGCTCCTTCCAGTATGGGTAAATTCGAACCTTTTTTGGGAAAGACTCTATAAGTCAACCTTAGAAGGAGGTGAAAGGTCTACGAGTTAAAGATTTCACATTAAAAACGGACCGAAAAGATAATACATTTATTTTAAAGCAACTATTGCATCGTGCGATAAAAAAATCTTAATTTAGTAATACATTTTAGTTTACTCTCGTTGCATAAAAAGCTGACCATGTTGTTTAAACATTATTGGCTGACCATGCGTTTTTCTTTTTTATATATGTTTATGCATCAAACTTTAATATATAATATTTTTTATGATTCGTTTTTAACAGTTATATTTTTTTACTTACATTTTTTAATCTTTTCTATGTTTTTGTATGTTTTGTATGTATCAAACTTTAATGTTTAATATTTTTCATGTTTTTTATGTTTCGTTATTAACTGTTATATACTCTTCCCTTAATTTTTTAATCTTTTCTATTACTAAAAACAATACTATAATTGCACAGGTAGGTAAATACAATATAACATATGAATTCTTTATATAACATTAATAGGTGTTCCACTGACAATGCATATGCTTTAATTCGTGTTCTATGTCAACACAAAAATGGTTTAAATGTCTGTCACATTAATGCACAAAGTTTCTTAAGGAAAATTGATGAGTTCAGATTCATCTTTGAAAATTCCAATGTACATGTGATATGTGTCTCGGAAACGTGGTTTAATATTGACATGCTCGACACTTTACTTATTGTTAAAGGCTATAGAATATTCAGGGCTGATCGTCTCAGTCATGCTGGAAGTGTTGCTGTGTTTGTAAGAAACGAAATTTCGTGCAAGTTGAATTGTAAATCTCAAATTGGTAGTTCTATAGAATATTTGTTCGTGGATGTCTTTTATGTCACTGAAAAATTACTTATTGGCACTGTATACAGACCAAATCATCATGTTGATTTATTTTCATTTTTGGTAACAGTTCAATGTTTGTCCTTGTCCTATACTAATATTTTAATCGCTGGTGACTTCAATAGCAACCTTTTTTCTGATGATAGTTTGATTAGCGAAATGATTTCTATAGGCCTATATTCTGCTAACACTACCCAACCTACACATTTTTCACAGAATTCTAGTACTTTACTTGACCTTTTTCTTTTAAATGACTTATCAAAACTCTTACTTTATGATCAACTTTCTTGTCCTATGTTTTCAAAACATGACTCAATTTTTTTAACATATGACTTTCAAAAGTGCAATGAACCCATTAATTTTAGTTTCAGAGATTTTAAAAATATTGATTATTTTCAACTTGCATCAGAACTTGATTTGATTAACTGGAATTCAATATACTATACTTCTTCCATCGACGAACAAGTGGCTACATTAAACAGCGGCTTAAGTTATTTATACAATAAGTTCGGCCCTATTAAAACAAAAAAAGTTAAGCCAAGTGATCGTCCTTGGTTTAACTCAAATATCAAATTACTGATTGAACAACGAAACTTTGCTTATAATCGCTGGAAATGCTTCAAATATCCTGAACTACACATCCGATTTAAGCAATTAAGAAACAAAGTTGCTAGTGCCAATTAAGCAGAAAAATTAAAGTTTTACGAAAACAAATTCAGTAATGCAGTTAACAGTCCTGGAACTTAATACGCGACATCGGTATCAGTAAAAAAAACCAATTTATCAAATGAAATAAATGTTGAAGAGCTCAACAATAATTTCGTTAATATTCCCATGCCTGTGATAAAAAGCAATGTCTATGAATATTCAACCAGTGATAATAACTGTGATATTAGTTTTAGTTGTATTGACGAAGTTGATGTTTCAGGTAGTTTTTTGTCCATTAAATCGAGCTCTGTAGGTTTTGAAGAAATACATCCAATGTCTTTAAAAGCGTTACTTCCTAAACTTTTGCCAATTATTACTTTTATTTTCAATTCGATCTTAACTCAATCAATTTATCCATCTTGTTGGAAGAAAGCTTAAATTATTCCTGTCACTAAAACAGCCAATGAATATAGGCCAATCGCTATTTTACCGTTTATCTCTAAAGTTTTCGAGCGGTTGTTGTACAAGCAATTAAGCAAATATTTCTGTGAAAACAGTCTCTTTACTGTTCGTCAATCTGGCTACAGACCAAAAAGAAGTTGCATAACAGCACTAATAGATGTAACAGAAGATATAAGAGTTAATCTTGATGCCAGCAAAGCCACTTTACTAACCCTTATTTATCATTCAAAAGCATTTGACACAGTTGATCATGGAATATTGTGTTCTAAGTAACTGAATATGTATGGTTGTTCGTTGTCTGCGTCTCGCTTAGTTTGCTGCCCACTCTAAAATTCTACCAGTATTAAAAAAAAGTTTTGGCTTTAAAAAAAAAAAAAGTTAGGCCCAAATTAAAAAAAAATCAATTTGGAAATCTCTATTTTTTGCAATCTAAAAGTAGTGTGATTAAGTTTTAGTGAACATCAATCGAAACCTAAAAAGAGGGTGCACATTTCTTCTTTGGAACAAATTTTTCTATCTTCTTTAGTTATTGCAGTATAAGCGACTGAAAAAGGTCCTTTTTTAAAAACGTAATATAAAAAAACTATTTTCTCGTGAAGTCCTTTTATTTTTTGAAATAAAAAATACACGTGAAATATTTTTGAATAATAAACCATAAAAATAACTTTTATTGAAAAAAAAAAATTTTGGTGGCAAATTTTGTATGGAATGCCCCATATATATTTTTTATTCTACAGGTTTTTGTATAGGCTCAATAACAGAAAAATATAGCGTTTTAAATGTTTGTCTTATATAGGAGGTAGGCGTGGTTGTAGACGCTTAATATAGCTAATTTCAGCTTATGTGCCAAATTGTATTCGGCCTAGCCACTGTACGGCGTCCAAAGCGTCTTACCACAGATAATATAATAGAAAGATGTGCCACCGCCATACAAGCAAGTGGCATAGTAAAATTTGAATGTGGATTTATCATAAATCCACATTAAAGCTTTATGAGAGTCAGCGAGCGAACGATTTAAAGCTTTTGAGAGCAAGAGAATAAGTAAGCGACAATGTGAGCAAATGTGAGCATAATATTGAAAAGCAATAGAAATGATATGTAAAGATTTGATGCACGAAACATCTCAATAAAAAATATAGCTGCCAATAAAATGTAGCAGAATTTCATTAGGCTTACTTAAAAAATTTAAGCAAATTTTTTTGCTAAACTACCCTACGAACATTATATAATTTGAAGTTATTATATTTTTTGCATTATCTCTTATCTTTTTGTTATATAATTTCAAGAATATAATATCATAAAGATGACATAATGTAGGTATATTTTTTGTGTTAACTTGGTTTTTTTTTTGCCGTTTTACCACATGATATTTTTAGTGTTATATTGTTGTAAGGGCGATTCCATCAGTTGAAGCTTAGTCGCGAATAATGTTGTAAGCAATATTTTTTTAAGTTGTTTTTGGCGGAAAAATTTTTTATTTAATTACTTTTATATATTTTTATTGCATTATTGCAAATATATGCTTTACTATATGAAAAGTACTCAGAAATGCAATTTGCAAATGTTCTTATTTATACAACAAAAACTTTTTTGAGTCATTTTTTGAGTAAAAATTCAATATTTTGGACCGTTTTTGAAAAAAATTAAAGAATATATTCACTGACCTAACGCTACAGTTGAAACTATTTTTGTAAAGTGCTTTTATTAAAACTTTGATTAAAAAATTTGAATTAAATATATTTAAAAATAGCGGATATATTTGCATCGAAAGTCAAAGTTTTGATTTTTATGTCGTTTTTTCTCATTCTTGGGGAACGATGTGTTATGAAAAAGTCGTTGTACCAAAAATTTCTGAAATTCTAAAGATATGTAAATATTTTTGCTATTAAAATTACTGAAATTTTTAAAAATTTAATTTTCGAAATAAAATTACGTTAGTGAAAATGGATGGAATGAGCGTGATCAAAACTAAGTATGTTACAATCTAATCTAGGATGCACACAACATGTGTACTTAAATTAAGCAAAGTCCGTTAAGCCATTTAGATTTGTATAAATGTCAATTAAACAAACAAACCAGAAAATAAATTTTATTAATATAGACTTTGTGTTAAATTGTATGAGTGTTATAGAAAAAATGCAATTCGAATAGAATTGAAGAATTTTCAAAGATATTTCTATTTTTTTTTTTAGTTTTGAAAAATATGTCCCCAGTTATGATCCTATAACTTCAAATTTTTTTTTTCGTACAACAAAAGTTATACATGTTCGCAAATTTGGGGGTTGGAATAAGTTTTAAAGGTTTTCTAAGAGATGGCGTAACTATCAATAGATCGCATCGGGCACACCTGTGACTATATTCATTTCAAAGCACATTGTGTAAGCTTCATTTTTCAGTATGTATCATTCCACTGAAGTGTAAACAACATATATTTTTTTCTCTGTGAACATGTCGACTTTCGTTCCAACAAAACGCAATTTGCGGGAAGGTTTACTTTTGTGCTTCCATTTGAAGAAAAAAGCGGTTGAAGCACAACGCACGCTTACTGAGGCTTACGGGGACTATGCTCCATCGATTTCTACTTGTGAGTACTGGTTCCGTCGGTTTAAAAGTGGTGATTTTGATACGGAAGACAAAGAGCGTCCGGGCCAGCCGAAAAAGTTTGAAGATGAGGAATTGGAGGCTTTGCTCGATGAAGACCCGTGTCAAACCCTTCAAGAATTGTCAGAATCATTGGGAGTCGACTTATCAACGGTCAGCAAACGCTTGAAGGCCATGGGAATGATTCAAAAGCAAGGAAATTGGGTGCCGTACCAGTTGAAACCGAGAGACGTTGAACGGCGATTTTGCATGTGCGAACAACTGCTTCAACGGCATAAAAGGAAGAGTTTTTTGCATCGAATTGTCACTGGCGATGAAAAGTAGATCCATTACGATAATCCTTAGCGAAAAAAATCGTGGGGACCACCCGGCCATGCATCAACATCGAGGGCCAAGCCGAATATTCATGGCGCCAAGCTTATGCTGTGTATTTGGTGGGATCAGAAGGGTGTCGTGTACTATGAGCTGCTAAAACCTAACGAAACCATCACTGGGGAACGCTACCAACAACAATTGATGCAATTGAGCCGAGCATTAAAGGTTAAACGGCCGGAATATGCCAAAAGACACGACAAAGTGGTTTTTCAACATGACAACGCACGGCCACATGTTGCAAGAACCGTCAAGGAAACGTTGGAGGCGCTGAATTGGGATGTGCTACCCCACCCGCCTTATAGCCCAGACATAGCCCCATCCGACTACCACCTATTCAGATCGATGACGCATGGCTTGGCTGAGCAGCGCTTCACTTCTTACGAGGATACCAAAAAATGGGTCAATTCGTGGATTGCCTCAAAAGACGAATCGTTCTTCCGGCGCGGAATCCATATGTTGCCAGAAAGATGGGAAAATGTTGTAGCTAACGATGGACAATACTTTTAATAATATACATTGTACCGTTGTTTCTAAATAAATGCTCAAAAACCGAAAAAAAACCTTTAAAATTAATTCCAACCCCCAATAAGACGTTTGTATCTTTTATTCAAGTTATCATTTGTATTGATCTAACGATTTTCGTATAAATTTTCTAAATACTACATTTGTGAAAGAGTTTAAAAAATATGGTTAATACTCAAAATTACCTCCTATACAAGCCAAATATGCGATATCGGATAGCTTTATAATTATATTTCTCAAAGCATCAGAATTCGGTATTCGACCACAATTTACAAGTAGCGTTTCCCTGATAACATGTGATGGGCGTTGGGCAAGGGGTCGTGGCACCTACTACACCACCGAAATTTGCGATATCGAATTGCTTTGGAGTTATAGGCCGCATAGACTCGTAATTCGGTATTCGACTACAATTTACACGTTTCACTGATAACATTTTATGGGCGTTAGGTAAGGGAGCGTAACCCCTCCCACACAACTGAAATTTTTGATATTGAATAGCTTTGGAGTTATAGGTAGCCGCAAAGCCTCGGAATTTGGTACTCGACCACAATTTACTCGTGCCGTTTCACTGATAACATGTTATGGGCGTTTGACAATGGGGGCGTGGCAGAAACGCACAGTGTTTCAGCTAGTTATTTGTAATAGTTTAGGGATTTTTAAATTTAGCTAAAAACGCTAAGAACATTGTTTGTAAACAAAATCTTTAATTAAATATGTGATAATTGGGTTTTAAAGTCTGAAAAATTTGTTTAGTACGAACTCACCACCTCGACTTTGATGCAGGTAATTTTGAGTATTTTTACTAAAACCGAAATACTTAAATATCTAACCTGCTACAATCATTCTTTTTACCTTAATATTTTTGTTGAAATATTTTTTTTAACAACAAAGAAAAAATAAAACCATATTTTATATCAAAGTCATATTTTTCCGCACTTTAATGTGGGGAAAAAGTTAAATAAAAAGTGTATTTTAAACTCTTTCACAAACGTAGTATTCAGAAAATGTCTACAAAAATCGTACTTCTATAATAATCGTATAAATCAAATAATAACTTAACTCAAATAATAGCTTAAATAAAAGGTATAAATGTCTCATTTGTAAATATTTATAAAACTTGTAAATTAAATGAATACTTTTGGAGTTATTGGATCATAAATGGGAAAATATTTTTCAGAACTCAAAAAAGTCGAAAAAAATTCGAACCAACCAGGAAAAGCCTTAATGATTTTTATTAACTAGAAAAAATACTCAATCGAACTAGCAATGTCGTTTTCGTCGCGCAAACTTTTTTTCAAATTGTTTACCACTGTTATTAATTTGTTATTTACTTTTAAATAAAACATACAATGAATAAAAATTTTATGTTTTTTTTTAAATTATTTAAATTTTTTTATTAATTTTTTATTCATTATTAATTTTTATTCATTATTAATTTTTTATTCACTATAAATTTCGTATTCATTTCTAATTTTTCATCCACTTTTGAATTATAAATAAAATGAACCAAATTAATAATATATAAAAAATTGATAATGACTATAAAATTAATAATGACTAACACATGAGTAGACAATGAATCAAAAAATAATAACGTACAAAAAATTAATTATTGAAAAATTTTAAATTCTTTTTGAATTGCATTCTTTGCAAAAAGCATTCATATGAATAAAAAATAATTAATTATTCTAAATAATGAAAAAATAATTGAAATTAATTACTAATCAATTTTTTAAAATTCAATGTGAATTAAAAATTGTATTTATAAACAATTTTGAATTCATTGGATGGAGTTGTATGTCGTTATTCAGTTTTTCTTAAGATTCTGAATATATATGCAGATTTTACTGCTCTGGCTGAGTCAAGCAAAAATATTCAATATTAATAGCAAGCAGTGAATAAGAAAAATCTGCTTCGCACAAAATAAGGAAATCATCATGAAAATAATGCAAACAAACAAAAACATTTGTTGCTGTCAAGCAGAGATCACAACTGCTTGGTTCCAACAACAACAACAACAATGGAGAAAACAATTACAACATTAAATTTCACGACTATCCCTAGCTATGAGAAACCATGCAGTGGTGATCTATACTGTGACGCATTGTGGAGTGAAGAGTAAAAGAGCATTGCAGAGAGAATGTGCATGCAAGGATTGGAAACTTTTCTCTCAAGAAAGCTTTTTCATCGCGCTCACAAAAGCTTACGTATTGATCTGAAAAAAATTTGTTACTTTAAAATGTTCTACGTGGCACATCTTTATACTATATAATCTTTGGTCTTACTGAATAAAGAGCCATGGGAAAGTAAAGGCAAGTCCAGCTTCCAGCGTAGTATAAAAACTTAACGATACAAATGAAATTTGATCAAAGAACATTAAAAGTGAATGATCAGGTACCCCTAATAAGCTCGGACAGACATTTGTTTACTACACTAAATAAATACTGGCGGAGCAAGAATGAAGCCTTCAATAATGAGCGTGTTACTGCAACGATTAAACATGGTGAATGCTCTGTTATGGTTATGGTTGTGTGTCAGCATGAGGAGTTGGTAATCTTCTGTTTGTTTTGCTGGACAATATTACCCACAGCATAGAGAAATTGGGCTTATCACAGAATTGGATATTCCAACAGGACAATAATGATCCTAAGCATTTTGTGAAAAATTGTGAAGGAGTGGTTGTAACATCAGTTAAAATAACTCCTAAGGTTCTTGATCATCCACCGCAATCCCCAGATCTTAACTCATTTGTGGGTTGTGGGAACATCTTGACTGAAAAGTTGGATTTCTTGCAAGGAAGACCTAAAAATGGCATTACGAGAAGAATGGAGTAAAATCTTACCTGATTTCAACTTGTTGACTCATTGCCAAGAAGATTAACGAGGAGGTAATACAGAAAAATGGAAATCAGGCAAAGTATTCATTATACATTTTTACATTACATTTCGAAAAATGTTTATTTTATTTTATTTTGACGCATAAAATTTGCTGTATTTTTATAAAAAATGAGGTATTTCCAGGCACTATGAAATAAGGCCCCAGGAAATAAGGCCCCAAACTACAAATGAAATAAAGCCCCAAACATTTATATACAAAACAACAACACAAATAAATGGGATGTTATTTCCTATTTTAGTGCTTTATTTCATTTTGAAAAACGGGGCATTATTTAGTAATGAAATAAGGCCCAAAGAGTAAAATGAAATAAGGCCCCAAAAATGATATTAGTAAATAAAGGGGCTCTGCGCAAAATGGCCCCAGGAAAAATTGCAAATCAATATGAAATATTGCCCACCACATAAAATTAAATTTGGCCCCAAACTGAATTGAAAAAAGACCCCAAATTCTTTCTGACATAATTTTATTGGAGAATTAATTTTTATGAGAAAAAATACTAAATAATTACATTTAATGTATAACTTTAAGTATAAAGTAAGTTAAGTTTAAGTAAGTTTTTAGAAAACTTATCATTCTGGAATCATATATGGAAGAGGTATTATTTTTTTTTTTATTTTGACTGCATATTGCGCATTCATGAAAATTTACCTAGGTTTTTCATATTTTAATAAAACGGCTTGCCCTTGTACGGAATGTTAAAAACAACATTTCGTACAAGGGCAAATCATTTTATCATAATGCACTGATCAACTGAGGCTTGATTGCTTAATACTCATGATCGACAACTTCGTTTTTTTCTAGTTTTTATAATGTAAAATTACATTAACAAATAAATATCGTTAAAAATTCTGCTTAACATAACAAATTTCAAGAGAATCTTCAAATTAAAAAAAAATGAAAAATTACCTGATTTCATTAGCTCCACATCAAAAAAGGAAAAATGGACCAAAAAAAAAAAGTAAATATGGTCCCAATTTTTCGTGTTGTTGTATTCAATATAACATTTGGGACCTGTTTTCATTTTTATTTTGGGGCCATTTTGCGCAGAGCCAATAAAAGCATTAATATTTGGGGTGTTATTTTGATTTTTGTGGCCTTATTTAATTTTTTAAATTAGGGCCTCATTTCATTGTAAAATAGGCCACCAAAAATTGCAACACTCCTTGAGGGTCAGACTTGGATACGGTTGATATAACAACTTTACGCTTTTTGTTATTTAAAACCTATTGCAAATTTTTCAATTAAAAAAAATTTTCAAAAATATGTCAAGTTTTGATATTTTTGTAGAGAGGACATAATAAAAAATTATAAAATAAAATTAATTGTGAAAAATTTCATGGTAACAGAGGGACCAGTGAACATGTCCTCGATCAAAACATGATATATAAAAAAAAAATCCACTTATAAAACTATAACAAAATATGAATAACGGCAAGACACCTGTAAAGCAAGAGTTAACTTTTTGGCGGAAGGAAAATTTAACGACGTTCGCACTTCACAAGATCTCTTAAGAGTAGGAACTTAAATTAGACTCAATAAAGTAACAAAGTTATCTTAATAACTACGTATTTGTAAACTTAGATAGATTTACAAAACAATAATTATTTTATTTTATTATTGTGTTTCGCAGATAAAATCTAATGCAGTCGCGGAAGATGGTATTTCCATCAAATTCATTAAACTTATACTGCCTTACATTATTAGTCCCCTTATGCACATTATAAATAGTTGCTTCATAACTTCTTCCTTTCCTGACATGTGGAAAATTGCTACCGTTCTACCTGTGGCTAAAAAGCGAAATCCCTCTGGTGTAAATGATTTTAGGCCAATAAGCATTCTGTCGCCATTGTCTAAAATATGTGAAAAAATTATGTCGCAACAAATAAGCAAATACTTATCTCAGAAAAAACTATTATCCCCATACCAGTCGGGTTTTAGGGCAGGACATGGGTGTTCTTCTGCAGTTTTGAAAGTGCTTGATGATATTCGGCCTGAATATGACGCTGGCTCTATGACCTTACTCTGCTTACTTGACTTTTCCAAGGCCTTTGATAAAGTAAACCATAATTACTTGTGTCAAAAGCTTAAATTTCTCTTTGGGTTTTGTAATAGTGCTGTCAATCTTTTGTCTAATTATTTATGTAACAGAATTCAAAGAGTCAATGTCGGTCAAATGTTTTGTCGTATCGTATAAAATTGTACAAAGTGGCGTACCACAAGGTTCCATTCTAGGCCCGCTGCTATTCTCTTTGTTCATCAATGACATTTTTAATGTATGTAAGCACGCTTTTGTTCATGCGTACGCTGATGATATCCAGCTCTATCTGTCTCGGCGAACTGGGCTTCTTGATGATCTGTGCGTCAGGTTGAATGAAGATCTCAGTAGCATTGATGAATGGGCTAAATGTAATGGGCTTTAACTCAATGCTGCCAAATCGTATGTCCTTCCCATCTGTAAGAGTAAAACTTGTGTTGATGATGTCCCTGACCTGTTTATAGGAACTAGCAAGCTAAATGTGGTATCAAAAGCAGTAAGCCTTGGTTTTGTCATAAATTCATCTTTGTCTTGTGTTGACCACGTTAATAGTGTTGTACAAAAAGTTTATTATGTCCTTCGTAATTTAAGAATGTCTGCTAGTGTTACTCCTGTTGATTTAAAACGTAGATTGGTAAAACAATTGATCTTACCTTTAATTTCATATTCAGAAACAGTGTACAGTAAACTCGACTCTTCCTCCCAATTAAAACTACAGATTGCTTTTAATTATGCAACACGCTACGTATATGGTTTGCGAAAATTTTACCACCTTTCCACGTTCAGAAACGCTATACTTGGATGTGACCTAACTACATATCTTAGTGCTCGTAACTGTATGTATCTCCATAAAATCATACATGAAAAACACCTCGCTACTTGTTTGAAAAACTCCAGTTTTGTCTTTCAAGAAGAAGTCATGTTTTAATAGTTCCTAGGCATTATTCGTTACATTCGTCTCATCTTTTTTTTATTAACGCCATTAAATTGTGGAATGCTTTGCCTCGTTGGTTAAGAGAGATTAGTGGGAGAGGTAATTTTAGGCGCTCTATCCTATCTTTCTTCTCTACTTCATAGTTTCATGACTATATTTTAATCTATTTCCTGTATTCTTTACTCTATATTATTAATTCTTAAAAAATAATTGCAATGTGATTCAATTTAGCATTCAATATACTTAATATTTATTATAGCTTTCTTTCTATCTTTTAAAAATTTAACGTAACCTTAAGTATATACTTGTTGTTATGACTGTATAGTTTAGTATTATTGTTTTTTTTTTTTTGTTTTTTCAAGCTAATGCTTATATCGTACTATAAAAGAACCTGGTTCTTATTGTACCAACTCGTTTCTCTAAATAAATTGAAATTGAAATTGAAATTGAGCTTATATGATGCTCAAACGATTTGGATTACAAATTTATAAAAATATTTAGTACAACGGAATACCATTATTTCAAATTCTGTATAAGATTAATGAATTCTTAAAGATATTCATTCATTAATGTCTACAAATAAAAATATTAACAATTTTGGGGTGTTTTCATTTATTGATGGGGTAGTTCTTCATAAGTTTTGAGGTGCTATTTCTATAATATTGGGGAATTTTTTCCCAATGGAACTATACTCCAATTTTGAGGTTTTATTCCGTTTTAAGATTTGAGACCTTTTATTTTGGGATGCATTTTTGTGGAGCCTTTTAAAAAACTAGCATATTTGACTTTGGGTCCTTATTGCATCATATTGGGGTTAATTTCATAAGAAGTTGCATTATAATGAAATAAAACCCCAATTTTGGGGCCTTATTTCAGTTTACGTTGAGGCTTTATTTCGTCGAATTGGGGTTTTGTTTCGTAGGGTGTTATTTCATAATGAATTAAAGCCCCCATATTTGGGGCCTTATTTTGTTTTTGTTTTGGGGCCTTATTTCCTGGGGCCTTATTTCACAGAGCCGTATTTCCATAGTAAAATTTGAGAAGGTAGAAGGTATTTCGGAGAGACAGATTGCCGAAACTGTCAAAACGAAGTTGACAGCTTATAGAAAATCTGAAACCGATGAGAAAGCAAAAGTTTGCCGCATTCAGCAAAGTCAACTGTTTTGAACTGTTATGGTAGCGATTTCGTAGAAAAGTTGAAAATTATTTAATTTAATTGTTATAATTATTTAATTATTATAATAATTTAATTATGTAAGTAATTTAATTTCAAAGGTTTCTCACTCAAATTTGTAGAGTTCTTTCAGTGATTCAGCGAATTTTAACACAACAGCCAGTTACCAACTGTTGACTCCGCTGAATGCGGCCATTGATTTCCTTTTGTTTTCATTCGTAAAAAGCTGACTTTGACAATTTTGGATGAGTGATTGTCATGAGTATTTCCAGATATATTTGGCTTTTGTTTATTGTTTTTAATGAATACAATTTTAATATTATTACTAATGAATTTTGCAAAATTACTTTTTATTCAGTGTAATTTCTCTATACATAATAAGTCCTCTTGAAAAAGAGGAGTAAGAATATTCGGTGATTACTTAATTTTATGCTCACAGTAGATGTTAAAAAATTATAAATTTTGTAACTTTATTTAAACCTGCCCTTTATTCTGATTCTTAAAAGAGAAACAATTTCACTAATGTTTTTTATTCATACCACCTTATTTATCTATACTGTCGTCGCAAACATCTTCGACTATTTTAATTAAGCCTAAGAATTTTAACGGCCTTTAAGTATGGTGCTTTTTACATTGTCCTTAATCCTTATTTGTGAATAAATTCAACAGCTTTGCTTTGCCATCCATTCCATTTGCCTCAATTACTATCTTATGCCTAAAGATTTGCATGGTTTTCAATTTTGTGCTCGGAAATCTTTATGCCGCTACGGCCTAATCTGAAGGCCAAAGGTTAACAGTTCATTTACACGCATCCTTTAAACCATCCGCTTGACTTTTTAATCTAACAAGCAACATTAAAGCCTTTGAATTTTGCTAAGCAAAGCCTTGCCTGCTTAAGATCCATGCCTGCGTCAGCGTCAGATATAATATCTAATTTGCATAATTTTGTATGCGTTAAGGATTTCTTTTGAATAGCTTTGGTACAAAATCTCAAAATACTTAAGATGCTTTTGGCTGTAATTAAATTTAAATCTTTTATGAAATTTAAACGAGGGTCGTTCGAAGATTAGCATTTAGTGTACAGTTTTTTGAGTGTTTTTTGTTGTTTGTTTTGTTTTTTTGCTTATTTCCGAATTAAGAACTTCAAACATTAAGATGAGAAAAAGAAGTTGAGAGATTTTTTTGTATATGCTCTGAGACTTTAAATAATGTTTATTTGGGCAGAAGGTCAAAACGGAGATGAGTTTTTGGAAAATTTTTCTGCTAACGCTATGACGACACGTGATCTTCATTAAAAAACATTTTTTCACAATTTTCAAAGAGTTTTACTCGAAAAATACTCCGAAAAGACCTGTAATGTTTTACAATAATGCATTAAACATAGCTGTTGAAATTCTTATATGAGTTCAAAATTTTTCCACAGTGTAACTGTTTGGATTGTATCCGCTTCTCAGACACCTTTAACTTTGTTGAACGCATTTTACAGTGCAGACGAAAGCAGCAAAAAAAGTGTAAATGAAATTGTTAAAATGGAAGAATGATGATTAACATTGCAAATTTCGAGGGCGCGAAGTCAGCGTCCAATTGTGGATGAAAACGCCCTTTGGACGACGCTTTGGTCATCATCAACGGGACATGGAGTAAATAAAAATAAAGCAAAATCACAAAAAAAATATAAGGAATGACATGAATAAAGAAAGGCGCCATTACGAGGAATTCAAGTGCAGGATTATGCTGCTAAATGCAAATTTCCGCAAGATTTCAAGAGCGTTGCAGATAACTTTGAAGTTGTTGTTGTTGTTTCTAAAATACCAAAAGAAAAAACATTGTCATCGCTGGTTTCATCATCAACACCAAACAGCTACAAAGCGGACGGGATATCCTGCTGTCACAATAAATTATTTAAGACATCGTTTTATTATCCTTATCGTTGTTCATGTAATTTAATTAAAGAAACACAACAGGCGACATTTCATTGCTATTGTTGTTGTTGTTGGTGTTGCTGAACGTCACCGACACTATCATCAACATCATTATCATCACGTAGATAATGAGGTTGGTCTAATGCTAAGCAACACCTGCTGATAAGGATCACAAATTGAAAGGCAAGAACAACCTCACCAACGATGATGAGACGACACCCAGAAATGGATAGTTAGATAATGAAAATCAATAACAACGACACTGACTCATGCCGATATTGGTTGGGCAGATAATGACAATTATGAGAATGGTAGTGATGGTAATGATGATGCTGCTGCTGATGATGACGAAGAGGTGGAGCTGAACATGATATAGAAACATGTCGGCAATAATGAAGAAAATTGAATTTCTGCAGGCTTGATATCATTTAATTTAGCGGGTTGCCCAGGTCAGTCCTTGGTTTTTTTTAATATCCATACACATAGTCAGTTTTAGAAAAACTTAACTTTGTTCTTGGATAAAGGTTATGAATGGAATCCTTAGTGTAAGAACATAACATTTTGTATCCTTATTTCTATGTCAATTTTTAAATCAATAGCAGATGGTGAGTTGAAAGTAATACCTTCAGATGATGATGAAAACTTAATACTTTTCGAAACTCTAATAATTGTAATGACTAATTCTACACGGTTAAGAATCTTGGACTAAATTTTAAACATTTTTTGATTACATATAGGACAACACCACAAAAAGATTACTTTTTAATCCAAGGAAAAGTTTACTTTTTTCTAATTCAAAACAATTTTCAAAACAGATTGCAATAGTTAAAAAAAAACAATATAAATATCAACTTAAAATAAAAAATTGCTCTGACCATTTCATGATTTGAACACAAGTCCTCTGATGTGCTGGTCCAACACCTTATCCACTTGTCCAACTCAGTATTTAACAAAGTTTCGCTTAAATTAAAGTAGAGATTTAAAAATAGTACTTTTTGGATTAAAAATTAGTCCAAAATTTTTAACAGTGTACTATTATAACTACGACAGCAAAACTTCTTTGAAGAGGGTTAAATATTATAATGAAGGCAAAGGCAGCAAAGTTATCAAATGGTGCTATATACCGAGTTTGTGATGATTTTCAACATTGAAAAAGTAAATTTCTTGAAAATAGGAAGCCGAAAAAGTGGCTCTTTCCAAGTATATATAGCATTTACTATAAATACTAGAAAATACCTGCTGCTTCACCTGCGATAAAAATATTAAATACCATGTAAAAATTGAAAAACTAAAATTTAAAGTATTTATAGTGAAACTTCTCTAACTCGAAGTGTCAAGGGACTACAATTTAATTTCGAGTTACGGAAAATTCGAGCTATAGAATAAAATATTATGTAAATAATTTAATTTTTGTCTGCTAAGTGATTTCTTTCGAAAATTGTTGTCGGTGGAATATCTTCAACTTCATCATCATCAGATTTATCTCTTTCAGATAGTCGTTAAGTCAATAAGCATCTTCTTGAACTAGTTAGCCTGTGTGGCGTTAAAACGTCAAAATCAAATATACCTAGATATTATTTTTAGTTTTTGAATAGATTTTGAACTGATCAAAATTGAAATAAAATGAATTTTGGCCTTTTGCAATATACGCGGTATTTCTTATTAAATTTTTGTGTAAACTTTTAAAAATTAAAAAATTTTCCAACTAATAGTTTTCCAACTAACATCTTTATTCAACTGTGAGAAACCATTCCAGTATTATTTTGATATTGAATATATAAATTAATAGTTTTAGCTGGGAAATTATAAAAGGTTATTATATTACAAAAGATTCGCACATTTGGGCAGGGGCTTCAAAATCTTATTTGGAGCTTCTGGACCGAATTCAACGTCGTGCGATATATTTGATAGGGGATGAAAGTATTTCATCCTCTCTCAACTCTCTTGGGCATCGACGTAATGTAGGTTGCCTAAGCCTTCTGTATAGGTATTACCATTGGAAGTGTTCAAGGGAGATACATGGCCTGACGCCACCAGCTCGTGTGTTTCCCAGGTCCACTCGGGCAGCTGTCCAAGCCCACCCCTTTACCATTGCATCGATGCCTAATAGAACCTCGCATTACCGCGATAATTCGTTCTTTAGTCGCGCGGTTAAGTTGTGGAATAGTCTCCCTGCGAGCGTGTTTCCCGGCAGTTTTGAGCTGTGCAAATTCAAAACAAATCTTCACCGACACTACTCCATCTATCCACCCTCCAACTAACTATCACCCATCTTCCGAATCAACACAATGCTTACGCATTTATAAAGGGCATCCCCTGAGCGTTGGTTTAGTCTAAAAAAAAAAAAAAAAAAAGATTATTGGTCAGTATAACAGTTTCATAGCTATTAGCTGATAGGTGGCGCTAAATACCTCACATATGTTTAGGCATATGCTGAAATTAAGAAGAGAAAAAGCAACATAACAACAATTATATGCTATGAAACTATAACTCGCTATAACTTAAAAAATATAAATTTTCAAGCAATAAAAAGTCCAGTTTGCACATCTACTGGTCCAAACCTACCAAACCAAAGATTGGTTTGGTAGGTTTGGACCTACAATCAACAACACAACAGCAAAACCTGTTTTGCAGAGAGCCAGCCGCCAGCAGCAGCATTGGCACCGTCGACAACATTGGTGTTTTTTTTTGTCTGACCATATGAGGGGCTTTTCTATGCTCCTCGCGGTGTAAGTAATTGTTGTTTTTTTCGGTTCCGTCAACTCCCCCATCCTTTCACATTAGTTACGTTTGTAAGTTGGGTTGCACAGTGGGCTGAATTGTGCTGAAGTAAAGGCATAACACTTGCTTCAGTACTTTTTATATTGCTCATGTTGTGCAGCTCTCTTGCAGCCATAACTAATTACCTTGTATGCCCTTATTTGTTTGATTTTTGCATGGTGCGGAAATGTCGGGTCATTTTCGCATAGATTTCTGCAATGTTCGTGGACTGAGGGCGAATTTTTTCTCGGTCTATGTACATTGTACTCTACATAGGCCTCAAACAATGGCACTGAGCGAGACCCAGGTGGCCGAGGATGCAGATCCACTGGATTTTCACATACCTGGGTATCGCTTACTGCCATTGTTTTCTTTGCGTAGGGGCATTGCCCTTTTTATAAGAACAGATGTAGCGTACCAGTGTGAGCGGAGTCTGAACGTGACCGATCCAGAGTTTAGCTCAATCTGGGTTAGGTTCAGGCTTCGCTCTCACTTGCTACATTTCTGCTTTATTTATAGAAGTCCGAATCTAGGAAGGGAGCCCACTTTTAACAAACTGGACTCTCTCTCTGATTCGATAACGCATATTTTGGGGTTGTTTCCTGACAGTGAGATCGTTGTAGCAGGCGATTTCAATGTCCACAACCCGGCTTGGTTACGTCACTCAGGCCCATTGACACCTGTGGGACAATATGTTGAGCTATTTGCTGAATCGAACTGATTCAACTAGTGAAGGAACCCACTTTTTTCCCCAAAGTGATTTGCAAAGCCATAATATCCTTGATCTTTTTCTGACTTCACATCATGAAAAATATGATGTGAGTGTCAACGCACCTCTTGGTAACTCGGACCATTGTACCATATTCGCTGTTTTTCCATATTCTAACCCGTGCACCTCTACGCCTAAAGCCCCGAAGAGGACTGCATGGTTTTATGGAAAGGCAAATTGGACTGCGTTAAATAATTTTTATCGCAGCTTCAATTGGAAATTATGTTTCGCTGATAGAAATGTGAATGCCGCGGCTGTCATGGTACAAGAAATTATTCTATTGGGTATGCGGTCTTTCATCCCCAATAAGATGAGAAGCATTAAACCAAAAGACCACTCATGGTTTAATGAGACTTGCAGGATTGCAGACAGGTCCAAAGAGGAAGAGATTTCAGAATTGGCGTTCTAACAAGAATACTGATACTAAAAGACTTCGCATCGAGGCAAGGAATCGCTGTAATGCAATTTTAAAACACGAAAAGTTTCTGCACGAAGCTCGCATTCGAAAACAGGTTCTTCTCTGCCCCAAAGGGAGCAAAAATTTTTGGTCATTTGTTAAAAGAGTTAAGAACAAGACATCGTCATCGATTCCAGCTCTTTTAAAAGATGACCAAATCTTCACTGACTCGGCTGATAAAGCGAATCTATTGGCTGGATTGTTTGCACAAAATTCCACTCTCTCGGATAGCAATCAGCCACTGCCCATTGTTGAGGGTGGATCTTCTGCAATGCAGGAGATATACTTTCGAACGAGAGCAGTTAAAAGGGTCCTCACAAATCTCAACGTAAATAAAGCCTCTGGTCCTGATGGCATACCGCCAAATGTGCTTAAAATGTGTGCTTCTTTGCTGGATCGGCCTTTGCGCAACCTTTTCAACATCTCCTACAGAACAGGAGTATTTCCATCTTGTTGGAAGGTGGCAAATGTCCAGCCGGTGCCTAAAAAGGGTGATGCCACGAACCCTGCAAACTACCGACCCATTGCGATATGCTCTACGCTTTCCAAAGTTATGGATAGCGTAATAAACTTCAACGTTGTGAACTTTCTGGAGCGCAACCAACTGCTCAGTGACCGTCAATATGGTTTGCGTAGGGCTCGCTCTACTGGTGACCTTATGGCGTTCTTAACCGAAGAATGGAATAAATGCGTTCACTTTTTCGGCGAGAGCAGGGTTGTTGCTCTTGATATTTCTAAAGCGTTCAACCGAGTGTGGCATAAAGCGCTCGTGTCAAAACTTGTTGCATATGGTTTTGGTGGTAACTTTGCTCGATGGATCACGTGTTTCCTCAAGGACAGAACGATTCGAGTCGTAGTTGACGCTATTTCGTTCGAGGAGTACGCCATTAACGCAGGAGTACCGCAGGGTTCAGTTCTATCGCCAACTTTGTTTCTGGTTTTTATCAACGACCTTCTGTCGTTGACGCATAACCCAATACATTCGTTTGCGGACGACAGCAGCATTTGTCATTCATACTCATTTAAAAACCTCCCAAGCTCTATGGAGATTGAGAGAAAAAGGCAAAATATGAATGACACACTCCTAAATGATCTGCAAAAAATCTCCGAGTGGGGTCTTGCTAATAGAGTAGAGTTCAATGCAAGCAAGACCCAGTGTTGTCTGTTAACCCACAAGCGGGTGGATTGCCCCTTAGCTCCCCTCAATATGAATGGTGTGGATCTTGTGGAATCAGCCGCTCTTGACGTTCTGGGCATATCGATCCAATGTGATCTTCGTTGGAATGATCATATTTTCGATGTGTCGAAAGAAGCGGGCAAGTGCCTAGGTTTTCTAAAACGGTGCAAAAATATTTCACTTCAGCTGATCTTCGCATGATTTACACCTCATATATTAGGCCGAAAATGGAGTACAATTCGCACATCTGGGCAGGGGCTTCAAGATCTTATTTGGAGCTTCTGGACCGAATTCAACGTCGTGCGATATATTTGATAGGAGATGAAAGTATTTCATCCTCTCTCAACTCTCTTGATCATCGACGTAATGTAGGTTGCCTAAACCTTCTGTATAGGTATTACCATGGGAAGTGTTCAAAGGACATACATGGCCTGACGCCACCAGCTCGTGTGTTTCCCAGGTCCACTCGGGAAGCTGTCCAAGCCCACCCCTTTACCATTGCATCGATGCCTAATAGAACCTCGCATTACCGCGATAATTCTTTCTTTAGTCGCGCGGTTAAGTTGTGGAATAGTCTCCCTGCGAGCGTGTTTCCCGGCAGTTTTGAGCTGTGCAAATTCAAAACAAATCTTCACCGACACTACTCCATCTATCCACCCTCCAACTAACTATCACCCATCTTCTGAATCAACACAATGCTTACGCATTTATAGGGGGCATCCCCTGAGCGTTGGTTCAGTCTAAAAAAAAAAAAACAAAAAAAACCAAACTAAATTTATTAAGATTGAACTTTTACTTAAAAAGCCTTACGCCGGACAAAATTTGCGTTTGCGTAATATATATAAGATACTGTAAAATGAGCCATTCTTACCTTCCAAATTAAAAAAAACTCTTTATTTACACAAGACATATACCAAAAAAATAAACAAGTAAGACCTGCTTACTTGCTAAACTTAACCATTTTGTTAAGTCTTGTCAAAATTTTGCAAGTTAACAAGCTCAGCACCATGGTTTTGTTTAGCAAACACCATTTGTGAAGTCGGAAACGTCAAATTTATTGAGTGTAGTGATGAATCGCTTATTTGGCATAAAAACCATTACTTTCATTTTTCGACTTTGGTTGGTTGGTTTAGATGGTGATTCTACATGCAAGTAGGATCCAAGTAGCTCTAGTGAGCCGTTTTGATACCATAACCTCGTGTTTTTGTTGGTTGACTGGGTAGCGCACTGCTAGTTTATAACCATCCGGTGCGATTGATGAACGTTAGGAGATTGTTGATTTTTGTTGTTGAAAGTTCCTCTAGGTTGCTGAGGAAGGGCCTGCCAAGCGTTGTTAGTCTGGACCTGGCCAGGGCCGGGCAGGTGCACAGAAAGTGTGTTAGTGTTTTTTTTCATTTGGGTAATCGCAGCTGCGACAGTGGGTGTTGAAAGGTAGTCCAATTCTCTCGGCGTGAACTCCGATGCACCAGTGACCCGTAATAATAGCCGTTAATCAGGCTATGTCGTTCCGGGGTTTTGAGAGCATCTGTTGAGTTCTGCCTATGTTGTAAAGGGGTCATATTTTTCTTGATGTGTTACAGGTTGGTAGTTCTCTCCATCTACGACCGACTAAGGTTAAGTAGTAAGAACGAATTCCTCCCTTGACTGTGTTCAGTGGAACTTCGACTGGTTCCGCTCTGGAAACGTCAAGGGAAGAACCCCGCCTGGCCAATTCATTCGCCTTTTCATTACCATAAATGTTCCTATGGCCGGAAACCCAGATTATGGTAATGCTAAGTTGGTGACTTAGCCGGGCCAGTTCATTCTTACACTGCCTTACCAGTTTGGAGTTGGCACTGATCGCAGCTAAAGATTTAAGGTTGGTGTTAGCTCTCATTAAGGTGCGACAAGCTTCTCTTATCGCAAAAAGCTCGGCCTGAAAGACGCTGGCTGAGTTTGGTAGACGAAAAGAGTCCGCCACCCCCAGTTTCTCAGAGTATATGCCCGCTCCCACTCCGCACTCCATCTTGGAGCCTTCCATGTAAAAGGACACATCGAAGGCTAGATCAACTCCCCCATTGCGCCATTCCACCCTGGTGGGAAACTTGGTTGTAAAGGTATCGTGAAGTCGAGTTTGGGAGTGTCATAGTCCGTTTTTCCAGGAATCAGTTCCCGAGGTAGCGGATTAAGAATGTTGCTGTGTCCATATGGTCTAGTTCGCCAGTTGTACAACTCTCTGAGTCTGACTCTACTGTTTGTTGCGGTAAGCTTAATGTGTAGATCTATGGAAAGTAAATGTGTCAGGACATTAAGTGCATCAGTGGGGCTTTAGTGGATACCCCCTGTGATACCTATGCATGCGGATCGCTGGATCCGAGTTAGTTTTGTTGTGTTGTATGCTTTATTCAGTGCAGGCCACCATACTAGTGCACCATACGCCAAGATAGGTCGCACATCCGCTGTGTATAGCCATAAGAGCATTTTTGGTTGAAGACCCTATTTTCTACCAAAGGTTTTTTTGCAGGCGTAGAAGGCTATGCAGGCGGCCTTCTTGCCCCTTTGTTCGATGTTAGTTTTCCAGCTTAGCTTAGGATCCAGAATGACACCTAGATATCTTGCGCTACTGGATAGTGTAAGAGGTTGGTTGTTGAGCTTTGGAAGGACAAATTGTGGCGCTTTGGTTTTTGTGGTGAATAACATCAGTTCCGTCTTGCTAGGTTTAACTCCTAGGCCGCACCTGGCAGCCCAGACACTGAGTTTTCCCAAAGCAACCTCCATTAGCTCACTGAGCGTAGAGGGGAACAGTCCTGACACCATAACAACCACGTCATCTGCATAAGCCACCACTTTGACCCCATTGCAAGTTAGTGTATTAAGAAATTCATTCATGGCGATAAGCCAGAGTAGGGGGGAGATCACTCCTCCTCTACTGACAAATCTCGTGAGTTGGCAGCCACCCAGGTCTGCCTGGATTATTCTGTTACTGAGCATTGAGACTATCCAGTTTCTCACCGGTGCCTGTACCCCAAGGTTGGTAAGAGAATAAAAAATGGCCCCAGTATGAATATTGTTAAAAGCCCCTTCTATGTCTAAGAAGGCCGCAAGAGTGTATTGTTTAAAGTAGATTGATCTTTCAATACTTCAAACACTGTGCATTTCAAACTTATATACATACATAAATCTATGTTTAAAGCCATTTCCTTATCTTGATGAGCTATGCAGAGTGCCGTAAGTCCATTTTTATTTATTTTGAGATATTAAGATGTTTGCAAAAATACTTATATAAAATTCAAGGAATCAATTACACCTTTTGTTCTGAAAGTAGATAATAAGCAAAGAATAAGCTATTCATACATCTAAACAATTTTAGATTCTAAAAAATTTATTTCCAAAAATGGTCAAGAAAATGTCTTAGTTGTACAAAGGCTTGGATTTACGTAGTTTGTGCTCCGAACTTTCTACAAATATTCGCTTTTTGCTTGTTTTCGATTATGGAAAGCTTTTTCATACATTTTTTTATTTTTCTAATTTCTGTTTTTTTTTTAAATTCATTCTTTGGCAATTTCCTTAAGAAATGCGCTGTCTTGTTATTATGGACTTACGTTTTTTGTGCTCCAAACTTTTTAAGAATTCGCTTTTTAGCTTGTTTTCGATTATGGAAAGCTTTTTCATACATTTTTTTTAATTTCTATTTTTTTAAAAAAAATTCTTCCTTTGGTAATTCCCTTAAGAAATGCGATGTCTGTAGTAATTGTGGACTTATGTTGTTTGTGCTCCGAAAAACTGAGAGAGTAAGTGAAAGCATAAAACAAAGTATTCCATATTATTTATAGATAATGAAACATAACAGTTTCTAACTTATATCTAGTCTCGTTTTCAAAAATGTTTGATTCCAAATTAAGGTCCTTTTCCCTTCAGTACTTCTCGTTAAGATACTTAAAGCATTTCAAAGTTTTATCGTGTTTTTCGACATAACTCCCAAGCCATACACCATACAACGACGATTTACACTTTTAAATGTTTGTAATTAATCTAGATACAAAACTGCATCCTTGGAAAAAATTAGCTTTGCCGCCTAAATCGATATTTTTTGGGAAGTAATTTTTGGTTATTTTTGCGCTACGCCATCTCTTTAGTTCAATAGTTAGTAGCACTTAAAGTTGTTTAATTATTACATGAATTAAATTGTGAGCTTTAGATCAAGTAAGTTTTTAAAGAAGGCAACAACAACAACAACAACTCTGTATAGAGTCAATCACTTAGCTGACTAGACAGTCTGTTTCGGAAATCGCTACATATTCCTCTTCAGTAGTCTTTGAGTGATTAAGCTGTGATCAACTAGCTGTTTAAACTAGTATATGAGTGCGCAGATTTGGAATTCATTCTTTTGAATTGTATGGCTGCTAATCATATGACATTTCTTTAAAAACTTACTTGATCTAAAGCTCAAAATTTAATACATGTAATAATTTCATAGATCATAAAAACAAATTAGTTGTTTAATTATTCTATATTGTTTTCTTGGCATAACTTCCAAGCCATACCATCATACAAGGATGGTTTGCCAACCAAAATTTTTGTAATTACTCTAGATACAATCAATACTGCATCCGCTATTCTGAATGTCAAATGATCTGCTTTGAGTTTTAAGTGATCTTTCTTGATTTTGAAATATACTTTCTTTATTTTAATCTATTTTTTCTAAATTACAATATTAAATGGAAATAGTGTAGTGCCTTTCTTAAAAAAAAATTAAGTGAAAAATTTGTGTATTTTAACGCTAATTGCGATAAAAACTATATATCCGCACCAGGTTAAAAAATTGCTTTTTCAATTCTTTTTTTGGTTTTTTTTTAATATAACTTCCGATGAAAATGCAAAATCAAACATTAGCTGTAAATTAAAAAACTTTCATCCAATAGATATTTTTTTTAATTTTCCTCCGGGTTTGTTTTTGTTAAATAAATGTGTGTGCAAAGCATGTTGACTTCGCAAAGTTGAGCAGAAAACAAACTTCGTGGGCTATTTGTGAGTACAGATTATTTTATTAAAACTTGATTGCTGTTATATATGTACATAAGCCGATTATTAAAAAAAGTTGCAGGACTAACTTTTTCCAACGTCTTTTCCCAACGAATATTCAGATGCACTATTTTACGTTTTTGGTGCATTTCAAGCCATTAGTTCTTTGCCAAAAGCCAAAAGAAAAACATAGAGACCCACAATCGGATTGCGGTCAATGTCATGCACTGAGCTGCTGCAGCTGCCGCTCAGCTGGATGCAAAGTCCAGCATTTAAGTTTCCAGCACTTTCATCCGTTCGGAGGAGTTTGGACAGCATTGTGACAACAGAACAAAACTACAACACCAAAATAGAAACAAACTTTGGTCAACCTGGAGGTGGAGGTGCAACGTCTGAGCACTCAAATCTCTGAGATGGCATCAGCTTGTGGCCAAGCCGAACTTCAAAGCACAAAGTTGAGGCTAATTAATTAAGTTCATCTCAGTGCTCAGTCTGCAAAAACTTGCAAGTTTTTTGTGCTTTGCTCAGGGAGTTGCAGAAAGTTGACATCAGTTGTCATCGCCCAATGAGCAAGAAGTTGAAGTTTTGTCAAGTTGATTTTTTGGTGCTATATTTTTGTGTCATTTGCAGATTTAACAAGATAGTCAGTCATTCAATTAGGACTTCATGCAAGCTTTTTTCTCGACTTGTTGTGATTAATTTGTAATCTTTGTATTCTTTGCCTTGTATTTTTTTGGGATATTTAGTTTATGAATGTAGTTTCTGGATATAAACGTTCATATAAATAAAATGTTCGTTCTCATTAAATACTTAATGTATGCAGTTTTGAAGTTTTTGACAGCAATAAGATTCATTATTGGCAGGACACTTTTAAAAAATATTTGAAGAAAATACAATTTTACAAATTGGACACCTGTTTAAGTTGGCACTCGAGTATGTTGTCATTTTTGTAAAAGAAATCTTTGTTGTCATGCATATGGAAGCCATCTACCAAGTCCTTGTAGCAATTGCCTTCTCACCCCTGCGAAACGCTGTTGATAGAATAAATGTTGATTTTGTCTGGTCATAATGGGCCGGCTGCCTACAATATTTCTGTTCGATATTCTCGCATTAATATTCATGTCCATTTAGCAGTCAGTCGTGGTGCAAGTTTGCGGTGCATGCACTCTGGAAGTGTTTTAATTGGCTTTACAGTCGCAATGGTCGCAAACTCGCAACCCAAAATGTTTGTAAAAATTATTTATAAATTTTTGTTTAAATTTTTTAAATGTGGTACCCGAGTTAAAATAAAAGTTTTTGGCAAAGTTAAATAGTGGACAAATATTGGTTTAACAGAGGACTAGACTTTTTGACAAAACAGTTACCGAACAGTGGCCGAACAAGGCTCCAACAGGCACCGTTTTTAAGCAATATGACGTGTTCTTACATCTTAATACTAAAATTCTATTTCAATTAAAGTAATTTTATATAATCACTTAACTCATCGATCCAAATTGACTTTTATTAGGTTGCAAAATCGATTTATGACAAAAACCATATATTATTATTTATTTTGTTTATTATTTAAATACAAACGTGTGATATTGTTCACCTTTTTTTTATTTTGTTTATTACTGCAATAAAAAAATGTGAGATGAAACTATTGTTTTTTGTTAAAAAGATTAGTTTTAATTGATAAAGTAATAAACTAATGGATTATTAAAACTTTCTCCACACTGCATTTGAATCCTGTCTTATATGTTCTACAAATTGCTAATCCAACTTACTTCAATAGAGCTCTTCGTTATGTTGGAAATTCAGAACCGAAACGTCTTTATAAATAGCAAACCTTTCACTTAATCTAGATTTTTCCAAAATGATTAGATAACTGATAGTAATAGTCAATAATAACAAAATTTTTTTAGATAACTACTACTACTTGATACCTCTCTTATATGTTCTATTAGGTGAGTCAATTGTAAACAGCTTTAGATGGTTTTCAATTTTTAGTTAGTGTTAAAAAAATTATTTTAAATATACGCCGTTTTGTACATATTGTAGTTTGTTTTCAAGGTAATTTCGTGATGCTTTGTTTGTAGAATTGCTTGTCCCTTTTGACAAAAAAATTTGACAAGTGGTTTGAACAGTATTTCTTGTTAAAATGTCTGCTACTTCTGAACAAATTGGCAAAACAAAACAATTGATAATTTGTTGATCTTTAAAACTAAATAGCAATAAAGTTACTGATTAATGTACGATACGTTTGTGCAGGTATATATTTTATTTCTTTTTATATTCTTTGATTGATATAAAATTTCTTTAATAGAAGGAGTTATATTTTTTTTTGTAATTTTGTATCTTTATATATATAACTTTTGTTTTAAATTTTAATATAAATATCTACATTGTTCTTTGTGTTAAAGATGTATACTAAATTCATTTTTAAAAGGACTAATATTTTTTCCTTAAAATTAGAAGTCTTTCTGATTTGGTAACCTATATTTTCAACATCAGCCATGCCAAGTTTTTGTTTGTTTATGGGTTTTTTGCATAATCTTGTAAAATATTGATTCAAAAAGTCATTGTTCCACCCTTGTTTAACCGTTGTTTGATAGAGCTGGGTTTTTTTTATTTTCTTATACCATGTACGAACCTTATTCGAGTCATCAAAAGAGCATCTTCCCAAAAAGCCCAAAATGAAAAACGATAAAAAATAGGTGGTGATACTGCTGTACTACTATTTTCTAAAAAAGTACTAATATTTTTACATAAAAATTAAAATTTATGCAGATTTGACAACCCATGCCTTTCAACATAATGACAAGTAACGGTTACTTTTGTTGTTTCGCATGCGATTGTTATGAACATCGTGTTCTATTTTTGCTATTTTCATTTGTTCAAGGCTATTTTGCATAAAATTTTAAGCTTCAAAAATCCCTTATTCGACCCTTTTTTGCCGCTTTTTGAACGAGATTGTTTATTGAAATATTCTTAAACCATGTTCGAACCTTATTCAAACGAGTGACTCTCGTTTGTTCTCTGTTCGGTCGATTATATTTCCACTCCGCAAAAATTAAAGTTTGGCTTTAACAAAATAGTACCTCCTGGAATCACAATTTCACAAGCTAATGGCTCTCCTTCCATTAGCTCATGATGCTCGACCAAAAATATCAATTTTTTTTTTTAGTTTTTCGATAGCTTATGATGTGTAGAATATATTCCCAAAGCGGTTTGGTCGATAAAGATTACGTAAAAAAATTATCGAATATGAAAGGAATCCATATGTAAATAAAAGAACTCGAAAAAATCGTTAACCTAATCTTAAAACGCGTTTTCTAAAAATAATGTTTTTTTCAACTGGTCTCCACGATAGTCCAAGAACGACTTTATGGATTGACTTTTATTTTGTTTTATTTTAAAGTAGATAAAATTTATTTGATCCTAAACCTAAATTTAGATAATATTGGCCGGTTTTTTTCTTTCTTTTAGAGCACTTTAAAGAGCGAAAAATGTGAAAAAATGCTACTTAAAATTTACATGTCTGAATTTTTACATTTCTGTAATTTTTAACTATTTATTTACCCGACTACGGTGAATTAAATGGAGCGGTATATGTATTTGTCCGGTAAGTATGTATGTATGGTCATCTGTTCAAATCTCACTTCTAAAATACTTATCATAATTTGACAAAGAGGCATCGCTGGAAGCGTTTTCCTTGTCCCCTGGTTATGGGCTATGTGACGTCACATTAAATTTAATATGGGTACTCTAGAGGACAAAAAGTCAAATAAACCCCTTACTTCTGAATTACTTATCATAATGTGAAAAATGAGGTATCGTTGGAGGCGTTAGTATTTATTACTAATTCATAGTGATGCTTAGAAGATATCCGTAGTCGTATGCCTCGTATCATATCACTATGAATTAATATTAAATATGGGGGCTGGAATTAATTTTAAAGGTTTTTTTTCGGTTTTTGAGCATTTATTTAGAAACAACGGTACAATGTTTATTATTCAAAGTATTGTCCATCGTTAGCTACAACATTTTCCCATCTTTCTGGCAGCATATGGATTCCGCGCCGGAATAACGATTTCTTTTGAGGAAATCCACGAATCGACCCATTTTTTGGTATCCTCGTAAGAAGTGAAGCGCTGCTCAGCCAAGCCATGCGTCATCGATCTGAATAGGTGGTAGTCGGAAGGGGCTATATCTGGGCTATAAGGCGGGTGGGGTAGCACATCCCAATTCAGCGCCTCCAACGTTTCCTTGACGGTTCTTGCAACATGTGGCCGTGCGTTGTCATGTTGAAAAACCACTTTGTCGTGTCTTTTGGCATATTCCGGCCGTTTAACCTTTAATGCTCGGCTCAATTGCATCAATTGTTGTTGGTAGCGTTCCCCAGTGATGGTTTCGTTAGGTTTTAGCAGCTCATAGTACACGACACCCTTCTGATCCCACCAAATACACAGCATAAGCTTGGCGCCATGAATATTCGGCTTGGCCCTCGATGTTGATGCATGGCCGGGTGGTCCCCACGATTTTTTTCGCTTAGGATTATCGTAATGGATCCACTTTTCATCGCCAGTGACAATACGATGCAAAAAACTCTTCCTTTTATGCCGTTGAAGCAGTTGTTCGCACATGCAAAATCGCCGTTCAACGTCTCTCGGCTTCAACTGGTACGGCACCCAATTTCCTTGCTTTTGAATCATTCCCATGGCCTTCAAGCGTTTGCCGACCGTTGATAAGTCGACTCCCAATGATTCTGACAATTCTTGAAGGGTTTGACACGGGTCTTCATCGAGCAAAGCCTCCAATTCCTCATCTTCAAACTTTTTCGGCTGGCCCGGACGCTCTTTGTCTTCCGTATCAAAATCACCACTTTTAAACCGACGGAACCAGTACTCACAAGTAGAAATCGATGGAGCATAGTCCCCGTAAGCCTCAGTAAGCGTGCGTTGTGCGTCAACCGCTTTTTTCTTCAAATGGAAGCACAAAAGTAAACCTTCCCGCAAATTGCGTTTTGTTGGAACGAAAGTCGACATGTTCACAGAGAAAAAAAATATATGTTGTTTACACTTCAGTGGAATGACACATACTGAAAAATGAAGCTTAGACAATGTGCTTTGAAATGAATATAGTCACAGGTGTGCCCGATGCGATCTATTGATAGTTACGCCATCTCTTAGAAAACCTTTAAAACTAATTCCAACCCCCAATACAATAAAATATATTATGTGTACGTTGCTTATTTAATAGACAAAAAATATTATAGACGATACAAACTATCTATTAGGACTCTTAACGCCTGCTTCGTCATGGCAAAATCAATAGCAATATTGTTAGAGAGCATATTATATTCTATGAGAGTCCTATTCAAATTAGCATTAATCGCATCGTTTGTTCTGAGCATTTTAATAAAAAAAAGATCATAATTTCTAAGACTTCTTGTAGGAATATTAAAAGCTATCATTTCCAATAATCGAGGACAATCGACTGTCCCTTTAATTTCATCTGATACAAATAAAAGTGATATTATAGTTCTTCTACTTTGTAGCGATTTCAAACTAATATACAAGCACCGAGCACTATATGAGGGGGCTGGATCAAAATTTAAGGACTTAAGAGCGTATCGTGTAAATAATTTTTGAATACGTTCAATACGATTAATATGAGAGCTATAGTAAGGACTCCAAATAAACGATGCATATTCAAGCTTAGATCTCACAAAAGCAGAAAAGAGTGCTTTATGCGTATATGGATCAATAAAAGCTGAACTATTGCGACGAACAAAAGCATACATGGCATATGCTTTAGGTATAATAAAATTCATATGGCTAACAAAAGAAAACTTAATATCAAAAATCACATCCAAATCAGATATTTCATCGACAGATTAAAATCTGTGGATATGTGGATATCAATAGAATATGAGGTGTTAATGGGATTTTGAGTTTTTGAAAACGAAATATGAAAACACTTTTGGATATTCGTCCTTTTCCTATACTGCCTTGTGATATGCATCATCTACCATTAATTTTGAATGTTGAATTTATAACATACGAAGAAAATAGAGTCTTTGATACTGATTTAAAATTTAATTTCAATCTGTGTAATTTTGACACTCTTAATAACATGATTTCTAGTGTAGACTGGATAAATGCTTTTGACAAAAAAGATGCAACATATTGCTTTGATCTTTTTCTGAAGAAGGTATGCGAAATAATGTACTATAATATTCCAAAATTAAAGAAAAAAATTCATAGGCTTCCATGGTATACTAAGGGCTTAAAAAAGTTAAAAAACTTAAGAAATAAATTCTATAAACTATTTAAAACCACAAACAATGATATCCATCAGGAAAAATATTTCCACTATTCTCGTGAATTTAATTTTTTAGATAAATTTTCATATAATCAGCATTTGCTTACAATTGAACAAAACATCAAAACAAACCCTAAAAATTTTTGGCGCTATGTTCAATCTAAAAATAATAGCTCTTTCATTCCAACATCGTTATTCTGGAAAGATAGAGTCTCGAACAACATTTTAGATACCGCGAATCTTTTCTCTGAGTTTTTTCAATCTAATTACTTAATCGATACTATGTGGAATGATTTGGAATTTCTTGATAAAGTTGAACCTTGCATAAATTTTGGACACCTTTCTCTTAATGAATGCGATGTTTTAAATGGAATATCTCGCCTAAAAAATTCTATGAAAGCTGATATTGATGGTTTGTCTGCCTTTTGCTTAAAAAAATGTGCAAGATCTGTTGTCAAGCCCTTGTGTCTGATTTTTAATAAATCTCTTCTTTTAAGAGATTTTATAAGTAAATGGAAAGGTGCATCTATTACCCCTCTATTTAAGTCTGGTAGAAAAAATTGTGTTTCTATATACCGCCCGATCTCTAAACTTTCTAACACTTCTAAACTGTTTGAACATATAGTTAAAACTAAATTGGATTTTGTACTGAAAACGGTAATAACACCGTCACAGCATGGGTTCATACAGGAGCGGTCAACAACCTCTAACTTAGCTGTCTTTACACACTTTTGTTTATCTTTTTTTGCTGATGGATGTCAAGTAGAAACTATCTACGCAGATTTTTCCAAAGCATTCGACAAAGTTTCCCATACTATTTTAGTTGCGAAGCTTGCCAAAATGGGTTTTCATTCTAACTTTTTAAATTGGATTAAAAATTATTTAGTTGGCAGACGTTGTTTTGTCGAAGTCGATAATGTTAAATCTACATCATTTACTGCAAAATCTGGTGCCTCACAAAGCAGTATATTAGCACCTCTTCTTTTCATTTTATTTATTAATGACATAAGTCGTTGTTTTTCTTTTTCAAATTACTTACTATATGCTGATGATTTAAAAATATACAAAGCGGTACGCAACAGTTTGGATGTATCTTTGTTTCAATTAGATTTAAATGCTGTTTTTGATTGGTGTAAACGTAACTGTTTACTTCTAAATATCAATAAATGCTTTCATGTTTCTTATGCCAAAATTAGAAATGTTGTAGCTTTATAATTTATTATAGAAAATTCCAGTTTGACTTGTGTTAATGAAATTATAGATCTGGGTGTTTTTTTTTTGACTCAAGTTATTCATTTGTTCGAGATTTGACTTGCATGCTATCTAAATCTTATTCTATATATGCGTTCTTAATCCAAATACTTTAAAGTGTCTTTTTCTATCCTTTGTTACATCTCGTTTGGAATATGCGTCGTTTATATGGAATCCCTACTATGCGGTCCATAAACTGAGACTTGAACGAATACAGAAAAAATTCCTAAAATTTGCTCTGAGATCTTTTCATTTCGCTGAATCTATACCTTCCTATGAAGATCGCTGTTTGCTTCTAAATTTAAAATCGCTTAAAACAAGGCGAACTATTCAGTCTTTAATATTTCTGTATGACATTGTTTGTGGTAATATTAACTGTCCGTACTTGTTAAGCTCAATTAATTTTAATGTTCCGACAAGAAACTTACGTCGTGTTGACTATTTCAAGATTAACTTTTATAAAGCAAATTATTTGATACACGAACCTTTACAAAGAGCTCTTAAAGAACATAATTCACTTTGCTGTATAATTGATATTGATTTTTGTGATAATAAAAATGTATTTATTAGTGCTCTTAATTCATATTACTGTTAACTTATTGTAGGTTAGCTATAATTTAATTTTTAAGTATTAAATTTGCTTACTGTGCTTGTCTGAAAAAATTCTAAAAATTTATAGACAATAAACAACTAAACTAAACTTTTTTTATATATAATGAAAGGTGGTTTTTAGAACGCCATGCAGATATATTTGACAATTGTTGTTGTAGATCATGTGCCTCAGATATATTTTCAATAGTAGAATAAAATTTTAGATCATACGCATATAGTAGGTAGCTGGCATTTGAAAAACGGCTACCAATATCATTGATGAATAAAATTAATAGTAAAGGGCCAAGAATGCTGCCTTGTGGAACACCTGAAGAGGCAACAAAAGGGGCAGATCTTACATTGTCAATTACAACATAGCTAACTCTTCCAATTAAATAAGACCTTAACCATTTCAAAAAAATGGAGTGAAAAACCATGTTTGATAGTTTTAAAACCAAGAATTTATGAGATACTTTATCAAAGGCCTTAGAAAAATCTGTATAAATAGCATCCAACTGAAATCCCCGTCTGAAAGCAGAGATGCAATCTTCAGTGAATACTGTAAGGTTAGATACTATTGAGCGTCTCTATACAAAACCATGTTGGTTAGGAGAAATTAACCTTTTAACTCGACAATACATTTTGTTTTTTATTATACTCTCAAAAAGTTTCGAAATAGAAGAAAGTTTTGAAATTGGTTTATAATTAGATACATCATTTTTATAAACATTTTTAAATATTGGTGTTACTTAAGCCATTTTCCAATCAGAAATAAATAAACCTGAAGAAAGCGATTTATTGAAAATTGTCATAATAGGGTCAACCAATGACAAACATCTTTTTAACAATATAGAAGACATTTCGTCAATATCAGTTTGCATTGATGGCTTCAGATCAGAAATTCCATTATTTTCATCATCAAATGAAATTAAAAGGGATCCAAAATAATGAGAAGTTTGAATCTGTGGAAAACAACAGTCAGCAGCATCGTTATCAGTCACAAAATTAGACTGAAAAAACTCAGCAAAGAGGTCAGCAGCAGCATTTGCGCAACTAGCTGTTTTATCGTTTTAAAAAACAGAAGATGGAATGTTAAAGCAGTTTTTTTTTTATTTTACATATCTCCAGAACGCTTTAGGGTTAGAATTTATGTTACATTCAAAGTCTAGGATATACTTATTATAAAGATATCTGTTTAGAAAGTTAAACTCTCTCATATAGTGCTGGTACTTATCAAAAGCACTAGAACATTTGTTTCTTTATATCTATTAAAAAATTCATTTTTTAAATTTTTTAGCTTTTTTAAGCCTTTGGTAAACCAGGGAAGTTTATATGAACTGTGTGAGTTTAAAGGTATGTTTTGATAACAAATTTCAAAGATTTTGACCTTAAAATCATTAAAGCATGACGTTACATCAGAACCATTAAACATAGAAAACCAATCAATATTTTTAAAATGATTGCTTAGGATATTAAAATCACAGAGATTATAATTAAAACTGATTATAGAATTATTGTTATTAAGAGCCGGAAATTCATAAAATTCGAGCTCAATGGTTAGTGGTACATGATGTAGGTCAGTAGAACTAAAAGGAAACGGATTTTCATATACTTTATAGTTAATATTATTACTTATATATATTAGATCCAAAATTCTATTCAGTTTATTAGACAAACTATTAATCTGCAAAAAGTCTAAGCTAAGAAAACTATCAACGAGATATATTTCAATTGAACTTTTCACATTAGATGGCGTAGGGATATTATGATCAAAAGCATACGACCAGATTAATTTATTTCAATTCAATTCAATTCAATTCAATTTATTCACATTTCTCTTAAATATCTATTTAATACAATACATGTTTTATAAAAAGTTTAACATTAATATCAATAAGTATAATAAGGTAAGAGATAAGGTAGTGACAGGTGGAGTAAATAAATTACTGTGTTACCCATCACGAGTTAATATTAAAATGTAACTTACATTTAATTTTAAATATGTGCGGAGTAAAGAGAAAAGACAGGTAGAATGAAAAATAGAAGGAAAAAAATAGAAGAAGTATAAAATTTGATGAAAGGGGAGGATACTAGACTAAAGTCTGCAGGAGTAAATCAATGTTATCCAAGTTGAAGTTAAAAAGCCAGGACTTCAGGTGCCTCAGAAACGACTTCATATAGTTTATGACTTTAATGCTAGCAGGTAGCATGTTGTATAGGCGACAAGCTACAATTGAAAAGCTATTCCGGTAACCAGTGGTGCGGTAGGGAGCAATCAATACAGAGTTCACTCTCCTGAGATTATAATGACTCACTGTATGAGAAATTAGGTTGCTGTGTTTATTAGAGAATACTTCCAAAACTTTATAATAAAATAAGTGTTTAATAGGCAAAATATTAGCAGATTTAAATAGTTCAAATGAAGGCGACAGTCGACTTTCATTAAAAATTTGTTTAATGATGCATTTTTGTAAAGTTAGCAATGGTTTCAAGTTGACATTGTAAGCTCCACCCCAACAACAGATACCATAACTGAGTTTAGAGTGAAACAGACCAAAGTAGAGCATTTTTAGGACTTTAAATGAACATAAGTTACGCAGGCGATAGAATTTTCTTACAACAGATTGAAAATAAGTCTTTAGAGAGTTTGAATATTCGTTCCAGCTCAATTTATTGTCTATTATTATGCCTAAATATTTAAAATTATTGACAATTTCAATTTCAAAGCAGTTCATGTCGCAGTTACATACTGGATTATATGAATTTGGATCATTGGAATAGAGGACAAACTTTTTACAAGACGGGTCGTGGTATTTAAAACATATTTCTGAGAGATCTTGAGTGGCTAGTTTAAAAAACAACAATTTAGTTTTGTTACTTATAACTAGTTTGTGCCTGCTAAACCATTTTCTCAGCAATTTTATATCAGCGTTTATCATTGTGGTAAGTTCAAGCATAGAAGATGTTTTATATGAAATGCCCAAGTCATCCGCAAACGCTGCAATACGACCGCTCCAATTTTGCAGAAAAATTGAATTCAGATAAATAAGAAACAAAATTGGGCCAAGGACAGAACCTTGTGGAACACCAAGATTAGTAGTGGCTGGGTTACTAATAGTGTTACCAATTTTTACCCTTTGAATACGGTCACTTAGATATTGAGAAAACCATTTGTGATTTGCCCCTCTAAACCCAATGGAATTCAGCTTATCTAGAAGAATTGAATGATCCACCATATCGAACGCTTAAGTGATATCTACAAAAAGTGATGCAGTCAACATTTTATCATCTATTGCTTTATTCACGAAGGTAAGAAAGTCAAGTAGAGCGTCTTCCGTTGATTTACCTTCTCTGAAGCCGAACTGACTATGACTAAGAAAAGAGTTCTTAAAAAGAAAATTAAGAATACGCTTTTTAATTGCTTTTTCAAAAACTTTAGCAATGGATGGAAGCAGAGAGATATGTCGGTAGTTTTGCATATTTCTTTGATCGCCTTTTTTAAAGAGGGGAATGACCACAGCGCTTTTGAGTTCAGGTAGAAAGTCACCAGACTGGACACTGAAATTAAAGAGATAAGCTAATATATCGGATATATTGAAAGCAACTTTCTTAAGCAGAGCGTTAGGAATGTTGTCAACACCACAAGAATTGCTATTATCGAGAGAATTTATTAGTTTAATAATTTCCATTGCAGAAATACTTTCGAAAAAGAAGCTATGCATTGCAGGCGGATCAGGTAATATATCGTAATGCTCTGAGCTTGTGTGGCTATGAGCAGCAGCTTTAGCTATTGATACGAAAAAATCATTAAAGGAGTTGGCTATTAAATTTTCGTCAGAAGAAGGAGCACCATTAATATTCAAGTTTATTTCTGAGTCACATTTTTTATAATTACTAGTAATTTTGTTTGCTAATTCCCATTCTTTTTTCAAATTGCCTCTGGACTTATGAAATGCAATTTGGTAAAAACTGTCACGAGCTAGAGGAATATCATGTTTTAATTCTTTTACCAGTTTGTTTAAGCGATTTTTTAATGAACTATTATAAGGATGTTTTAACGATTTCATCTGAAGTTTATTTTTTAGTTTTATTTTACGTAGGATATTATTTGTAATCCACGGTTTTAGTTTTAAATTTTTTTTTGTTATTTACGCACTTAGAAGAAGTGGCTAGATCTATATAAGATTTGAATTTACTTAAAAATTTATTGTAAGCTATGCATACATTACGTGAATTATAAACATCAGACCATGACTCTTTTAAAAGCAAATTGTTAAGACATGTATAGTCAATTATTCAAATTGAAATCACACAAAGTTGATTATCAAGAAGCTTATCAGCAGATAAATTCAAAATATTATCTGCATTTGCCTTATAAATATTTTCACCACTGTTAGGTAGTATATAAGAAGCGCAGATAAATAATAGTCCAGACGAACCCTGCACTTTCACACAGAGCTGATCCAGAAGAGAATCAGCATGTTTCCAAAACTAAGATAGATGCATAATATTTAGTATATATATAAGTAAATACTACGAATGTAATGAAAGAAATTACGGAGTTATTCGTACGACAAATTTACGAATATTATTATTTATATGTACACAATCATTCGTACAATGCACTAATACGAATTGATTTATTTTTGTTTACGAATATCATTAGTATATAAAACAAATATATTCGTAGATACTACATCAGTAGTGGAATTCTGTAACACATTTGGACCGATATTCGGTGTCGCAAAGTTATATTTGCGATAATTTTCGGAAAGTGGTATTCAGTAGATACTTTTTTCCGATTTTGTCGGTGAAATTATCGAAAGTTTGTGGCAAACGAATCGCACAAATTGCGACGAATATTTTCTTGACGAACCAAAAGCATCCACAAGTTTTTTTAAATTAAAATTTATTTAAATTAAACTACATTGAACACATTTAAATCCCTAGTTTTTTTTTTTAGCTTTCAATGGCTTTGAGTTATTTGAAAAAAAAGATGCTACGCCCCAAGCGAATGAAGCCATGTCCATTAAAAAAATGTCCAAAATGTCCATTAAAAAAATTGAAACGAGCATATTTTCGATGACTTCATTCTCCTTTGTTATGAAACATGACTCGTATATTTGTTGATGTATATTTGTTGATTTACGAAACATGACTCGTATATTTGTTGATCTTCTGCAATTCGCAATGTAATTAAACGGTCATTTGAAAACTTAGATCATCGAACTTTAGAAATAGGTTTGAACTTTCGAACCAGCCTACAGAATCGACAAAGTTTTATACATAATTATATCGAAGCCTTTGTAACGAAGTGTTTTTCCTAAGGCTGAGGTACGCTCGCCGGACCGAGGATCGTTGCAATAATTTATATAAATTACGAACGCCAAATCAAACTCTGGGTTTTAAATTATAATCAACAATGCTTTTATTTCACAATTTAATTCCTTCACCTATCTTAAGACTAACCAATCTAGTTATTTCAATAGTTTATATTTTAATTACTCTACCATTAATTAATTAATTAAACTCTGTATGTAAAATATATTGTAATTTAAGATTGGATTAAAAGTAAATAAATCTTACCAATGAATATTTTAATTTACTATGGATTTAAATGTGTACTGATTGTTTCCTTACGTGCAATCTCATTGATTTGGTGTACTAAAATCTTTCTAACGTACTCAGCCGGGGAATTTGGGTTAAACAATGGAAGTGGTTCTAAGGTTGGAGTACCTGTGCGACTAGTCTCATCTTACGCAGGCACTAAAAGGTTAGGTGGATAAGTGGGAATATGCGGGAAATGGTGAGTACTTGTGACTATTGATCTATATTTAAGGTAGGTTTGGGAGCACCTGTGAGACTAGTCTCATCTTACGCAGATACAAATAGGTTGGGGCCCTTGTGCGAATAACTTCGGCTTACGCAGGGTTTTAGGAGCAGAGCACCTGTGCGACTAGTCTCATCTTACGCAGGCACCAAAAGGTTAGGAGGAAAGTGGGAATACGTGGGAATCTTTAGGGATTTTGTAGCACTGAGGCCGTTCTACAGAAGCTGTGAGGCTTACACGCAAGGAACTTATTGTTGGTAAGATTAGAAATTACGTTATGATTCGAAAATACTTATTATTTATACAATATATTCAGTTAGTAAATCTTTAAATTAATATACATAAATGAAGGGGTGATACTTAGAACTCCAATGGTCGTTGTTGTAGAGTGCGTCTCAAAGTTCCGATGCGATGCTGCTACTATCGATTACGCTATCGGCGCTGTAATTCTGTTACTACCGATCGTGACTGCGCTGTTGGCGGTAATTTTTGGTAAGTTCTCCAAGACTCTCATTTTTCTCGGTTTCTGGGAGGACCGCTGGAGGTCGCTTGTCCATCAGCTCTTTTAGGCCGGCGCATAGGATATATTGAAGATCTTTGCAAGTCTATAAACTGCGTAGAAAACAGCATCGTTGACATAAAAAACATTTATAAAAAAATGTTGAATATGGAAATTAATATTAAATTAAAATTAATCATACCACACGGAATCTTGTTGATCAATTTGTTTATTTCTTCATAAAAACTTTGTATTAAATGGAAATCTTCAAGGAACGTATAAGCACTGAGCGGCACGTTTTTGTATTTATTATAATTTCAACGTTTTTCTCTTAATTTGGTATGAGGAATTTCGTGGTGAAATTCATTTTGCCACTTTACCAAATACTTTAGAGCAAAATATTTGTTTTAAAGATTTATAGCTCAGATTCATTTTCACCTTGGTTTCTTCAGAAAAGTTTTCTATTATTCTGGCCACCAACTTTACTGAACCAATTAATATGATATCATCGCATCAAGTAAGCCTTACAAAAAGTCCAGCAGCATAAGCTGCAGCGAAAAAAATTGTATCCGCATGGCGTATGAGCAATATGCAATTATTTCAAACGATTTTTCACATTTATCTGTTCTGCAAAGTTGTTGGCCAGAACAATAGAAAAAACTTTTCTGAAGAAAACAAAGTGAAAATCCTAGTCGTTCAAAAGTTATCAACATGAAAATGAGTACATATCTTAACTATTTTTGGATTCTGAGCTATGAATTTTTAAAACAAAAATTTTCGGTTAAATGGATAAACGAATGTCACCACGACTCCTTATACCAAAATTAAGTAAAAAACGTTAAAGAGAAAAAAGCGTACAAAAAACGCACAGTGTAATCTAACCAAAGTATTTACAAAGGATTTACATTTCATTGAATTAAAAACAAGTACTTAAAGTATATCAAGAAAACAAGAATGTCATATAAGAAAGGGACAATGTTAAGAATAACAATTGAAATTAAAAGGATTAAAGAAAAATGAATTCAAAAAATAAGTATGAAAATTATCTTCAATTTTAATTCCATTTCAGTTAATTTTATCTATATGGCTAACAGCAGTAAAATGTTCAATTTTGTTTTGCATACTTCCAGTATAGGTTTCAAACGTACCTTTTGTACGTACGTTTTGTTCGCCTCTGCTTGTGTTTTAAGTGATTCTGCAATCATCTAAAATATAAGAATAATTACATAAAACTGTGTAATAAAAAAGCGATGTAAATAAATGTTTGCTTTCTGATTTACCGTCAAAGCATCTGCTTGCTGCAATATAATTAACAAATACAATATTTAATTGATAATAACTTACTATTTGAAATTGTGTAGCTGCATCTTGGACCCCGTTCAAAATCTACGTCAACTCCTGCCACTTTTACCTTACTTGCAACTTACCTTCCGCAAGACCTTAATTTTGCTGAAAATAATCCAGCATTTTTATGTGTTGCTCCAAAGAAGGTCTAGCCGCTTTAACCATTTTGAATTTATATTTCAATTTAAATTTGACATTTGTCAACGATAAATAAGTAGTGTTGCCACTTTTTTTACTTAAATTCCTAAACTTTTTTCGACTGAATTTTGTCGCAAAGTACAAGTTAGTGAATACCGTTTTCGGTATGACAACCGAAAAAAGTCGCAAATTGCGATTACGATCGGATGTTGCGAAAAATTTACAGAATCCCAATACAGGCATTAGAAAGATTTTCCGAATGAATTCGTAAAGATATCACATTAAAATACTTTTTATATTGTAGGCATATTTGTAGAATGTACGAATATTTTGTTCACTAATATCATTCGTAGAAATTTTACTAATAAATTTTTAGAGTGTAAAAGCAATCACCTAGCAAACTAGACTGTTTTAATAGTTGCTACACTAAATTTTTAATGAAAATCTGCTCTTTTTCAATGTAGGCCGAGCGTATTTTAAGAGCATTTTAAGCAATATGGGAATTTTTAAAAACAGTAAGCAACACTTCATCAGCTGACAGCTTAACGAAAGAACTTGACGAAAAACAGACTTTTTGTCGCCAGAAAGTGCCCTGTTACGGTGGCGGTCATAGGCTCATCATGGTCATGCATTGTTGTTGTTTCAATGTATATTAACAATTTGAGAGCGAGAGCAAGAGAGTAAATTTTCACCACCACGGTCACCAAATGATTTGACAAAAATATGAAATCATGGGATCAAACCAGTGTTGCGTTGTGAACTTATTCACAATACGTGTGTTTATGCACGAAAATAGTACACTTTTAGTATAAAATGTATGAAAGCAGTAATGAAACCTGCTTAATAGCAACACGTCGGTTGTAAAAATACTAAAAGTAGCAAAAAGTGTACTGGTGCTTAGGCATCATATGACCACCAGCATAGCATACTTTCGTCACACAGCTCATCAAACGAAAAAAGAGAGTAAAAAGTGTCATGACCAGGGATCATATGACGACCACCGTAACAACACCCTTAGCTGATTTTGACAAGTTATGTTAGGCATTAAAAAAACAAAAAAAGTGAAGTGAAAAGTAAACAAATATATAAAAGCAATGGACATGTTCAATATTTTGATTATCTGCACTTTAGTGGAAGAAGAAAATCCTTTTCCAAAGCGCCGAAAAATGTATAGAGCAAGGATCAACCCCTTTGAACAAAACAACGACGAGGAACGAGTAGGAACGATGTTCAGAATGATTTTAACGATCGTTAAAATACTCTTAGAACGTTGATGATAATATACGTTTATGCATAACAAAATGTTTTTCATTGTATAACTATCGCTAAAACAGGTTTATGAATACGGGGGTAAGAGTTTAAACTCTAGTCAAAATAAACCGAGCTTAACTCACCAAAATTGCACGTTTAAACTCGGTTTAGGCAAAAAAGAAACACATTATATGACATTAGCTGTGTTTTTTACCAAGCGAGTAGTCAAAAAACGACTGCTAAGTCGCTTACGAATGTTTTTTAAACTTGGAAGCATTGTCTGGTCTGTCAGAAATGTAAAAAAAAAAAAATATAAACAAAACAAATCAGTAGCTTGAAATTGAATTTTTAAGTCTTCGCAATGGAAAACGCAGACATTGCAATGGTAAATATATTAAAATAAGTACAGAAGAAAATAATACATTTCTGTATCATATAGATTGCATATTGTTTAATGGAGAGCGACATTGGTTTGCGTCAACAAAAAGAGCTGCAAGAAGCTGAAGATCTAATAAACGCAACAATTCCCAATTTTTCAGAGTCAAGCTCGGACTCGAATGGATCTGACCTGGAGAGAGAAGTACATCCGAAATGCAATGATTTTCTGCAAATCATTGATGCGTACGGCGACGACGATTTCAAATCGCATATGCGCTTGCAGCAAAGCACTGCCCATTACTTAATTCGTAAGTTTTTTAAACTTCTTTAAAGGGATCTGTTTAGATATGAATAGGAAAAAACGAATTGAAAGCCTTATAAAACTCTCAGCTAATTCTTCTTTCCATCTAGATCGGTACTCACAATACGAAACGTTAAAAGATGTTGTGTCAAAAATTGGATCGAAGAAGATGGTTTACATGTATGTTTGGTACATAAGCAATTCGGTTACGTACAGGCAGCTTGGAAATTTATTCGGCGTAACGAAATCCTCAGCATGGAATGCTGTCCGCCGTGTTACTGCATGGCTAGTTTCAATAAGCCATGAGTTTATTAAATGGCCACAAGGTTCAATTGCTGAAGAGAACCAAAGAAAATTTGCAGCGAAAAAAAAAATTCCAGGGATTATTGGTGCAATAGATTGCACCCATATTACAATTAAAGCACCGACAGTTGGCAAGGAAGGATATTTTGATAGGAAGCAAAATTATAGTCTAGTTCTTCAAGCTGTTGTCGATGCTGATAAGAAATTTACTAGCATTTCTTGCGGAGAGCCAGGATCCCTCCATGACTACAGAGTTCTTAGACGGTCTGAATTATACCAAGAAATAGAAAACAATTATGAAGCCTTTTTTTCAAATTCTTCATTTATCCTTGGTGATTCTGCCTACCCTGCAACAAGCTGGTTAGTTCCACCGTTTAAAGACAACGGACATCTGATAGATACCCAAAGAGAATTCAATAAAATCCATTCTTCAACTCGCATAGTCGTTGAAAATGCTTTTGGATTGCTGAAAACAAGATTTAGGAGATTATTAAAATTTACTGAACAAACAAGTTTAAGTGCTTTAACAAATATTATTGTGAGTGCATGTATACTGCACAATATATGCATTATTAAAGACGATACGTGCAACTTTATTATACCGGAAGTACCAGTTGATGATATCATTCTCGACGATTTCACTCTGCATACATCGGAAAGAAGCATTAACAGGCGCAACGAGCTTTTCAATTATTTACAAGACCAAAATATTATTTAAATTTTCAATTTAATTTCATTTTCATTTCATTTTCATTTCATTTTCATTTCATTTTCATTTTCATTTCATTTTCATTTCATTTTCATTTCATTTTCATTTCATTTTCATTTTCATTTCATTTTCATTTCATTTTCATTTCATTTTCATTTCATTTTCATTTCATTTTCATTTCATTTTCATTTCATTTTCATTTCATTTTCATTTCATTTTCATTTCATTTTCATTTCATTTTCATTTCATTTTCATTTCATTTTCATTTCATTTTCATTTCATTTTCATTTCATTTTCATTTCATTTTCATTTCATTTTCATTTCATTTTCATTTTCATTTCATTTTCATTTCATTTTCATTTCATTTTCATTTCATTTTCATTTCATTTTCATTTCATTTTCATTTCATTTTCATTTCATTTTCATTTCATTTTCATTTCATTTTCATTTCATTTTCATTTCATTTTCATTTCATTTTCATTTCATTTTCATTTCATTTTCATTTCATTTTCATTTCATTTTCATTTCATTTTCATTTCATTTTCATTTCATTTTCATTTCATTTTCATTTCATTTTCATTTCATTTTCATTTCATTTTCATTTCATTTTCATTTCATTTTCATTTCATTTTCATTTCATTTTCATTTCATTTTCATTTCATTTTCATTTCATTTTCATTTCATTTTCATTTCATTTTCATTTCATTTTCATTTCATTTTCATTTCATTTTCATTTCATTTTCATTTCATTTTCATTTCATTTTCATTTCATTTTCATTTCATTTTCATTTCATTTTCATTTCATTTTCATTTCATTTTCATTTCATTTTCATTTCATTTTCATTTCATTTTCATTTCATTTTCATTTCATTTTCATTTCATTTTCATTTCATTTTCATTTCATTTTCATTTCATTTTCATTTCATTTTCATTTCATTTTCATTTCATTTTCATTTCATTTTCATTTCATTTTCATTTCATTTTCATTTCATTTTCATTTCATTTTCATTTCATTTTCATTTCATTTTCATTTCATTTTCATTTCATTTTCATTTCATTTTCATTTCATTTTCATTTCATTTTCATTTCATTTTCATTTCATTTTCATTTCATTTTCATTTCATTTTCATTTCATTTTCATTTCATTTTCATTTCATTTTCATTTCATTTTCATTTCATTTTCATTTCATTTTCATTTCATTTTCATTTCATTTTCATTTCATTTTCATTTCATTTTCATTTCATTTTCATTTCATTTTCATTTCATTTTCATTTCATTTTCATTTCATTTTCATTTCATTTTCATTTCATTTTCATTTCATTTTCATTTCATTTTCATTTCATTTTCATTTCATTTTCATTTCATTTTCATTTCATTTTCATTTCATTTTCATTTCATTTTCATTTCATTTTCATTTCATTTTCATTTCATTTTCATTTCATTTTCATTTCATTTTCATTTCATTTTCATTTCATTTTCATTTCATTTTCATTTCATTTTCATTTCATTTTCATTTCATTTTCATTTCATTTTCATTTCATTTTCATTTCATTTTCATTTCATTTTCATTTCATTTTCATTTCATTTTCATTTCATTTTCATTTCATTTTCATTTCATTTTCATTTCATTTTCATTTCATTTTCATTTCACTTTCATTTCATTTTCATTTCATTTTCATTTCATTTTCATTTCATTTTCATATCATTTTCATTTCATTTTCATTTCATTTTCATTTCATTTTCATTTCATTTTCATTTCATTTTCATTTCATTTTCATTTCATTTTCATTTCATTTTCATTTCATTTTCATTTCATTTTCATTTCATTTTCATTTCATTTTCATTTCATTTTCATTTCATTTTCATTTCATTTTCATTTCATTTTCATTTCATTTTCATTTCATTTTCATTTCATTTTCATTTCATTTTCATTTCATTTTCATTTCATTTTCATTTCATTTTCATTTCATTTTCATTTCATTTTCATTTTCATTTCATTTTCATTTCATTTTCATTTCATTTTCATTTCATTTTCATTTCATTTTCATTTCATTTTCATTTCATTTTCATTTCATTTTCATTTCATTTTCATTTCATTTTCATTTCATTTTCATTTCATTTTCATTTCATTTTCATTTCATTTTCATTTCATTTTCATTTCATTTTCATTTCATTTTCATTTCATTTTCATTTCATTTTCATTTCATTTTCATTTCATTTTCATTTCATTTTCATTTCATTTTCATTTCATTTTCATTTCATTTTCATTTCATTTTCATTTCATTTTCATTTCATTTTCATTTCATTTTCATTTCATTTTCATTTCATTTTCATTTCATTTTCATTTCATTTTCATTTCATTTTCATTTCAGTTTCATTTCATTTTCATATCATTTTCATTTCATTTTCATTTCATTTTCATTTCATTTTCATTTCATTTTCATTTCATTTTCATTTCATTTTCATTTCATTTTCATTTCATTTTCATTTCATTTTCATTTCATTTTCATTTCATTTTCATTTCATTTTCATTTCATTTTCATTTCATTTTCATTTCATTTTCATTTCATTTTCATTTCATTTTCATTTCATTTTCATTTCATTTTCATTTCATTTTCATTTCATTTTCATTTCATTTTCATTTCATTTTCATTTCATTTTCATTTCATTTTCATTTCATTTTCATTTCATTTTCATTTCATTTTCATTTCATTGTCATTTCATTTTCATTTTATTTTCATTTTTAATATTGAATTTTGATCTTAATCTCAATTTTGATGTTAACCTAAATCTTATTTTTTGTTTATTTAATTAATAAATAAAAGTTATTTGTACAAAATTAAAATTTTTTATTGCAGTTATTATTGCAAGTAATGAAGAGTTAAAATAAAATTTACAGTAATATAAAAAAAACGAAATAATTCATAAGCAATTCGATAAAACGTTTGTTTTTAAAACGATAACAAAACAAAAGCGATTAAAATTTGATGACGATTTAAACTTGTCGTTAAGTCCTTATTTTGCATGCTATGTCCAACTCTTTTTTATTATAAAAGAACAAGTCACATTTCCCAAAATCTTGAATTCTTCTTCTTCTTCTTCTTCTTAAAAATGCTAAACACACAATGTATAGCATTGACAGCGTACGAAAAAACTACCACGAACACAAGGTTCTTATTGTAGTTTTTGACATATATTTATAAGTTATCTTAATTTTGTTTTGTATCTAGTCTTTTTCGCAAACACGAAGTTCTTATTGTAGCTTTTTTTCACAATTTTATGATTATATTAATTAATACACATTTTTGTGCATTAATTTTTGAGGTTATGTTATTTTTGTTGTTAATAATTAACTGTAAAAGTCACATCAATTAAGATGGACGATTTTAGTTGTTACTGACTGGCCGCAATTAACGACCTCGCTGTTGAAACGACGCGAGTCGAATCAAAAATCTTGAATTGAAGTGCATATCGTCTTTGGCAATAGCAAACACAGAAAAACTCAGCTTAGACATAAAAGGTGCTCTCTATTTGAAGTAAGTATTTGAAGGATACGATAAAAGTAAAAGCTTTTATAAGCGTTTATAAGCACTCTTATAAACAAGAAGCTCACCGCTGAAATCACTGAAAAATGGAAAGCTGAAAGAAGATACATCTAGAAATAATTTTTGATTGACAGTCCACTTCAGTACAGCATATTGTATTAAAGCTATGTATTGATTTAAAGTGGCTTTATTTAACAGTTTAATTATATATACATATGAAGTGGATTGCCGATTTAAAATTACTTCCAGAAGCTCTACTTTTCGTTTTTCAGTTTCAGCTTCTTTTTGCCACTTTTCTTTGAGGAAGTCTTGCATTTTTTTCAATGATTCCATACGCTGAGCTTCTCTAGCTTTATAAGCTTCTTTTTTCAGTGCTATTTTTTCTTTTAAGTATATTTCTCGCATTGAACACCTCTTACGCTTAGCTGGAGTTTCTGTTGCTGCTACCGGAGTTGAAAGGTTTGACGACATGTCTTCTACATCTGGGCATTGCGTTATTTGGGTTTCTCCTAAAGCTTCGATAGGTTTATACCCAGCATGCAGCGTATGCTTATTGGATATAATAGGCCTATCTCCAAAAATGTCATCCATTTCTTTCATATATGGAGCATTGCTGGGACTCGCACCAGTTCGATTGTTGTTGTCTTTTGATGCTTTATACGCATTCAAAAGAGTGCGCATTTTGCTCTCCAGACAAAGAGTCGTCGTGCTTGAATCCTTTAAATTTGGAAATGTAAATCATTGTTAACTTGAAGGCACAAATATGACTTACAGTTATGCCTTTTCCAATCATGTCTTCCAACACATTGGAATAGGCATATCGTTTCCTTCTGCTGTGCTCAAACTCATCCTTCCGAGCAAGGAAGCATTGCAGTAACCCCAAAGTTTCTTCCCTTGTCCATCTTTTGCGCTTACTAATAAAAGAGCGTTATTTAGGCGTAATTTAAATGATAACTTTAAATATAGCAAATTTAAACTAATAATTTACATTTTATTTACCTTTTCTCTTGATTTTCCATTTTATATGCAGATTTTCTGAATTTTCTAACTGATTTTTTTAAGCTTTTAATTGAATTGACAGCTATTGTTGTATAATTTTTCATGTTTCAAATATTTACAACTCGGTTCTCAAAAATACCCGATACCGAAAAAGTTTTCGAAACTTAAAGCTTGAAAAACCAATTAAATTTTTTCAGCAATGAGATTATTTGATGAAGCTTATTTATCCTATTTACTAAATAGTGTATTTTATAGAAATGTTGGTGAAAAAGACGTTTTGAAAATTTCGTTCTAAGTATTGAGTACAAAAGAGTTTCGATTTCATGTATCACTATTAACTGTCAATTCATCATAGTTGCCACCTTCATAGTAAAAGTACACAATAATTGAAACATGACTTGGAAGCACTTTTTTTCGTTTGCTCGCTTAACTTTTTATCCACTAACAGTTTCCTGTGTTATTTAAGCGAGTATTCATATGATAAGCGGGCGTTTTTTTACAGCTCGCTTGGTAAAAAACACAGCTAATTTAAGTCAATTTAACTTCAACGAATGCTAACATATTGTATATAGTTAAACCAAGTTTAAACGTCCAATTTTGGTGAGTTAGGCTCGGTTTAATTTGACTAGAGTTTAAACTCGCACTGAATAATTGGCCCTAAGACTTATTTATTGTAATTAATGGACATTTATATGAACAATTTCGCTCGAGTGTTGGTACCATGCACAACCTTTAGAGTTGCTTTTTTAACATTTAATAAGTTTTTACAAGCAAATAATGTTATTTTCGGGTTTTCAGCTGAAGTAAACCAAATTAATATGAATTTAATTAACGGTAAATGTTAATTTTTATTTATTAACTGAACTATTTTACTGTCCTGAGCTTATTTGAGAAACTTCACACGTGTAAAGAAACTTTAAATTAAAGTTTCTACTAAAAAAACTTGCATAAACTCAGAGCTAAAGAAATAATACGTTGTTGTACGCATCCGAACAACTCAACAAGACACATTTCCCACTGGGTCGCTCTATTCAGAGATATATTTCGCAATCTCTGTCCAAGCAATCGTTGGTTATAAAATTCTTGACTTTTGTTAGTTTTAAGTTTTGACGTTTTTGGTAACGAAAGTGTTGCCAAACTTTTCTCAACTAACGAAGCAAACTTTGAGTTGGAATTAAATTTAAGTTATTAAAACATCAATTCCAGCACACAATTAAGAAGTTTCGAGCTTAGAGAAATTCTTATCGAATGCGAACTTTCAACAGTCTCACACACGTTGACAGAACAAAGGCGAAAGCGAGAAAAACGCTAGAAAACTGCAGTGTTTTTTTTTTTTTTTTTGCAAAAAGGAAGTCGCCATAGTTACGGCAGAAGTTCATGATTTTACTTTACAATATGGAGAAATTCTTGTGCTCGAAGAATTTTACATAAAGTCATTCTGCATGTTCATCGTAGGGTTCGTCGTGTTTTTAAGTCAACTGTGAAAATCGTTGTCAATGATTTTATATGAGTTTTCCCTAACAATTTGGAAGTAAGAGCGTGAAATCGTTTTCTATATTATTTTTTTACTTTTGCCAAAACTCTTCAAGTGCCAACATTCTTCAAGTGAAAATTCAGTTGCTTTGGAGTAAGTTGTTAGAGAGTATCGTTAAAAGCTGTTGCCGCAGCTAAAAAAACTCATTTTGATGATAGGTTTTTAGAGGATTTTGCTCAAATTCTATTTTCTTGATTTGAACCTTTTTGAGTGCAACTAACAATTGATTTCAATTTCATTAAGGTTATTGTTGTGCTGATAAGGTTTTTGTTGTTGTTGTTGTTTTTGCATTGTTTGCTGTTCTTCTAGTGCATTTTTTGTGCTCTTACCGTTGTCAACGTCTGCTAAGCACAAGCACAGCCGCTGTTGTTGAATTTGACCTCTGGTGGTTGACAATCATAGCATCATCATCATCATCATCATCATCGCAGCAACAATGTTGAACACAACAGCAGAAGCAACATCGAAACATCAACAACAACAACAGAGATATTCCAAACAGTTGCTGTTGATATTGCTGATGTAGTCGTTGTTGTTGTTGTTGTTGTATTACTTGTCGTACCTCATAGCAAATTGAGCCAACAGCGTTTGTCACTTACACAAACAAGCATCTTTGTATGCTTCCTTGCGTGCAGACTACTTTAACTACTGCCACATCCACATTTAGACTTAGCCACTGTGACAAAGTGGAAAAAAAATTGCTTCAACCTGTCGATTAGCTTAATGAAATTCGGCACTCCATGTTTTGTGTTGTCGTTATTATATGTCAACGGTGGGCAAATGTGGCGCATAGAGCCGCATGCGGCTTTTTGTTAAGTAATGTGTGGCTCTTTTTTATTTCGATATGGGCATTTCCACCAAATGGTCTACCGCGACTGAAAATTAAAATGTTACAGAAAATTTTTTTTAAACCTTCATAACAGAGAAAAAAATTTTAAATTTATATTGTGAGAGTACTGAGTGCTGATCTCAATTTTAATTTTGAAAAAATGGCAACAAACATGATGAATGGCAACAAAAGTAGAGAATGGTGACAAAAAATGAAACATTTTAACAAAAGTAGGAATTTTATAAGTATAATAAATACTCGTAGAATACAAAGTTTAACTCAGTTTTTTAACTCAATAAAATAAATAAAACTCTAAAAAATTTTTACTTCCTTGAAGGGAAAAATCTGTATCGTAACGTATGTAAGTTAAATTATTTTATTTTAGATTTATTAAAAAAATATTTTTTGAGCCAAAGCTCATTCTTTATTGTTATCCAAACTTAAACTAAACTAACAATTTTTATAACTTAAATATAACACCTAAAGCAGAGCTTCTTGCTCGCTGCTGCTTTTAATGTTGGCATAGCTGCGCTGCAGGTAAAGTCTGGTCGTTGGTCTAATTCTATGGAATTGTTTTCGATAAAGCGTCGGCGTTATTTTGCAATGTGGGAAATGCAGCGTCAGCGTCTGGACTTGAAGCGGATGCACGTGTGGATTATATGAGTTATAAAGTGAGGTGTTAACTCTTCCCTCCTCAAATCGATTGTCCACAATCGTCAAAAGTAGGGCAAATTATGGAAATTTGGTAATGAATGGGTTGCCTTATGTGTGGGCGTGTGACTAGAGGCACTATGGTCCATTTCTACCTCTTTAAGTATAATTTTCGATTTATTGCTTGAATATTTCGTTGCTATTGCTATTAAGGCTATGATGACAATGAGGGCTGATATCATTCCGGTTCTATTATAATTAATCGTTCCTTTGATCATTGCGATTGCATCAGTATTTCTAATGTGGAGATCGTGGAGTTTTTCCAATGAAAGGAGATTAAATCTATGTGTTTCTGTTGGTGTTGGTTGGATTATTGCTGGTGTGATTTCTAATGAGGAAGCTAACAGGTTGTGAAACGTCCTGTTGTTTACTTTTATTGTACTGTTGTGGAATTTGACAACGTAAGTTCCTTCCAAAAGGTAGTTTGTTGTCTCACTTGCGATGGTTCCATTGAAATCGTTCAGTAGTATTATTCCTGGGGAGATTTCTTCTATAGTTGGTATGTGGTGACTGTTTGTAAAGTTACAGCTGGAGCTAAGTCCTTTAAGAATCTTACTAATACAAGTTTCGTTACTTAAATTAACTAATTGGGTTTGCTTACAAATATGAATTGAATTATATTGATTACATACTTTATTTATTCCGTAAATCTCGTCTTTTCTTACAAGTATTTCATTATATGATATTTTTAAAATTGAATTATTCTTTTTTACTGATTTAATTATAATTCTTTTGTAAATATCGCTTGTTGTTATTGGTATCTTTACTACGTACATGATATCTGTGCCATTGTATAGGACATTTATATTTGCGTATTCTAACGCTTCTTCTATATTATTAAATGGCATGTTTTCTTCTTTTAGTTTTCTTATTGCTAGATTTAGTTCAAATTTGTTTAATAAAATGGAATTTATTACATTATATTTTGCCCATGATATGGCATATTTTATGTTGGTTAAATCTTCCTTAACTAATCTTATTCTATTTTGGTAATTGTTTATTATTTCATCTATAAATTCACCATCTTTTCTTATGTTATTAACTATCTCATTGGTAATTCGTGTCAAATTATTTATTCTTTCACTGAAAGCTTCATTTAGAATTACTTGTTCATTATTGTTTTTTATTAGCTCGTTCAGGGATTTGTTTACAATTTCTATGTCATCATGATCTGGAGTACCAGCTATGTACTTCCAGGCTGTTCCTATAAAATTAAAGAATCTTTTGGATTTGGATTTATAAAATGGTTTTATCGTTTCAAATATGTTTATGGTTTGTGATAGCTCGTGATATAAAAGGGGGTACATAGTGTGTGTTCTTGGTATCTCTGTTTCGATGAATGTGTCTGTATCTCTCAAAAAGGTTTCGTAACGATTTAGGTTAATCAAGTGAATGAATTTAAAGGTCCCGTCTTGTACCTTTGCGTATCCGTCACTTATTGAAATTAAATAATTCGATGTATAGTTAAGTATTTGTGCGTCGGCCTTGACAGCGGTGACAAACAATCTGTAAAAAATAAAATTTAGGAAGGATTTTGACTCAGTTGTATTTTGTCCGTTAAGCATGAGTTTAGTTATATTATGTCTGATTAATTTTTTATTTTGCTTTTGTGAACTGTTCGTCCTGATTCTGTTACGATTGTACTGTTGTTGTCTTCTTTTACTATTTGTTTTTTGTATTGAGGTGAAAGTTTGGATCCTAATCTCTTATTTATTCTAACGTAGATAACATCTCCTGGGTTATATTTTTTTATGGTGTGGCGTTTTCTATTATGATACTCTAGGTCAGCTTTTTGTTTTTCTTCTAACCTTGTTATGTTTTCTTGTCTATCCTGTTCTAGTTTCTGTGCATCTGTACTAACTGTTTTCCCGAAAAATATTTCAGCTGGTTTTTTCTTTGTAGTAGAGTGTACGGTCAGATTATACTCATAGATGGCTCTCATTAACAAGTCATGGAAAGAAGTGTGGTTTCTTTTTGTTTTTAAACATCTCATGATCTCAGATAGAGTCGAGTGAAGTCTCTCGACTTGGCCGTTAGCTGAGCTAGTATAAGGAGGTGTTGTGAATATTTCGATGTTGTATTGGTCTTTAAGTAAAAATGATATCTCTGCGGAGTTAAGAGATTTCTCGTTGTCGATGACAACTTCTTTTGGTGCACCGTATGCTATTATTAATTCCCTGAGTGGTTCTTTAATATCTTCTATTGCGTTTGATTTTAATATTTTTGCCTGAGCATACTTGGAGAATTTATCCACTGCCGTAAGAACTAAATTTTTTTCGGTAGAATAGATATCAATATGTATAATATCACCTGGGTTGTTTGGTATGGGAGTTGCCTGAATTTCTATTTTACTCGGATGTCTATCATATTTTTGTTCCTTACAAACTCGGCATTGACTAGTTATTTTTTCTATTTTTAATTTCATCTTTGGGAAGTAGCATCTTTGGATAATTTGGTTTTTGTTCTCCTGACTATTCCTATGAGCTCTTGTATGCTCTTTAACTATTATTTCGTCCTGTTCACTTTCTGTGGTTATGTCTTTAACTTGTGTTTGTGTAAATCTAATTTTATATTTTGCGAAGTGTATTGGGTAGAAATTCTGAATTTTTCCCATGATTTCTTCGTTAGTAAAAAGACCATTTATTAAGTTCGGATCTAGATACCTTTTAAAAATTGAAATAAGATTTTCTTCAGTATAGTCAGCCTGTTTTATAATGTGTTTGTGATATGTAGGAAAAGGGATTTCAAATTTGTAACTATTCTCTTCATCTATTAGTATATGGAGTTGGTTTCTGAACACATTTATTGGTGCTTCAACGGCGGGAATAAGATTATGTGATGAACTTTCATCACTATGAGCTGAAGCTGATGTTGAATTTATTTGTGAATGTTGAGGTGGCCTGGAAAGAGCATCTGCAACCACGTTCATTTTTCCCGGCTTGTAAACTAGTTCATAGTTATACTCTTCTAGTGCTGCTTTCCATCTCTTGTTTTTGGTGTTATTGTTTTTGTGGCTTAATGCATACGTCAGGGGTTGGTGATCCGTGAAAATCTTAACCCTTGCAGTACCGTATAAGTAATTACGTAGAGATTTGAGTGCCCATATAATTGCGAGCATTTCGCGCTCGTTAGTGGCGTAGTTTTCTTCTGCTTTTGATAACGTACGGGATATGAATACTATTGGTTTTTCGTCTTGAGCTAGGACAGCACCTAATGCATATTTAGATGCATCAGTGGTGAGTTGAAATTCTTTGGTGAAGTCAGGATACCTGAGAATGACGTCTCTTGACAATAAAGAATTCTTTAGTTTTTCAAATGCTTCGATGGCCTCTTTATTCATTTTGATTAATTTTTTTTTCGACATGTGTTTGGACACGCGTCCATCTTCCCCTCTCAAAAGAGAAGTTAGGGGTTTTGCCAGTCGAGCGTAATCTTTTATAAAGCGACGATAGTAGCCTGAGAGCCCTAAGAAAGATCGGAGGTCTTTGAGAGTTTTTGGCAGAGGGTAGTTTCGAATGGCCTCGACCTTTGTTGGATTTGTTTTTATTCCGTCTGCTGAGACTAAGAAGCCTAAAAACTCTACCTCGGTTTTCATGAATTCGCATTTGTCCAATTGGCATTTCATATTAGCTTTTTCTAATGTTTTGAAAACTTTTGCAATATTTTCGATGTGTGAGGCTTCATCTTCACCGAAAATCACAATGTCGTCAATATAGACGAAACAGATTTTACCGATGTATTCGCGTAAGATGTCGTCTAACGTTCTTTGAAAAATAGACGGCGCATTTTTTAGACCGAACGGAAAGCCTTGTGAATTCGAATTTCCCGTTATTCACGGAAAAAGCTGTTTTCTCTATATCACGTTCTTTGAGCGGGATTTGATGAAATCCGCTTTTAAGATCTATCACTGAAAACCATTTGTTATTGCCTAGTTGGGCCAGAACATCGTTGATTTCTGGAATGGGATATTTATCTGAGATAGTTACTGAATTCAATTTGCGGTAGTCTATGACAAGTCTGTACTTCTTTTCTCCGGATGCGTCAAGTTTCTTTGGAACAATCCACACTGGTGAATTGTAAGGAGATCTTGAAGGTCTTATTATTCCGTCATTAAGAAGTTGTGATACTTGTTTTTCAACTTCGTCCTTGAGTGAAATGGGGTATGGATAGTACTTTGAATAAATGGGAGAGTCTGTGTTTGTTCGGATTTCGGCTTTTACTGTTGTCGTGTAAGTCAGTTTTTCGTTTGGTTCTGTAAAAAGTGTAGGAAAATTTGAAACTACATTTTGTATTGCATTTTTTTGTTCGATAGTGAGATGGTCTGTTCTTATTTGAATGTTATTAACATCTTGAGAAGTCTGTTGTTTAATCTTCACCTTGATGGTGTTTCTTACTAGCATTATATTTTCTTTGGCATATATTACAGCTGATAACTCTTTTAGGCTGTCATTTCCGATTATGCCGTGGAAAGACCTGAGAGTTGGTAAAATGAAAAATTTTACTGTGCAATCAGATTTTCCGAAAAGATTCGCGAATGTATGGTGTGTGATTTTAATCTTTCCGCCGACTGAATTGGCGTAAAAGGATTGTTCGTTAAGAATTTGTTTTTTTACAACGGAAGGTTGAATATAATTTTTATTGCTTCCTGTATCTATAAGAATTTTTAAAGCTCGTCCGCAATCCGTTTTGCACTCGAAATAAGGCAAGGAAGAGCTGGTTAACCTAAAAAATGGATGTCTGTATGGTCAACAGTCTCTTCGTAGTCGTCAAAGCTGTTGCTATTTTCCGTATTAATGTTCATGTCTTGAACATATTCTGCTAATGATTGCTCGTAGTTTGGATCTTCTAAAGTCATAGTGGTTTCGTAGTGTTGTTGGTCGTTTATACTGTTTGTGTCAATGTGGAACTGTCTCTGGATTTTGTTAGGTGGTGCCAGTTGTTGATTTGGTGGGCCATTTTCTCTTTTCCCTGCATATTGAAATGGTACATTTGGTCTATTCATGTAATTTATTCTACGTGAATGGATGCTGGGATCTGCATCCATTGATTCTACTCTGGGCTTAGGTGTTGGCTGAAAAGAGCGAAAGGCTGGTTGCGGTGGCCTTTGGAAACCTTGAAACCTATGAAATCCATTTTGCTGTTGGAAATTTCTAAAATTATTTGGATTTTGGTTTTGTTGATATATTGGCCTAGAGGGTTGTGGTAAATATGCTAGTTGAGGATGAAAAACTTGTTTGTCAAGGTTTGGTTTTCTTGGAAGTGGTGGTGGCTCCTGATGTTGAAATCTCCGATTGGTGTTTTGGCTACAGTTTGCATATTGAGCTCTATAGCCTTGGTTTTCCATTTTTAGACAGAGGTGTAGAGCTTGGGGTAAGTCTAGGGGTTCTTTTATTCCCAAAAGCCTAGGTAAGTCACCTTTGAGACCCCTTATAAAGGTGTCTAGGGCTTTATCTCTATAGGTTTTGCTAAGCACATTAAGTGTTTCGCGGCTCATTTCAAGTCCCGATATTTTGTTTAATATAAGAGACAGATGAGTGTACACCTGTTGATAAAATTGTTGAATGGTCTGGTTGCCCTGAATTAATGAGGTAAGCTGATATTCAAGGGTAGTGATGTCCCTTTTGTCAGCATAATGTAGAGTGAGACATTTGGAAATCGCTTTCCAATCGAGCGGCGTATTATATGATTCCAAAGCTGCGTCCGCATTACCTACTATTTTATTGCGGATGACGCTCAGGATGCCAAAATATCGAGGGGTGCCTTTGATGGTTTCATAAATCTGTAATATTCTTTCGACGCTCTTTCTCCAAGAGCTGAATTCTCCTGGGTTACCGGAGAACTCCCGTAAACTACGGACTACGTCGGGTATCCTATCTAAGTCATTAAGCTGTCCACTATACTGTTGGTGTATTGTTTGGTCTGTAGCGTAGTCAAAGTCTGTATTTCTATTTACTGTCGATTCATTATTTTGTAATATTCTTTGTACTATTGACGATACCAAGTTTTCTATGTCGGATTGAGTCATTTGAGGGTTTTGTGTCTGAGCAGGAGTGGTATTCGAAGCACTAGTGCTTGCTAGCTGAGCTGGTCTAATCAAATTATTTGGATTCGACATTATTCCTAGTGTGGGTTATTGGGATTGAACGAACGAATAAAGTATTTTTAGTATAGAGTCAATAAGATAGCTAATGGATTTAAAAACAAAAATTATTTATTAATATTCGATTTCAAGATTTAAAAGTTTGGAATTTCTTTTATTTAGTTTTATCTTAAATTCCTTTTTTTCTTCCTTTTTTATATGATTTTAATTTGAATCGTAAAATTATTTAGTATTTAAGTTCTACACTTTGTGATAGTTTTTTTGGAATTTTAGTTTTTATAATTTCTATTCTAGTATCTTTCAAAAAAAAAAAAATTTTATGTATAGTTTTTCACAATTTTGACCTTTTGTCACAAATAATATTTTATAATTTCTTAAAAATATCTTAAATTTACTTACAATACTATCCACATTGTTCCTCTCATACTATTAGAGCGGTAAGAGAATCCCGTTTGTCCGATCTCCGCCGGTGACTAAGGTACCTGCCAATAATATTCTTGTATGAGCTGCTCCTTCCACCGAATAGAGCTTTTAACAGATGTGGTTCTGGAACCCAGGTCCTGCACTGCTTGAGGGCTTTTCCTGCGTTGGTTTCCCTATTCGACGACGAGGCACTTTGCGTCGATTTACGTGAACAAGTTTTAAAGTTTCTTAGTTAATCCGCGACGAGGCTCTTGGCGTCGATTTATACAAAAACTAACTTTTTTTAATAGCAAACTTTTTGAAACACGTACGCGACCTGGGTCCCTGCTCGGGCGCCAGTTAAATTATTTTATTTTAGATTTATTAAAAAAATATTTTTTTTGAGCCAAAGCTCATTCTTTATTGTTATCCAAACTTAAACTAAACTAACAATTTTTATAACTTAAATATAACACCTAAAGCAGAGCTTCTTGCTCGCTGCTGCTTTTAATGTTGGCATAGCTGCGCTGCAGGTAAAGTATGGTCGTTGGTCTAATTCTATGGAATTGTTTTCGATAAAGCGTCGGCGTTATTTTGCAATGTGGGAAATGCAGCGTCAGCGTCTGGACTTGAAGCGGATGCACGTGTGGATTATATGAGTTATAAAGTGAGGTGTTAACTTGTATCGTAACGTATTATGTTATGGCTTGTATAAAAATAATTAAGGCCCTATTCTCTTTCAGCAAAAAATTTTTTTCGACTTTTTTTTTGCATTTTTTTATAGCTTGGACATTTAAGAATATAACCCTAAAAGGGTTTTTTGAAATTCGAAATACTTTAGAAGATATGGCCATTTTTGTGGGGTCATGTCTTCGCTAAAATGAGTAGTTTTTATGTTGCTTTGAACTTTGAACGCGTTTATCTCGAAACCACGTTTTTCGAGCTGGCGGCCACGATTCCGCCAGTTCTACTGAACTGATTTGGATGAAACAAAGTTTAATCGACGTAGAATTGTCACCATTCTGGCCCGTAGTAAAACAAAAATTTTGCGATTTTTTTTACTATTTTTTTTTTACACTAAACTACAAAAAAATGGGTCCAAATTCGATTTGTCAATTTCAAGTGGCCGCCATTTTGTCAAAAAAAATCGCAAAATTTTAATTTTACTACGGGTCAGAATTACATCTATGCTGATCATAACCCTATATTTTTTTTTTTTCAGACGCTCCTGAGGGCCGGAATCGTGGCCGCCAGCACCATGCCTTTTTTTTTGAGGGCCAACTTTGACGGTGCCATCATCTATGGACAGCCCCTATATCGCGGCGAAAAAATTTTTTTATTTTCTTTTATTCATTACTAATTCAATAAAAAAAACAAAATTCAAATATCTTTTTGCGTTTTCAAATGAGAATTTTTTCAAAAAGGGTCCAAAAACAGCAAGCTGAAGGAGAATAGGGCCTTAAAAAAGAATTTTCAACGAAACAATTATGAATATGTAGCAACATCATTCCAGAAAACATCAAAATATTTTTAATAAAAAAACTCATGCACACTTCAGAGATTTTTTGATTATATTAATGCAGAGAGAAACCACTTCGATTTTTTGTATCGTAACACGTCCTTTTTTGAATGCTTACATCTTTGGACAGTACTTTCGATCGCTTTCATCTTTTACACTAAATATAGTACTACTAAAATGCTAACCAAAAATTAAAACAGCACAAAACAGTTTAAATATTTCATTGCTTTTTTTAATTTTTAACAACGAAAAAGGCGTACAAACGTTGAGTGCGTGACTATGGAAATGCCCATTTTTAAAAATATATGAAAACTAGTAAGGAGTTATCTTCGACTGGACTGTAGTTAAAATACCCCACTGAAGTTAAAATACCCCACGGCCGTATTTCAGTTTAATAGAAGTCTTGAATGTTGTTTTATTTGGGTGACGTCACTTTTATAGGACGTGCTTTTTATCTAAATATTTCATATATGGACCTCAGAGTCCTTTTTATTTATCAAAGCTTATAAGCGTAATATCAAGTCTAAACATTAATTTGTTTGGAATTTTTAAAGGTTTTACTATCATGATGACGTCACTTTGTATGGGAGTTGGGTAGAGTTTTCAGTAATTTCAAAAATCGAGTGCATAGTTAAGATTTAAACTAATTTGCAAAATTTTAAGTCATTGTACTAGTTTTTGTGGAATTTAAGGAGATTTTATTGATTTCATAAAGGCAGTTTGCATGGGAGGTGGTAGCCGTGGTTTTCATTCCATTTTTACAAATTTAATACTCAAACTGCATGTTATGGGTTAAAGCTTATATACAAAATTCGACGTCAGTGGATTAATTTTTGTGGAATTTAAAGAGAATTTACTTTTTGGTAAAATCAATTTGTAGTGGTTTTCATTCGATTTTTACATATTTCATAGTTTTCGAAATTTCATAGTTTTGCATAGTTTTTGTTCGATTTGGCTATTTTTCAAACTTGATCTTTATTTTTAACCGACTTCAAAAAGGAGGAGGTTCTCAAGTTGGTTGGTTTTTTTTTTTAAATGTATGTACATCGATAACTCCTAAAGTACTTACCCGATTGCCAGAATTTTTTGTCATCAGATAGAAATATTAGACGTAGAGGTGACCGTCCAAAAAAATGGGTGGTATTCGACACAGGGCGTGGCAATGTAAAAATTTTTATATCGAATAATATTAACACTAGATTACTGAATATTAGTACAGGGGTAGGCACAATTATGAAAATAATGAAATTTGATAAAGGCCGTGGCAATATTAGAAAAACGCTGCAAACGAATAATATTGACACTAGGGAACTGAAATTAGGTTCAGGGGTAGGCATAATTATGAAAATTTTCTGTGAATAAAGTGGTTGTTGTTGGACAAAAGGTCGTGGCAATATAATACAAATACTGCATCTCAGTTAATATTGACACTAGGGTACTAGAAATGGGTACAATTATTACAAATTATGGTCAAAAAGTAGGCTCCATTCGATAAAAGGCGTGGAAGTCAAATAAAAATGCTGTAACTCGAACAATATTGACACAAAGATACTGAAATTGGGTACAGCGTAGGCATAAATATAAAAATGTGCGGTCAAGAAAGTGGACTTTACTGGATAAAAGGGCGTGGCAATATAAGAAAAATGCTGTATCTCAGTTAATATTGACACTAGGGTACTGGAAATTGGTACAGGGGTTGGAACAATTATTACAAATTACGGTCAGAAAAATGGGCGCTGTTCGACAAAGGCGTGGAAATATTAGAAAAACGCCGTAACTCGAATTATATTAACACTAGGATACTGAAATTAGGTACAGGGGTAGGCATAATTATGAAAATTTACGGTCAGGAAAGTGGGCTTTATTGGACAAAAGGGCGTGGAAATATAAGAAAAGTACTGTTTCTCAGTTAATGATGACACTAGGGTACGAAAATTCGTTACAAGAATAAGAAAAATTGTTATCACAATCTCTAATATGGAAAAAATAAAAACTTTTTAAGATAACAAAAAACCAACTTCAAAACCACTTTAAAGTAAAAAATAATTTTAAATTACTTTTCACGTTAATTCTTGGTCAAATTTGATAGTTTATTTATATATATTATTAAATTGGAAATCTTATTATTATAATTTTTTTCTATTTTGTATTATTATCATAAATATATTAATTTCTCCATGAGTAAAAACCTTTAAAATCGGCGCTTATATAATCTGACTTTTATAAAATAAACGCTCCAGCCTTCAAGTTTTTTTATTTATGGAGAAATTAATATATTTATGATAATAATATAAAATAGAAAAAACTACAGTAATAAAATTAGCTAAATAAAATAAGATTATGAATAGCTAGGTCCGGAATCTTTAAAACAATCAATTTTTCAATAACAATAAGTTAATTTTTTTAAACAAAAAAAAAAGTCAGAAGTCCGCCATTTTTATTCTTTTTTTAAATTTATATTTTATAGATTAGTGAACTACAATTAAGCTTGCATAACGATATTCTCTTTAATATTTTATTTCAGATGAATACGTAAGGTTTCAAACATCAAAACTTTTTTCAAGAACTCTACTTTGATATAAAGAATTATAAACACTTTAATGTAAAATCAAGTCAAAGAAAATTTTTTGTACACTTCAAGACACCAGTAACAACATGTTAAATTTCCAAAACTATCGCATTTTATTTTCTTATTTAAAAATTTATGAAAAAACGTCGAAATTTCGGTCGTCACAATACGCCTTAATATAAATTACTTCTGTTAAATTTAATTTAAAATCAATAACAAAATGAAGAAACAATATTGAATATATCTTAGCACATATCGCGCCCAACAGAAGATAACTATCACAACTCAAAAATCACAAATTTTCAGGAGAGCCAAAAAACTGTACTGAACTAAAACTAACATAAGAACAAACTTAATTTTTCGAGTTAAAGAAGATAGTGATATAAAATAAATTTTTGCAGTAGTAAGAGATGTGTATTGCGAATTGATTTAAGAAAAAATGGTAAAAAGGATGTCAAAAAGAAGTACAAGAAGTAAAAAAAAGTACTTCGATACAAGAAGTACAGCGAGCAAAAAAGAATTAAAAAACTCCCAAAAAAGTACGGTTAGTCACATTAGTTATGTACATACTTTAAATTAATTAAGATGTTTTTTATTAAAAATGCCTTTATTTATATTTTTAGTAAAAAAATTAAGGAAGCAGAAAAATTTTTGGTTTTTTTTCTGTAATTTTTAAAAGGCTGGTACTTCTTTAAAATGATTGTATAGGAATTTTTAAAAAATTATTTAAAAGCTTGCAGTTCCTAGTTTGACGGCCATTATTTCAAAATTTTTCAAAAATTCCCCGATTCTTTCATGCAGAATTTTATGAAATATAACAAAAAAAAATGTTTTTCGTCAATCATCAATAATTGATGTTTAAGAAGCAAAACGCGTGCGTCTTTAACTCATAGTTTGACGATTTCGACAAAAACAAATGGCTCAACCTATCGGACTAAAACTAATCAGGGCTTTCAGAGCTAAAAGAAACATATAAACATTAGTAATTTTGGCAATAATTACAAAAGTAAGGTAGGTTATTTAAAACAACCGAAAAAGTCATTTTTTCACTTTTTTTCAAACTAAAGTTTAGGATTTTAAAATGAAAAATCAAAATTTAATGAAAAGTTTTTGTAGGATATATATTAAAGTCTTCAGAACCGTAATTTTATTTTCTGTACGATCATTGGTTGCTGAGGTATCGCCGATCAAAGTTATCCGTTTCCATTAAAAGTTGGATATCTCAGCAAAACTAGCTTAGAAAAATAAAAAGGGAACCAATTTGAAGCTTATTGAAAAAGCTAACTAATCTTTATTGTGGTTTAACTTTTTGAAGACTATGGATCCAAGTAAAAATAAAAAATTTGAAAAAAATGTTTTCCGTTCTTTTTCTTATGATTGTGCAATAGTCGTAGCTGATATTTTTGGCCCAAAGTTTGTCAAACTAGAAACTTCAAGCTTTAAAATGATTTTTTAAAATCCCGTTACGATGATTTTTTTAAGAAGTTGCAGCTTTAAAAAATAACTAAAAACTAGTCGAAGTTCGACTGAGCCGAAGTTAAAATACCCCTACGGCCGAATTAGAGTATACAGTGGTGGTCACGAATTTAGCACAGACTGCGTAAGTAACTCTAATTTGAAATTTTTTACGTCTTAGGTTGAGAATTGTTATCAAATATTTTTTGTTGAGTATTGTTTATGAAGTTAACTCTATGTACCGTTAGTTGGTTTCTTAGTTATTCTTAAATTTTCTGACATATTTCAAGTAGTATGAATCAATGTGGTTTAAGTGCTGGACACGAATTTAGCACAGGTTAGAATTACTGTTCCATATCGTATTTTATTTTCGTTAATTAAACTTTACTTGTAAGATATACTAAATATATTAAGTTTCTATTTGAGTTCTAACAAAAAATTGCAGAAAGATATGGCGAAAGGCTACTGATGTTCAGAGGCTCAGCGGCATTAGATTCAGCAAATGCAAAATAGTGGAAGCACAGTTTCAGAGATTGCTCTGCTTCTTAGATGTTCGTCAAAGTTATTATTTAACGCATTACAACATGTAGAGCAGTATAAGAGCATTAAAAATGTAAAATAGTGACCAAGAGCGCGAAAAGCAATAGCAAGAGAGGGCCATTTGATTTATAGATCTTCACTTAGTGATCCTTTTAAGACCTGAAATAAAATTTAAAATGAAATTTTGATCAAAATATGGCATAAATGTATCCTCAAAAGACATAAGAAGACGCTTGAATGAAAAAAATTTCCGTAGCTTTATAGCCCAACATACACCACATGTGTCGCAAAAAAATATTAAATGCAGTCTTGCGTTTGCAAAAGAATACTTAAAAAGTCAACGAATTTTTGGAAAAATGTGCTTTGGAGGGATAAATCAAAGTTTTGCCGATTTGCATCTGACACTAAACAATATGTGTGGCGTCCTCAAAACATGCAACACAATCATTGGCGTCGGAAGCGGGGGGAAAGGGGCAGTTTCCCCCCCACATTTTTAACCAACATAAACAATTTAAAAAGAAAACTTCAAAAGTTATTCAAAATATCAGTTTTTTTACAACGATAATATTTTTGTATTATATATAGGGTTGTCAATATTCGAAGCGCCCATCTGGCAACACTGTAACTTTCCGCAGTGATGCCAAATCGACTAATGACATACCACGTTTGAAGCGTCATTCCAAGCAAATGTTTACAATAGAACAGTACACGCCACGCGAACGCTCTAAAATTGTTGAAATTTACATTCAACAAAACAAGTCAATAGTGAAAACTCAACTCAATGAGCGATGAAGCTCATTTTCAGATGAACGGAACGGTAAACAAACAAAATTGCCGTATTTATGCCACTGAAAATCCACAAGAGATTCAAGAGGTACCTCTTCACGATGCAAAAATCACTGTTTGGTGCGGCGTTTGTGCTAAAATGCTCATTGGGCCGTTCTTTTTCGAAGATGATAATGGCCACAGAGTTACTGTCAATCAGGAGCGTTATCGCGATATGATAAACAATTTTTTCATGCCAATCGTTCGTCGAAAGCGTATCAGGCACTACTGGTTTCAACAAGACGGCGCGCCACCACACACAAGCCGCACTACAATCGATTTTTTGAAGCAATTGTTCCCTGGCCGTTTGATGTCGAAAAATGGTGATTTCGATTGGCCGCCAAGATAACCAGATTTAACGTCTCCAGACTTCTTTTTGTGGGGTTATTTGAAATCAAAGGTTTACGTCAACAAGCCAAAGACCCTAGAAGAGCTGAAAACCAACATCCGTCAAGAAATAACCGCCATTCCCATCGAAATGTTGAAGAAAACCATGGAAAATGCTGCAAAACGGGCACAATATGTCGTAGAGGCCAATGGCGACCATTTACGAGATATCATATTCAAGAAATAATGTAAGCAAATCTACTTGAACCCAATTAAATGATATTCATGACGAACAGACAAAAAATTGTGGTTTCTTTGATTTATTTAGAAATAAATTGGGCGTTTCGAATATTGGCAGCCCTGTATTTTCCTCGTCTTCCTTTCTTCTTCATAAGCATGCTTGCGGATAATCATTTTCTTTCTCTATGCTTGCAAAAAGATAGAACAAAATGTAGAGTTTCTACTGCAAACCCACCAATTCAGTTTAAAAGCACCCTTAAGTATGTAGCTTAATGCTTGTTAATTTTGCAACTCTGGTAAGAAAAAATTTGACATGTTCTTAGGGGCTTTCCATATTGGACGACATGTTGTACGATAAGTTAGATGGAAAACAAATGGGACTATTTGATTAAGCGTTCGAACGATCTAACTTGTAAAGCAACATCATTAATTGCAAACTCTCAAGCAGAACACATCCGGCTAATAGCTAAGCAACTTTTAGATGCCATAACAATTGAGCAGTAATTTTACATAGTTGTACAATATTGTACAATCGGCAGAAAAAAACCAAAAATTTCGACTATCGTTTTAGCTTACGCATGGTACTACATGTTGCACAATCTGCCATGTTGGTCCAATGTTTTGGACCATGCGAAAGCCCCTACTGTGAATTAGCTGATGAAAATCCACCTCGACGCTTTGAAGAAACATCAAATCCGGTTCCTTCAATACAGTTGCCATTATATGATCGGCTACGAAAAGATTATTTCGAAATTTTAGATCTTCTCTCAAATGAGATAACGGCTAGATTTGATCAAACAGGTTGATATTTTACTTTTTTTTTATTTTTGCAAGTTTACACTAGCTTCACTCAACCAACTCACTTTGATTTAACATTCGGTGAGTCGGTTGCGTGAAACTAGTGTAAACTGGCACTTTGTAAATCTTATTGTACATTTAAACAGATCTTGACACTCTGGAATCGTTGGAAAATATTTTAATCGAAGCCTTCAACGGAAAAGTGCCTTCTGAACAAAATCTAAAAACAAAACTAGATCTTTATGCAGATGACTTTTTTGCAGATGAAATTGCTGAAGCGATTGCCTGGGCAAACACCTTGAAATTGTAGTGGCATTGTATCCCAATTTGCGAAAAATTCGGATACTGTAAAAAACTATTAAATGAAGTTGAAAAACTTATTGAATTGCTTTTGACTGTGCCTGCATCAGCAGTTTCATCTGAGCGTTTTTTTAGTGCACTAAGACGACTTAAAACGTATCTTCGAGCAACTATGATACAAAAACGACTCACTCATACAGCACTTATACACATTCACAAAGATAAAACCGAAGAATTGAATTCGATGGAGGTGGTGAAAGAGTTTGTTTTTCGCAAGGACAGAAAGAAACGTAAAGATATACTTAGTCTTGCTTTATAAAAGCAACCATTATTTCTTATATTTTCATATTACCATATGAAAGATCCTTTAAAGAATGATCTCTAATATTGAAATTGGAAGAACTTTTAAAAATAATGAAATTTTAATACTTTTTATATATTTTTATATTTTTTTTTTATTTTAAACTAAAATAAAAAAATATGTTTATTCACATTCATGTTTCTTTGAAGAAATTTTGGTGAAATTACTGGTACTGCCCCCCCAGATGAAATTCGCTTCCGACGCGCTTGAACACAATCCAAAGTACGCGCTCAAGACGATTAAACAGGGTGGCTGAAATGTTATGGTATGGGCGGCGTTTTCTTTGCACGGAGTTTGTCCGATTGTTAAAATTTACCAAAAAATGGATCAGCATGCTTACAAAAAAGTACTTGTCAATATCATGATACCATTTCAAGAGGATAATTTGCCACTTTAATGGCGTTTTATGCAGGATAATGATCCAAAGCACAGTGCTCACATAGTTAAGAGTTGCTTGGAAGACAAACATATTGATATTTTGAAGTGGCCATCGCAATCATCGGACTTAAACCCGATTGAGAATCTGTGGAGGGATGTCGAGCAGCAAATACTAACAGTAAAATCCAAAAATTTGCCAGATTTGTTTAGGGAAATCCAAAGGATTCGGTATAGTATTCCAAAGTACCGTTGTGAGGCTTTGGTCAAAAGTTTACCAAGGATATGAGATGCAGTAATTAAGAATAAGGGATTTCCTACGAAATATTTAGTTTTATGCAATCAATTTTGATTATTTTTTTCATCCTAGACATTTTTTCGCTCGTGTGCTAAATTCATGACCAAGTCGAAATGCTTATTTTTAAATTTTATTTGATTTTAAGTCCTATAAGAAAAAGTTTTGAAATAAAAAAATGTATATAAGAAATATAGAATACATAATATATACACTAAAAAAAAAGTTAATTAAAAATTTACAACATATAAATGGAAAATATAAGTATTCACTGTACTTTTTTAAGTGTGCTAAATTCATGACCACCACTGTATATAAAGTTTTTTTTTTTGGATTCGCCCGGAGGTATGAATCTTCCAAAGATACGTATACCCGACCTATACGCATGCACGATTTACACTCTAGAACCTGCCCGGATCAGACCGGGACAGACAGAATGTACCTACGTACTAAACATACCCCCTATTGGCTATTAGGATTTTCCACTAAGCACATTAATTGGTTTTTCAGCGGAATTTAAAAATTTAATATATAACAAACGCGAACTGTTAAATATATTTAAAGTGATTTTCCCGTTTTGGTTAGTCACTTTGTATGGGAGGTAGGTGTGGTTTTCATCTGATTTTTACAAATTTAATACTCAAAATAAATATTAAATATCAAAGACCAAAAAAGGTCAAAGACCAAACCTTGTTTGCATAAGGCGCATGCCTTGGTTTTTTGATCTTTTAAAAAAAAAAAAAAAAAAAAAATATTTAAGATACTGTGCGAAATTTGAAGTCATTAAATTGATTTTTGTGGAATTTAAAGAGATCTTACCGTATTGTTTAAGTCACTTTGTATGGGAGGCAGGCGTGGTTTTCATCCGATTTTGCTCAGATTCGAACTTGTCCTCTATTTTTGTATAAAAAGCTTATATTTTGAATTTCGTTATGATAGATCAAAAATTACGGCTGCTATCGTCGACACAGATGGACAGACGGACAGACGGATATGGCTAAATCGACTCAGGAGGTGATGCTGATGAGGAATATATATACTTTTCTATATCGGCCAGGCCTCTTTATTGGCGTTACAAACGGAGTGACAAAATTAATATACCCCCTTACGTTTTTTAAGCGTGGGGGTATAAATATAAAAATTTGTCTGTTTCCTTAATTTTTTTTAAGAGTTTATTAAAATTTGTTTAGGTGTTTTTCCTTATTTAAAGTACTGTGTAGCTCTTTGAAAGGTATTGCAAATCTTAATGTGGCTCTCATTGGTCTCACTCGTGCCCACCCCTGTTATATGCAGTTGTTGGCGTAGTTGCTGCTGCTTTAGTTTTTCTAGTGTGCCAACATCTTTGTTTCTCTCGTTGTTCCTTAAGTAGTCCTGTCCTTAAGTAAGGGGCATTCATGCGTGTTGTTTTTTTTTTTCTGTTTTGCTTCTTCAAAACAATCACATATGTTGCTGCTTTTTAAGAAATTAAACAATATAACAAAGCTTGTGTTAGGAAGTTCTAATCAAATTTAGCTTAGCGAAATGGCTCACTTTGGTCAATAAGCTAGTTTCTCGTACATAAAAAATTTGAGAACTTAACACAGCTGCGAAATTAATACAACTGTTTCGTGGCCGTGCACTGATTTCCCTCACAGTAAAAAAATGTTTGTTGTTAGCGAATTCGAAAATATTTGTAAGGTTTTCAAGATACAACATTTACTAAAATATATAAAAAACTTAGTAGCATAAATCTTATTTAATAAATCTTCGCGTCGTTAAATCTACTGAAAAAATAGTGAGATTTTTTTTATAGAATTTAAAAATTGTGTTATATCTTGTAAATTTTTTTAGTTCGAATGAATATTTTATTTCTTATATATAATTTTGAAAATATTTTAAAAACATGTATTAAAAATTGTTTTAATAAACAATTCCATCCTTGGGACAATCCTTGGGCCAAAACCCTTTGAACCGGGCCTCATGGTCCAAGGCCTAAATCCAGTACTTAGTGCGGTTATAAGGTTTTTTAGAAAGAAATAATTTTGAATCTTTTAATGGAGAGAAAAGTAAAAGTGTCGATTTTTTTATACAAATTAACTTTCGTACGCTTTTATCAAAATTTTCAATAACTAAAAAATATTTCTTAAGTGCAGGAAAATATTTCCCATGAAACTCGATATAAAAACTCGATTATATATTTTTAAATTTTTCGAAAGATTATGATGTGTTGAATATGTTCCCAAAGTGGTTTGGCAGATAACGATTGCATAAGAAAGTTATCGCATTTAAAGGGAACTCATATTTACATAAACGCCCTCGAAAAAATCGTTAACCAATTATTAAAAAGCATTTTCTGACAAATCATGTTTTTCAAACTAGTCTCCGCGTTATCTCAAAAACTATATATTCGTAAATTGACTTTATTTTTATTTTTTAAAGTAAATAAAATTTATTGGATCTTAATTCTGATAATATTAGCGAGTGTATTTTTTTATAGCACTTTAAAGGGCGCAAAATGATAAAAAACGCTTCTAAAATGATATTAAAGGTTCCAGCTCCAATAAATATTGTAATATCTATAGTAATAAAACTCATTTTCTGTTTGTTTGTTTGGCCTTTATAAAAATCTAAACGGCTCAACGGATTTCGCTCAAACTAAATACACATATTAAGTTTATCCCAACTTAAAATATAACATACTTAGTTTTTGCCACGCCCCCTCTGAAATTTTTCAACTAACGGTAATTTTGTTATTATAAAACTTTTTACTATCGGAGATTTTTGTGTATTTAATTTTAAAATTTTTTTGTTATTTCGACATCAAAAACACTCACATTTCTTCAAAATTTGAGAAATTTTCAGTACTACGCCTTTTTCATAAAACATCGTTACCTAAGAATGAGAAAAAAACGACATGAAAATCAAAGTTTGGTCTTTCGATGCAAATATCTCCGCTGTCCATTAATATATTTCATTCAAATTTTTTTTGTTCAAAAGTTCAAAAAAATCACTTCACAAAAATAGGCTTAACTGCACCGTTAAGTCAGTGTATATATCTTTTATGATTATGTCAAAAAAGGTCCAAAATTTTACTCAAAAATTGTTGTTGTTGTAAAAATGAAATCAATTAAAAATTTATTTGCAAAAATTCTTCCAGTTAGGAATTATAAACATTTTGGTTTATATAAAATCCTCCTTATCTACTTACTTTTTGCCTCCCATCCCCGCCCCCCTCCTGTTAAACTTGTTTTGTTGTGATTTGTCATTTTTCTCGCTATTGTTTCACCGTTTTCACTCAGTTCTTTATCAATGGTACTTTAAATGTTTTATATATATCACTATAACATCGAAAAGATGACTGTGAATAAGAATGCTGTAAAAGTTAATTTTTTCATGTTTAATATGTTATATGAACAATATTGTTGAAAGTCAAATTTCCACGTCAATTTAATGTACCGACATATAAAAGAGCGAAATTTTGACATTTGAACACTCCAATCATGGTTGTAAGCTTGGCTGCATTGAACAAATTTTTCGGTTCAATAGCATATTAACCGAAAGTATGCTGAAAAGTTTGCTGGAAAATATTATGAATTAGAAATACAATAAGTACTGCATTACCGACACGATTCCAATATTTTAGAAAAGTCGGTAGCTGTTACTCAATTTAGTTCTTTTCGCACACAGTGTAAACTTGCAGCAAATAACATAATAGCACTTCTTGCACTGTTCTTGCAGATTTTTCAGCTGGATTTATGTCGATCAACTGTTCACGTCGATAATATTGTTACGGGTTGCTGCATATACTATAATAAAAATTAAAAAGCGACTGCTTTCTTAACTTACACCTTTTTGCATTACAATTTACATTAAAAAATGACTACAATTTTTCGTATAAAATAGGAATTCAGAAGATTTAAGAAATTGCATCAACTATCACACTCAATTCATATTAATTTTTAATTTAGAGACAATCCAATTGTTATTTTCCAACTGTAAAAACTACTAAAAATTTTTAGGAAGATTTTTATAAATATGATTTTCATTAGCGAAGTGCAAGTAACATGCTTACCAGTAACCAGTAAATTCAGTTTAGAACTAAAAAACAGTTTTTGATTGTGAAAAAATAGTGATAAAATTATTTCTTCGTTAAAAAAGCTTGGTAAATTTTTTAACTAATATTTTTATAGCCGTCTCAAACTTCAACACGTTTTTAAAAAATTCCAAAATTTACAAAAACATTTAATCGAAAAGTGTATATTAAAATGTTTATATAAATGACTCTCCAGTAACACCGGGTATATCAGCTAGTAATCTATAAAATTTTTTGGTTTTTTTAAATCAGATTTGGGTACCTTTTTTTTCAACGTGACGTTTGGCGGCGTATTGGCACTTCACTTTACACTTTTATGCACCAATAAAAAATTTTTCTTACACTTTTAAAATCAATAAATAACTGCCAAAAAGCTCAAGGTGTTCATTTTCTTCTTTCCATGAAAATAAATAAGGAACATCACCGTGTTTTTGGGGCTCTAGATGAGCACATGCCCTGAATTGTTTTTTTATACCCCCACGTTTAAAAAACGTAATGGGGGTATATTAATTTTGTCACTCCGTTTGTAACGCCGATAAGGAGGCGTGGCTGGTATAGAAAAGTATATATATTCCTGATTAGCATCACCTTCTGAGTCGATTTAGCCATGTCCGTCTGTGTCCACGATAGCAGCCGTTATTTTTGAGCTATCATAAAAAAATTCAAAATATAAGCTTTTTATACAAAAATGGAGGTCAAGTTCGAATGTGAGCAAAATCGTATGAAAACCACGCCTCCCATACAAAGTGACTTAACCAAAACGGTAAGATCTCTTTAAATTCCACAAAAAATAATTTAATGACTTCAAATTTCGTACAGTTTCTTAAATATTTAATATTTATTTTGAGTATTAAATTTGTAAAAATCAGATTAAAACCACACCTACCTCCCATACAAAGTGACCTAACCAAAACGGGAAAATCTCTTTAAATTCCACAAAAATTAATATAATGACTTCAAATTTCGCATGGTGTCTTAAATATTAAATAGTTATTGTAAGTATTAAATTTGTAAATATCGGATGAAAACCACGCCTACCTCCCATACAAAGTGACTTAACCACAACGGTAAGATCTCTTTAAATTCCACAAAAATTAATTTAATGACTTCAAATTTCGTACAGTGTCTTAAATATTTAATATTTATTTTGAGTATTAAATTTGTAAAAATCAGATGAAAACCACACCTACCTCCCATACAAAGTGACTTAACCTAAACGGGAAAATCTCTTTAAACTCCACAAAAATTAATATAATGACTTCAAATTTCGCACAGTGTCTTTAATATTAAATATTTATTGTAAGTATTAAATTTGTAAATATCGGATGAAAACCACGCCTACCTCCCATACAAAGTGACTTAACCAAAACGGGAAAATCTTTTTAAATATATTTAACAGTTTGCTTAAGCCTTTATATATACTCTAATTCGTCCGTGGGGGTATTTTAACTTCGGCCCAGTCGAAGATAATTCCTTACTAGTTATTAATTGTAGAATTTTTTAATTGTAGAAAGCTTAATAAAAGTTATGGCATTAAAATATTGCATTAATATTTCTTTTTTGTGTAATAAGATCAATTCATTTTTTTATTATTGTTATGATAATAATTTATAATGCATTAAAATGACAGATTAAACTTAAAAAAATATGTCCTAATATGCCCTATGCCTTGTTATCTTCTGAAGCGTTAACCGATTTTCTTGCCTTTGTTCTCCTTCTAGCTCAAGGAGGAGTTTCACTCATTTTCTTTGTTGGCACTGTTTGTCGTTGCTGCTGCTGCTGCTTTTAAATGAATATTGAAAATGTCATAAAATGTCATTCGACGTTAAAAGCAATAATAATAAAAGCAACAAAGTAGCAAACCATGAAATTGAAACGCGACGAGGAAATTTCCTTGAAGAGGGGAGGGGGGATGGTTGTAGAATCATCAGTTGATCCTCTGTTGTTTATAATTTAATTTCATATTTTTGTTGATTTTATTGTTGGAATGTTTGTTGCTTGCTCTCGTTCTTAACAAACTGGTAGTTGTTGAGGAACACGAACTCAACACAACTTGTTGTCGTCGTCGTCGTCGTCGTTGCACAGAAATCATTGCTGAAGTGTTAAATTCAATGCCCTGGAAACATTTAAGTCCCCCGTGGATTGAGTTCTGGGAATTGAGCCAATTGAGCCCCAAGGTATCAAAGGAACAACAGCAACAACAACAAAAACAACAACAACAAGCAAGTCATCTTGGCAAAGAATCAAAATGAGCAAAATCAGGAAGGATACATTTGCGCGCTAGTAAGGATGTTAGTATTGAAGTAAGGACTGCACTTTGTATGCTTTGTGGTTTTTTTGAGAACTGAAGACTTACTCTAAACATAATAAACATTAAGCAGTTGAAGTTATAAGAAAATTTAAGTTATATAAAGAGTTTCATTAAAATGCAGTCTTTTCTTGCATCATCGAATCATTATGGAGCGAATTCAAGACTTTAGTTGCAAAATTATTTTGATCATTCTTGGTCTTGCTTCTCTGTGTTCTGTCCAGTCTGTCAGTTAGCCAAACAGTCTCTTCATTATGCTTGAGTGGAACTGATGATGCTGCTGCCGCTGTCACTGACATCCTCTGCTGTTCATCAGTCCATTTAGAACATGTTCTGTACGCGGTGACATGCTTCGGCTGGACTCTGGTTGAACTGAAGCCATGTTCCGGCTATGATGGCAACAATTTACTGTGACATTGAAAAGTTGTTGTCATGTACGAGACTGTCAAACAGCTCAAGTTCACAAGGATATTTATTAAGTGAGCCACTTAAAAAAAAGAACAAAAATGTGTAAAAATTAATAAAATTATAGAGATAGGAGCAAGCAGGCTATTGTTAATGGGTTTATAATTAAATGTAACTTAATACTTTATAAAGCTTAACGGTTTTTTTATACTCCTTATAGAACTACGATATAATAAAGGGGTTATTATCGTAAAACGGACAACAAACTAAATTTGGTACTAAATATGACAGGTACTACAATTTTGCGGATACAGATGCGGATCTGTAAAAAGCAATCCATGAGGATACGGACACTCGAAAACTTTTACTCCTAATAAAGTGTTCGGCATATTTACCTGATTCTGACAAAAAAGACATACTTCAATTAATTTCTCACTGAAAAGTGTGTTCTGTTCACGAAAACTGCTTACGCCCTCAACTACACTGGCAAGTGCACTGAATCGTGAATACCCCTATTTTGTTTTATATGTGTAACAGCGATGCAGTGCTCTGAGCTTACTTATCGTTGTGTGAGTACGCTATCAGCAAAGAATGTACTATTCTTGTTTAATGTAAAAATAGATAATCTTTTCTTTATGATTTTATGTACAGTCAGGGACTAAAGTTTAAATACACCCTATAAATTTAGATTTTTAAGAAAACGAAACAGTGTGTAAAAATTTTGAGTATGCAGTTTTATTACATATTACGAGTAACTAAAAATAAAAACAAAAAACAATTCATTCATCAGGAGTATAACGGTAAATTCAACACAAACGATATTTGGATTGGGACAAAAGTTTAAATACATGCTTGCATGAATGGAATTCCTCGAATTATTTTGCAATTTCTTGAGTATGGATGTACCGTTATTTTTGTTGATTGGCTTGTTTACATATTTTCATGCATTTGAAAAAATTTTTGAGAGAGTGAAGATCGTAAGCAGAGCAATAATGGGCAAAGGAAAGCGAATCGAAAGTGGAGTAATAAATTTAACAATAATGCATTTTAATGAAGGCAAATCGTATCGAGAAATAGGAAAAATTCTTAAATTGTCCTGCTCTAGTATTCAAAATATTATAAGAAAATATAAACTTTATAAAACATAGAACGAAAATAGACCCAGGAGCGGCCGCCCAAAAAAACTTTCCCGTAGAGATGTGAGCCACATTGTTCATGAAGTGCAAAAAAATCCAAAAATAAGTGCTCCAAAGTTAGCCGCTAGTATTGCGGAAACCGCCGCAAAACATGTTCATCCAAAAACAATCCAAAGAGCATTACACGATAAAGGGTTTCGCAGCAGAGTACCACGTAAGAAACCCCTGATTTAAAAAAAAAATATGCAGCTGCGTCTGGAATTCGCCTTAAAGTATAAAGATAAAGATGATGACTTTTAGCGAACAGTTTTGTTTACAGACGAGTCAAAATACAATATTTTTGGCAGTGATGGTCGAGCAAAAATTTGGCGTAAGTCCGGCACAGCGCTTCACACGAAAAATATTATACCAACTGTAAAACATGGTGGCGGAAGCGTTATGGTTTGGGGAGCGATTGGAGCAGCTGGTGTAGGACGGTTAGCTTTTATTGACGGTATTATGGATCAATACCAGTATAAAAGCATATTGGAGGAGAATTTGCAACCATCCGTGAATAGCTTGGGTCTTGGCAGACATTGGATATTCCAACAAGACAATGATCCCAAGCATACCGCACGTCAGCTTAATAGTCCTCCCCAATCACCGGATTTGAATACAATAGAACATATTTGGGAATTGTTGGCAAGAAAAATGTACTGTTCAGCGCCGTCAAGCAAAGAAACCCTAAAAAATGCCCTTAAAAATGCTTGGGCCGAAATTTCCCCATCTGAGACAGAAAAATTGGTTCTATCCATGCCACGTCGTCTTCAGGCAGTTATTGATGCGAAAGTAGGACCAACCAAATATTAATGTGACGTTTAGCTGTCGATTCCGATGAATACTTGAATTACTTTGTACTGTATTTAAACTTTTGTCCCATTCCAAATATCGTTTTTGTTGAATTTACCGTTATACTCCTGATGAATGAATTGTTTTTTGTTTTTATTTTTAGTTACTCGTAATATGTAATAAAACTGCATACTCAAAATTTTTACACACTGTTTCGTTTTCTTAAAAATCTTAATTTATAGGGTGTATTTAAACTTTAGTCCCTCACTGTATTTATCTATGCTATTACATAAAAGGCTTCTCACGTATCTGCGACGACGCTAAACTTAAAAACTACTAAACAGATTTTAGTAATTCTTTCACTAATATAAAGCTACATGTTTAACTAAAAATCTTGCATCCTTTATGTCTTTGAAACCACTCTTAAAAGTTACTAAAATTGAAATTTATAAAGTAGCCAAAAAACCATCCATAAAAAATCATTGCTTCATTAAATTGTTAGACACACAAACAACATAAATCCTTATCTCTCTTTTCCTCCACATTTATACTCTCCCAAATTAAGTATGCATTAATGAGCGCTTTAAAGAGTACACTGAACACAACCCAGTGGTAAATGAACACATGACGTAACCAAGTATTTCTTAAATCCTATGTAGCTGCGAGGCCTGCAACATCTGTACACAGCTCTAAATTACAACTGTTCAGGCATGGCCGCTAAACAACTGATGACATCTACCTTATACAGTGAACTGCTTTTTGCAGAATTTTTATCAGACTTTAGGTAATTTTTTTGTGTTCTGATTTATATTGCAATATTAAATATATGTGTAGTGAACGGACAGTCAAAAGCAAACATACCGACAGACGAATAATGTGGAATACAGGTAAAAAACGGACATGTAAAAATGCAGACGAATAGTAAAAAAAAAACATATATTTATAAACTGGAACAAAAACTATTATATGAATTTACAGTGAGGTGGAGGGAAAACTATTGATTTTTGCCAATTTTACTTTGCCTGGCCACGGTAAAGTTGAGAATGAATGTAAAATTTATTATAAAGTGTGTGCGCATTAGTTAATAAGTATTGCTAAGAAAGTACTGCTAGAGGTGGTGTCAGCAAATTTATTAGTAAACTCTTTAAATAAATTCTTTAATAAAATTATTGGAACAATGAAGAACCCAAAACTACTAATTTTAAAACATGATTTTAGAAAACTATAAATCTTTCCAAAATTTTTTATTCGCTTTAAATAAAACAAAATGAAAATTTTGTTTTTTATATGAAACGAAAATAGATTCCTGAGGGAAAATATTATCGGGATAAAGTACATCTATATCCATACTATTAAATAAAAGGATACTCACGGAATTTTAAACCAGACATGTTCGGTAACCGTTATACCGATTATTTTTAGATATTTCTTTATATTAGTTCTTTGATTACAATTTGATGATTTTGATAATTCTTTGATTATTCAATACCTATGATAATTTTCAGTGTCATAGCTTACTAAGTTTTTCGAAAAGTCTATTCTTTAATTATTACAAAATTCACTTATTTTATTTGAAGCTTACATTCAACAAGCAGCACATTACAACAGCAAACAAAGGTTTCCTCTCTTTGTCGCGAGAGCTTCTCACAATATAACACGACAGCCATGTTGTGTAGTTGCTTTCAGGGATATTCTTGCTGTCTAGGTTGATTAATAAAGATTAAGTGACTTGAGAGAAGCTCGGTCGAACTGTCAGAATGGATGAGAGGAAATTCAGAAAAACAACCTGAATCTGTACAATTTTTAGCAAACAGCTACTTTGACAGTTTGAACGAAAGCGAAAAGAGAGCTTTTCTCTCAAGTGACTTACAGCTCAATTCTGGCAAATTAACAATTTGTTAACCAGTATTTTGAATATTTCTATGTGTTTGTTGTAATATTTTTATTTCAAAACAAAATTTGAAGCTCAAAAATAAAAAATTTTGATTAAAATTGTCAACTGCTTTTCAGTTATTGCCAATTTTATTAATAAATTTTGTTTTTTGAGCTTTAAATTTTGTATTGAAAACAACAAACACATAGAAATATTCAAAATACTGGTTAACAATTTGTTAATTTTCCAGAATAGGGCTATTAATCTATATTAATCAAACTTGCTTGCTGTCATACATTGAATAATTTTCTTTGCAAATCTTTTGAGGGGAGTTGCCAGAAATTAGTTATAAACATAAATTCTGGTTTGTAGCCTTGCCAGCTAACTTTTCCCGACTTGGGATTGTATTAGTCTATCTATCTATCTATCTATCTATCCTAGCTGCGTTTCATTCACTTCAAAATAATCCAGATTATTTTTTTTACATGCAAAGCAAAAACAAAAATAATAATCCTATAACAAATTGGATTATTTTTGCTATCTATATAAAATTGTGATAAAGCCTTTAAAAAATTTGAAACACAGGTTGCGCACTTGTATAATTTTACAAACTTATGTTGGCAACAACAAACTTCAAAAACTAAATTCAAAAACTGAAAATTATTAAAACTTTTAAACTTGTTGAATATTTCTATCAAAGCTGAACTCGCTTGCGTCTACGCTTTCCTCATCTTGGTTGATGACGATGTCGCTGTTAAAGGCGAGAAAATCTCTACCATATTGAAGTCTGCTAATGTTGAAGTTGAGCTACACTAGCCTGGTTTATTTGCCAAGGCCTTGGAAGGCATCCATGTCAAGGACTTAATAACTAACATCGTTTCCGGAGTTGGCATCGGTGCTTCCGCTGCCGCTGGTGGTGATGCCGCCCCAGCTGCCGAAGTTAAGAAAGAGGAAAAAGAAGAAGAAAGAAGAGCCAGAGGAGTCTGATATGGATTTCGGTCTTTTCGATCAAGCTGTTACATCAAGCAAGAATAAGACCATGTATTGGCAGTCGAAACTCTTTGCAATGTAAAAAGTTTTAGTTTTGTAGACTTGTTTGTAGTTTTGTTGACGTTTTAATGTACATATATATAAATATAAAACAAAAGTAGTTTTTAACATGATAAAGCAAAAAAACAGCTGCTGTCATTTCATTTTTTGAATTAACTGTTTGCATGATACTATCAGTAATAGGTAGGAGTGACAGTTCGTGTTGCGAAAATCGAATGTCAAACAAAAAAAAACCAAATAGAGAGCACGTGTTATACACATTGGCCGCATTCAGTGGATTCAACGCACGCTCTCTATTTTGTTTTCTTTTGTTTGACATCCTGTGGTTGCAGCTCATGAGTCAATAGGTCGCTGTGAAGGTTACCTAATAGAGATTATACCATGATTGTTTGTCTTAATAGATTTTTGACTGCAACGGTAGTGCCCTCTACGAGTCGTTTTTCTTGCCGTTCCTTTGAGAAAATTTGTTATCGCGATTATATTAAGGCGAAAGTAACGCAGTTGCTATCTATCTATCTAAAAGCGTTGTTTGCAAAAACTGTATGGATGTTTTACAATCACGCAAAACGATTTTAAATTTCAAAAAAATTATGATAGGCTATTCATATTTGGCTACTCTTACTTTTAACGTCTACAATATGCTAGAAATGCTATATTTCAGATGGTTTTCGGCGTACAAGACTTAAATTTGGTAATTTTATTTGTTTGGATACTTTCGACAGGGGAACTAAAAATGGGTTTCCACGCCCCCTTTTACCGCCCAAAAATCAATGTAAATGCTATATTTCAATCTGTTCTGGTCGTATGATACTACGTTTAAATTGGACCAAATGACTCATTTGGAATCAGTCACTCAAAAATGCTTACATTGGTTCCTTTTTTGCTAAAGTATCTCATTTCGTTTGAAAACTGGTTCTTTGTTTTGTTTTTACTGGTTGATATTGATGATGATACATGTGTATAAAATGGTGTGTTGTTTGACGTTATCCTTTTTTTTTAGTGTGTTTAGTGTTTTTTTATACACTCTCCATTGAATGCGTTCGAAATAGTTTGTTATAAGTTTTAAGAACGTATCCAATCTCATTTAACGGTTTTAAATGAGTTGAATTGCAACTGAGAATTTGTATGGGAAATGAAATGACTTCGTTTCGCATTTAGATAAATGGGTTGAAATAAGTCATTTAACCCAATGCTAATGTAGTATAAGACAAAATTTGATTACGTAGTTTGTTGATATGTACTAAAGAGTGGGGAAAATGGAAATTAAAAAAAAAATTGCAACAAAAATAACTTTTGGCCTATTTTTTAGCAAAAATTTCGGGTTTCAAAGTAGGGTTAAAGTTTTGTGAAAAAAATATAAAACTTCGAATGGTCTGTTCTGTTCTCATTTCTCCAAATTCACTTAATCGACCTTTCAGGCAAAGGAAATTTTATGAACATCGATTTGAAAATGGCCGAGATGTTGGCTTGACAATTAAAAAAAATTTAAATTTTAATCGGTTTTGACCGTTGCAGTCAAAATTAAACTCAAACAAGCAATCATGATACAATAACTATTAGGTGTCATGAGATTGTGTGTCGTTCAAAACTGTTGTGAAGTGTTATAGTAGCGATACCTTAGTGAGCGATGTTTTTCTCTGAATGTGTTTGACTCTAAACGTCAGAAAAATTGTAAATTATTTAATTTAATTATTAATATTATGCAATTATATAAATAATTAAAGTGCAATTTTTGGCTCCGCTGAATGCGTCCAATGTGTGTGACGCACGCGGTTTGTTTTGTTTTCTTTTGTTTAACATTCGATGGTCGCAGCTCGTGAGAAAATAGGTAGCTGTCATATCTACCTAATAGTCATTGTAACAAACAAACAAATAATTCAAAAAATGAAATGACAGCTCATAAAAATATGCAGGTGTGGCACCTGTGTTTCAAATTTTTTAAAGGCTATATAACAATTTTATATTGATAGCAAAATAATCCTATTTGTTAAAGGATTATTATTTTTGTTTTTGCTTTGCATGTAAAAAAATAATCTGGATTATTTTGAAGCGAATGGAACGCAGCTATTGAGAAAATCTGTAGTTTTCAAGATATCGCAACAATTTTGATGTCATAGTAACGGAAATTTTGAATATACTAGACATACTTACAAAATATTTTCGAAAAATCTTTCGTTTAGCGTTACTTTTATTAATTAATGACTTTTCATAAAAAATGTGTTGTACGGAGAAAATCTATAGTTTCCGAGATATAGCCAAAATTTTCATGTCCTAATAAGAATATACAGTCATGTGAAAATAAATAGGGACACCTGTATTTTTGTACTTAAAGCTGCATGAATTGCATACAAGGTGCAACAGATATAGCATTAATTCCTTCGGGATGTGGTTCCTCCTGATAAGGCCAGTATAAAACTTTATGGAGATTCCTCCCACATTGTAAAACTTTCAAGATACAGGGTGTTTTACGGTTTTGGTACGTGTTTAGTATTATTGATCTAGAATCTAAACTACTCATCATAAATTAAAAAATAATATTTTGTAATTTAGAAAAAATATCATCTTTTCTATCAACATATCAACCACTTTCATATCATGTGCTGCAGCGGAGCTAAAATTTTGAGATTATCAAACGATATATCAACAAAATTTGTATCGTTTGTTTTAGCGGAGCTGTTATTGTCCAAAGTTAGAATTTAGAAAAAAACTGTTGATTAAGTGTACTTTTACATGAAAAAAAGACATTTTAAATTTGGACGATTACAGCTCCGCTAAAAGAAAAGATACAAAATTTGTTCATATTTCGTTGGATAATCTCAAAATTTTAGCTCCGCTACAGCACATGACACGAAAGTGGTTGATATACTGATGAAAAAGTTGATATTTTTTCTAAAATAGAAAATATTATTTTTTATTTTATGGTGAGTAGTATAGATTCTATATCAATAATACTAAACACGTACCAAAACCGTAAAACACCCTGTATCTTGAAAGTTTTACAATGTGGGAGGAAACTCCATTAAGTGTTATACTCGCCTTATCAAGAAGAATCACCAGCCGAGGGAATTAATGCTATCTCTAGGGCACCTTGTATATAATTCATGCAGCTTCAAATATAAAAATATAGGTGTCCCTATTAATTTTCACATGACTGTATATACAAGAATATATTCTTGTACAGAATCTAAGTTAAAAAAATTACATTTTTTAATAACAAATTTAAAAAATATTTTACCAATATTTTTTATAATCCTGTTATGCAGGACTTATTAAAAAATCAAAATACAGAAAAAGCCAAGCAACTTTATGTCATCATAACAATTACTGTAAGATGGTAATTCAAATTGAATAAAGTATCTAATATTTTAATATTTAGATCATTTTTTAATTATTAAGCAAACATAAATATTTTTATATATTGCATTTGAAGATAACAAAAATACTTTTAAGATTTCAAATTTTTACATGGTATTTAATATTTTTATCGCAGGCGAAGCAGCGGGTATTTGCTAGTATTAAATTGAATTATATAAATATCATATTAAATTCGTCGAAATCATTATTATATTACTTCAACTGCATATAATTTTAAAAAGTCACACCAATAATAAATTCCCCCGATTATCATATGAAAATCTTTGTTACCATCGAAATACAAGAATTACCCACATTTCTCAATGAAAATGCAACCCAGTATTGACATGGAATGTCAAACCCACGAGCTAGTAGAAAAATTCTCTACTCATAACTTTGATCGTACTTTACCCCTGCTTTACATTTTTACGTGATGAGGTCGAAGCAAAGTATGAGTTCGAATTTAGTGTTACTTCATAAGCACTCGTTGTTTCTAGTCTAGCTGTCAACGTACGACCGACCTAACGCACCACTAAGGCCTTTTCCACACTTGGTCAACGCAATACCAACGAAACAGCAACGCAACAGCGAAAAAGTTAAAAAGCAATGCAACTATAAACCGAATGCTTTCAGACTTGCTTCAAAAGTCATGCAAAATATATTTATTATTTAATGTTTAACACTTGCTCATTCATCCTGCAAACTATTTCTTCTTCTTTAAGATTCTATTAATGAAAAAAAGAACTAATTAATTAACTTATACACCTGGATTAATACTGCACTATAAACAATTCACAAGACAAACAAACTGATGCAACAAGTCGCCGATGAAAATTGCGGAAAGCCACGTTGCGTTGAACAGGTTGAGAACGTGTCGAGAACTTGTTGCGTGCAAGTTGCTTAATCTGAAGGTTCCGGTATAAATACACAGGCTAGCAACTTGAGTTGGAGTTGCGTTGACCAAGAGTGGAAAAGGCCTAAGTTTTAGGCATAAAACCGCAAACTATTTCGGTTTGTAAAATTATCGCTATTTTCCCTTGTTTAAAAAAAAATTGATTAAAAAGAGCTGATAAATAAAAAAATAAAAGTAGGGTGTAAAATTATTTCTTTTTAACTTAAAAATACATTTTTAATAGAGAAAGAAGCGAGCTATCGCTTATAGAAATTCGTGCAGAAATAATTGTAGAAAATGCATTTGTGTGAAGGTACTCAAATTCAACATTTTACTGTTTTTTACATTTTTGATTTAACTTTACTTAGGATGATTTTTTTTTAAGAGGAGTGCTTTTGTCCAATGGTCTTAAAATCAGTTCTTGGTTCTCTTTTGTTTTCTATAGTTTTCCGGATTTGTTTCTCTTATGAGAAAACAAATATAGTCCCACATCATGTTCTCATTCCAGGTTTCTTCATAGCGTTGCTCCATGTTTTTCATTAGTTGATGAAAACGTTTACCGTGTTCATCACTTACAACACCAAGATTTGGGGGAAAGAAAGCCAAACGTGACTGTAGGAAATGATTTTTAAATGATAATGTAATAAAATAAGTGTCCTTTATAAGTATCCTTTCTAAGTATTCCGGACACCTTTTCTTTCCAAAAAAATCCAGAAACTACCAACAGAAACACCTTTCAGGCATATCTACCTTTCAGGCAAAAACGCTTGGCATTCTTCGCTACAGAGCAATTTTTTGATTTATGGGCCATCAAACAGACCTTCCGTGATTTTTCTCAATTAAAGTTTTGCAAAACATTTGTTTAAGAAAATTAACGCTTCCTCTTCAATCTTAGAGTTTTGTTTTAGTTTTTTATTAGTTCAAATTTGACGTGTAAAGCTGGCAAAATTATGTTTTCTATGTTAACCAGAGTAACATAAGTATTTGACGTTATGTCTTCCAACTTTCATGTCCTCTCTTTTTGGCAAGTTCTTCTTCACAAAATGCTCGGCACGAGCTCGACTGTGCAGAGAAGCCATAATATTTTGTATAACCACCTTGCACTCCACTCAAAATGGAAACCCCTTTCAAATCGGAAAAAACTTGCAACTCATGCTACTCATACTTTAAAAGGCTGTTCACAATCCGGTGAAAATGGTATTTACTGCATCATAGCATTTTTAAAATTGTAGGGTATTTTTTTACTCTGTACAAACAAAACATAAAATTATGCATTTACTACGCTATTGGAAATATGCAACACTAAAACCCATTGTATATATATACTATACATATGCAATACTAAATTGCAAACTGACAGCTGATAATGAAAAAAAGTAAAGGCGAAAAAACTGATATGGAAAAAATGAATTCATTGAGCCTTAAAGCTTTTTTCGACATTAAATTTATTTGAGCAAAATTTTCAGGAGAAAATAATTTTGCTTTTCATCAATCAGCTGTGAATTTCATGTTTTGCAACAAGTGTTTCAAAGTAAACTGAAAAAGACTGTTCATAATTGATAGGAAATTTTTACAATTGCACAAATTTGTAATCTCAAATACACAATATTGTGAATTTCCCTAATATTTGTTAGCAATTTTTAAATTGTCTCATAAGTTTCCTTCATATCGACAGCATGTGCCAAAATGCTTCAAACGAACATATACTAAAATACAGGGTCCGAATTACAAGATCCGCGATCGAGCAAAAATGTACAAGATTGATAGGCACTTGTCTCGTCGTGCCCTTCGTAATTTTGCACGATCACGGATGCTGTAATTCGACCCCAGGCCATCTCTCAGAGATGCAACTTGTCTTAAGCAACATACCAGAGATAAAGAGATAGGAAACTTAAATTTTGTGACGTCAAAACATATGTTTTTCCCATTTTTATGTACTTTGGTGAAACTCATTTATTGTGTACGTGAGTTCACCTCAGATCAGTGTTGCCGCGACGATTCTAAAAAGGTATCCATGAAAAGGTCACAAATGTATCCACTTCAGAAAAAAAGTATCCAGTACTGAAACCCAATTTTTTAAGCTTTAATAACAATTCTATTTATTTAATTTGAAGTTTTACAAATAGTTTTGTTAAAATGTAATAGAAAGAAATAAAGCATGTACATATATAAAATAATAATATTAAGACATAGTGCTTGAATATTTTAAATATTTTTAGGATTGATTTCTTTAAAAGTTAAAATAATGAACAACGATATTTAAGCTTTAAAGGTATATTGAAACACTCATAAAAAGTTTTTAATTATGTTCAAATGGTGCTCAATTAGAGCCTTTCGAAGAAAGAGCTTCGTCACTTTTGTTGATATTTAATCCTTCCTCTATTAATCTTAAAAATTAAAACCAATTAATTACTATGAGTTCAGCTATGGCGAGGACTTGAAAAATAAACACTGAAAATTGACAGTATGACGCGCTTTTAGTATTTATGTTCTAAAAACAGGATTTTTACTGGTTATTCAGTGTAAAATATACTATTTTTTAAAATTTTGATAGCGAAAGCCACTGATGTGAATGACATATTAAAATTTCAGATGATTCGGCTGAATAGCTTTTGTTTTCGATACAACACATTGCCGAAAAAAGTAGTTTTGAGATAAATGAGTGTAAAGAGAGTGAGTATGTATATTTCTGCTGTGCGCTCGACACCAGCTAAAACGGCTGTAGAAGCGGAGATAACGTCAGTATTCTTACAAAAATTTTAAAGTAAATTCTTAAAAAATCTACTTTTGAAAGATTAAGAAGAAAAAAAAGATAAAAATTTTAGACAACCGGCGCCTGCCTTAAAAAATAACATATGCACATTTCAGTACTTCAGTCTGTTATATTTTGTGTTATTTTTACATTTTTTATAAAATATGTTTATTACATAAATTTTAAAGGTTTGATATTTATACAAAAAACTATATACAAAACATAGCTGTTAAATTGCGATTACGATTAATAAACAATTAGATATTATTATATTTTAAAAATAATTATAATCATATAATGTGAGATGTGTTTGATAAGTAATTGATTTCGATTAAAAATAATCAAAAAATAATTTCGACTACTTGGAATTACGAAAATAATCAAAAAGAAAAAAAGTAATCTAGAAAAAAATAATCCGACTACTTTTAGAAATTATGTTTGATTCTGTTTGATTATTTTAAGAATTTTATTTTAAAGAACGGAATGTTATGTAAAATTTAATTTATAAATAAACTACATATCTGCTTCCAAAAATCATTAAAAAAGATTTTAAAAAAACAAGAAAGAAGAAAAAAGTGCTTGACAAAACTAACGGAGCAAATGTTGTAATGCATTTTTTTCGTTATTGTTTTTTGACAATCTTTGTTTAAGAATTAAACATGTCTATGTTAATTTATCAAAATAACAGTCAAAAAATTTTAGTATTTTAGACTGAAATTTTTGAAATAATCATAAAGAATCAAACATAATTTCTAAAAGTAGTCTGATTATTTTTCTTGATTACTTTTAATTCTTTTTGATTATTTTCGTCATCTGAAGAAATCGTAATTATTTTGTGAATGTGAATGCAGCTGAGCTATGAGGCAGACTTTTTAAAAAAATTTTAAAGTTCTTTGTTAAGAGGTTGCGTTAATGCATTTTTGATAAGAAAGTTCTGTTCAAAAATGTCTCATTGTCGTAATTTTTCTTTACGTTTTTCGAATTTAAGGAAATGCCTACATTTTTATATTTTTGCAAATGAAATCATATATTCATATAAAAATTATTTTTTTAAAAAAGTATTTAAACTTAAACTGAGTCTAAAAAAGGTATCCATGCATTTTTCCAAGCGGCAACACTGCTTGAACAGATTCCTATGGTGTAATTATTCTAAGAAAATTTCACCATGATTTTTCAGGGATGTTTTTCATTGCTTTTCCGACGTCTTTTGTGGTATACCTTTTGTTACCCATTTTGTTGCAATAATATGCTGTTTTACAGTTATCGGACCTCAAACGTAACTGGTGAATTTCTTCAATCTACCATAAGCCAGGGTTGTTTTCCGTTGATTTTACGACATAGTATAAGTGTTTTGTGCAAGTATTGGAGCCAAATTAACGTAAAATTGAACATAGTGCTATCCCTCTCCAACGGAGTTTCTCTTTATCTCTGCAACATACATTTTTGTATCAACCCTTCATAGACCTTTCGACCTAATTTAAAAAAAAAAATAAAGTGTAGAGTTGTAGTAGGGGCCAGTGGGGAGTTTTAAAGCATGGGGAGTTGCGAAGCACGGTACTGTACTGTACACATTTGTTCATCTAATATCTCAGTTTTGTACTAGCACTCGTCCCTATTGCACTCTTTTTTTCGTATCTCTCTAGAGACTCGACAGTGTGTTCAACATTTTGTTCGAAAGTTTTTTTGAGGATTCGTGTTTGTGGCATTTTCATTAACATTTTCAAGTGAATCGAAAAAGTGAGTATACACAAAATAATCAGCAATGATTAAGCTTTCGACCTTCAAAATGATTTATGCAAAAACATTCGATGTGTTTTTGACGCGGTAGCAATTTTAAAATAGTAGCGAATGGGGAGAAATGAAGCTCATCAAGTGGAGAGATGTGAAGCACGCCAAATATGATAGATGTCAATTTGAAATTGTATTTTACGTACCTAGTATGCATTATATGTCAGAAATTCAAATGTTTATTGTAATTGCAAGAATCTTTTTCAATAATACTTGTTATTTTCCAGTGTTTTCCCTTACTCGAGGAGTTGACAAATCTTAAAAATATAAAATAATAAAAAAATCTATTAGGAAACTTTGAAAACTATGCGAAATCTATAAGAAAACTATGAAAATTATGGGGAAAACTATGAGAAAACTATGAAAACTATGAAATTTATAATTGAATAATCATAATTTGTCATTTTTTCCTATTCCTATAAAGAATTTAAACCAAAAAATTCCTTTTTTTGCGATTTTTAGTCGTGCTTCACAACTCCCCACGATTTTTGAAAACTCCAAAAACCAGTTTTTTAAGCGAACAGTTAAAAACTGTCGAAGATTTTGGATTTTCGACAAATCCTTCAACTAGGAAGTGTATTTTAAGATGTGTGTTTTAGAGATTAGATTCGTAAAAATGTGAAAACAATTATTTTTGTGGAAATTTTTGCCCCCAAAGAAAGCGTGCTTCAAAACTCTCCACTCTCCCTTACCTTCACTCAAGTGCATTTCCTGCCCTTTGTTTTGCACAAATTTCTTTCTGCAATAGCTTATTTTCTTTAATAACAATGTATTTTTAAGATCTAAAGAAATAACTTTTCACTTTTTGTAGCTTTCGATTTTTTATGAATTTTGAAGACATTTTTAACTTGCATTTTTACGTGAAAAAATAATTTTATCAAAATATTTCTTTTGATACCGCAAAAACTACTCATATAAATTAAAAAATTTGTTGAACAAACATGTAAGAAGTTTTATTAGGCTTAAATTGGTAGCTTTAAGTATAAAAATTGGATAAGTGGTATCCAAGATATGTTTAAGTATATGCAACTATATTCGAAAAAAAGTGCAAAAAATTTAAAAATTGAAAAAAAAACGTATCCATAAAAAAGTTAGTTACATGTATAGTTGCATATACTTAAACATGCAACTATACATGTAACTAAAAAAAGATTCGAAAAAAAAGTGCAAAAAATTTAAAAATTTAAATAAAACGTATCCATAAAAAATTTTCTTTATGCAATTTTCGTGTTAAGAGACCTCAAATCTATAAGACAAATATAGTGGAATGCCGTGTATAAAAACAGTGACGCATAGTGTCATTAATAACTTAGGGCCAGTTTATCAGTACGAGTTTAAACTTTAGTCAAATTAAGCCTAGCTTAACTCACCAAATTTGGACGTTAAAATTCGGTTTAACTAGATATTTTAGCATTCGTTGAAGTTAAATTGACTTAAATTATCATATAATGTGTTTCGTTTTTTCCTAAACCGAGCTTAGACGTCGAGTTTTGGTGAGGTTTAATATGACTAGACTTTAAATTCATACTGAAAAACTGACCCTTAAACGCTAAGTACAACCATAATAATTAACTTAACTCAACAGCACTTTTTTCTGTTCAAAATATTTAACCCCCTTAAAAACATAATGAATATATTGTGGCATGGTTTTATATTCATGTTGGTGTTCGCCAACAATTTTCACATCTTTTGTTGTATAGCAACCTTCTACAATTCTTAGAATAATGAATATATAACCTTTTTAGATGAGTGGCACTTTGAGCAGTTGTCGAAATAAAGGTATTTTTCACAATAAAAACTTAGCGTCTGTAAATTGGCCAAGGTGTTGGCCCCTCAATATTAATAACAACAGGCAATAAAATCAGCTCAAAACAGCAACAAGGTTTTTAATAAGAATGTACGCAACAGAAAAAACAACAATAAAAAAAAACTTGGCTGAAATGACAAACTTTTGGCACTCATTACAAATTCCCGAATGACAGTCAAGGCGGAAGTACAACATTTTTAAGATGAACAAAGCACAAAATAAAAAGGGATCAGGAAAATCTCAAAGTAAAACTATAACAAAACAAAAGAAGAAAAATATCTAACAAAATGAGGGAAAGAAATAAAAACAAAGCAAAGCGTGAAGGGGGCAAAAAGTTTGCGCATTAATTTTATTGCGTCTGGCATAAAGATGAAATTTTGGCCAAAAGAAAAATTGACAAAAAGTCGAGAATGTCGTGCAAAGAGTTTTTGATTAAACTTTTGGCCCTAATTTTATGGCATTGATAATGTCAACAATCGTGATGTGCCCGGCTGGCCATTAGCTATGAGGGCTCGAGAGCGTGAAGGTGGATAAGGAGGAGAAGGCGGAAGGATAGAGTGAGATTTTTCGCACTTAATTTTGTTTTACGAGTTCAAAAGAAAATGAAACACTTCTTCTTCATCTTCATCATTATCATCTTCACCAGCAACATCAACTTTATGCTGGTTGGGCTTGTTTAAGCGGTGATTGTGGTAAAAAGTTTAATTCTTCGCTTTTAAGGTGCTGGAGAACGTGTTGTTACAATAATTTAAAATTACAGAAAATGGTTAGAATATTAAAAACAAAATAATAAACCAGAACAAAAGGAATTAAATTAAGTGCGGTATGAAGCAAAAAAAAAGTTGAAAATTGAGTTAGCTACGCAAGATTGTCGAGGATAGCAAGTTAGTTGATAATGCACAAAATATTAAAGGTAGATTAATTTAAAGTTATTCCTCCCGAGAGATGGGCAACGGTAAAGGTTCTGGATTAAAAATAGCTTTCGTATTATTAAAAAAATATTTTTACTGAGCAAAATTTTTAAATAATATGATAATTGAAGGATTTTTTCGGGGGAAATGAATAATTTTGGAACTTTTGTGTTTAATTTAAGAAGTAGATTCAGAAGGGATTCACTTCTGATGCTATTTTCTACGCCATAGCCTTCGTTGGGAGTTTATACTCTTCCGATGGTGTTACAGATACAATTCTTTTAATCTTTTTTTATATAAAAAAAAATATTTAATATAAAGCTATTAAGCATAGATGGGCACTTTGCAGTACCAGTAAAATTGCAGTAAAAATAAATTTTTACTGATAATGAAATTCAATTTGCATTACCAGTAAAATTTTACTGATTACTGAAAAAAATTGCAGTAAAAATAAATTTTTACTGATTACTGGGAAAAAATTGCAGCACAAATAAATTTTTACTGATAATGAAATTCAATTTGCATTACCAGTAAATTTTTACTGATTACTGGAAAAAATTGCAGTAAAAATAAATTTTTACGGATAATGAAATTTAATTTGCATTACCAGTAAATTTTTACTGATTACTGAAAAAATTTGCAGTAAAAATAAATTTTTACTGATTACTGAAAAAAATTGCAGTAAAAATAAATTTTTACTGATTACTGAAAAAAATTGCAGTAAATAAATTTTTACTGATTACTGAAAAAAATTGCAGTAAAAATAAATTTTTACTGATTACTGAAAAAATTGCAGTAAAAATTTATTTTTGCAATTTTGTTCAGTAATCAGTAAAATTAATTTTTACTGCATTACTAAAAAAAATTGCAGTAAAAATAAATTTTTACTGATTACTGAAAATATTGCAAAAATTTATTTTTACTGCAATTTTTTTCAGTAATCAGTAAAAATTTATTTTTACTGCAATTTTTTTCAGTAATCAGTAAAAATTTATTTTTACTGCAATTTTTTTCAGTAATCAGTAAAAATGTATTTTTACTGCAAATTTTTTCAGTAATCAGTAAAAATTTACTGGTAATGCAAATTAAATTTCACTATCAGTAAAAATTTATTTTTACTGCAATTTTTTCCAGTAATCAGTAAAAATTTACTGGTAATGCAAATTGAATTTCATTATCAGTAAAAATTTATTTGTACTGCAATTTTTTCCCAGTAATCAGTAAAAATTTATTTTTACTGCAATTTTTTTCAGTAATCAGTAAAATTTTACTGGTAATGCAAATTGAATTTCATTATCAGTAAAAGTTTACTGATTACTGCTTCTAGTAATGCAGTAAATATTTACTGCAGTGTGCCCATGTATGCTATTTAGTACTATTATTCTCAACTAACAGATAAACCAATTTAAAGCTTTCGGCAACACAGGGAACAAATTTTTAGCTCAAAGCTTATTCCCAAAATATTTCCATCTTTTTCTAATAAAAACTGAATACGTTTAATGTAATACTGCTTTCAATTGAACCATCATAAGCTGCATTGTTGAAAATATTTTTTATCGCAAAATAACTTGTTGCTGTATAAAGGGTCAAAAAAACAGATGTGTATGTTAGAGTGGAACGAAATGTATGCAAGAAAAAATCTTCATCGGCTTCACATATTTCTGAAAACTCCTTGTCAAAACAAATTTTTCTGCATCCTTGGTTTTTTCTGCGACATAACTTTTGGCTTTGCCCGAGGGTTTTTGTATTTCATTGCATATATTTTTTTTAATCTAAAATGAAAAAAGGACATCCCAATATTTTTGATGGAAACCTCTTAATAAAGTCATAATTAACAACCTAGCATGAGTTCGCTATGACACCATGTACGCGCTAAAAGATATTCGGATTACAAGTTCATTGAAATTATTTAATTCGCCAATATATCGCCTCCCCTATGTCAGACATTAAATATGATTGCAACAAAATTATAAATCAGATAATTGTCATCAAAAATGCCTCACATAGTTTCATTCAACGTAAAACTAACTAACTAACAGCTTACACGCTTTGAGACTATTTATGTCTAAACAGTGCAAAGTAGAAATTCCTTACTATAACAAATATTACTTTTATTATCACAGTACTTATTTTAAATATATACATCTTTTAGACGATGTGTTTGTTTGGAGGTAGATGTTCGAAGTGAGAAAATAACAAACAAATATTAAAATTCTGCCAATAACCTACTTATAAATAATTAACTCTTTCAATGGCTAGGCTAAACTAAGAACAAAATAACATTTTTGAGGGAATATTCCTATCATTAAGGTCCAAAAAAGAAGAAAAAATATTCAGTGATGTGCAATGAAATAGGGACACCTGCTTTTTATATTTAAAGCTGCAGGAATTGTATACAAGGTGCCACAGATATAGTAATTCCCTAGGATGGTGATTCTCCTTGATTAGGCGAGTATAAAACTTTATGGATGAGGATCACCCCTCCCCCTACGGAGATAGAAAGTGAAAACTTGAAAATATATGTCATTACGTCTTACTCTATATTTTATTTGTCTCTTAACCGATCTCTTAAGGCAATAGCATCTTGAAAAAGAGACTACATGACATTTAAACCAATCATACAAAAACGGTATTCTTATCGTACCACACTAAAAGCTAACTGTCTTACGCAGGGGCGTAATAAGCGGGAGATAAGGGGGGTAGACTTAGCCCTTACTTTTTGAGAGTCGGCCTAATTGTTATTTTGTACTGAAATTTTTTAAATATTGATTTTTATAAAAAATAATTATGAACGCATCAAGACAAGTCGTACCTTTTATTGCCATTTTCATAACAAAACCAACTTTAGTCGGCTATTTCATTTTAAGTCATATCCAAAACTATCTTCAGTCGGCCAATTCACTTTTAGTCGTTGCTTAAACGAACTTCAGTCTGCCAACTCATTTTAAGTCATATCTTAAACAAACTTCATTAGGAAAACTCACTTTCAGTCGTACCTTAAACAAACTTCAGTCGGCCAACTCATTTTAAGTCGTATCAGCGTTGAGTTGTTATAAACGAATCCAGTGTTTCTTTGTGACAAAATGCAGAAAAAGTACAGAAAATTAGTATAAATTTTTTAAAAAAAAAATACGGAAATAGATATGCATAGTAATATAAAAAAAGAGCTGAACAAATGTCAAAAATGGACCACTTTTAGTCAAATTGGGCAACCGTGTTCTTAACCAAAAATAAAAACTGAAAATGATATTTTTGTTTGACCAAAAAAATATTAATGAAAAGGCCATTTTGTTAAAGATTTAAAAAATAAAATCAGATTAATATTTTTATATCTGAGAAAAAACTTGAAAATCGTAAAATATTGATTAATGCTTAAGTTTTTGGTTAAAGCTTAATGATAACAGCCCCTGATACAAATACTTTGTCAAAAAGTTGAAAAAATAAGTGGAATAAAACAAGTCCAAATCCGTAAAGATTTACTCAGTCGCCACACATATTCCCTTTTTTGAAACCTAATTAATACATTTTTGTAGAACTTTCTGAGATTAAAATTTTTATTCAGAAATACCTTACATCTGTAATAAAAATTTTAATGACGATCGAAATCGGCAAACATATTTAAATAAATTTTTGTTAGCGCAAGAACTCTGATGTAAAACCTTTAATTACATAAACTTATTTTTTTAATTTAAATGCAATTATAATAAATAATGAATTTAAAGGATTTAGTCCAGCTATTGAAAAAAGGTCCGTTTTAACTTTTAAACTGAAGATGATGTCAAAAAGAACACCCTTTTTAGATCTGCATTCAAAATTAATTTATTTTGATTACTTTGTATTTCACTGCTCCTCTGTGTTACTTACCGATTTTGTTATCTTGTCGTCTTTTTTAAAGTAATAACTTCTACACCGATAAGTGTAAGTGATATACTTTCTACTACTTTTACCTATATTACTACTCTGTCAGGTAGTATGTCAGGTGTTCTAAATAGAGCCCAACAAAAACTTTATGAGCTACTAGGTCGAAAGATACCATATATTCCAAGCCAAGCACATCGTATGAATAGTTCTGTAGAACACGGCTGTGAGTCTAGTCATAGTATTGTTGATATGTTTTCAATAGTTCAAGAGCTTTATGTCTTTTTTTCATCCAGTATAAAAAGGTATTCAACTTTAATAAGCAAACTTTCGGATATTGAAAATGCGTTAAAGTTGCGTAACTTGTCATAAACAAGATGTACAGCACGTGCTGAAGCATTGCAATCTATATGGGTATCGCTATATGTTATTGTTGATGTTTTAAACGAAATTTTGCAAAGCTCTAAAAAATTTGACAAGTGGACTCAAAATGCTGCATATTCACTATCAAACCGATTCAATTGTGTGGACTTTATTGTAAGTCTTGTTTTTATGAAAAATGTGCTAGTAAAAATGATACTCCTGACTGAATCTCTTGAAGCCGTTGAACTGAATATTTTAGATGCTATGAAATTTATTTCTTGTACCCTTAAATCATTAGGAAAAATAAATTCGGACTCTGAAGGTATGGATAACTTAATTAGTAGTCTCCCGTCCAAAAATAGAAGGAAGTAACTATAGTTACCTTATTTTTATTTTATTTCTTTAATATATCAATTTTTTTATGATCTATATATCTGTTTTTTCAGTTTTTCAGTGCAGCTTTACATTCCCTTGTAATGATGTAAAAAAGGGTTAACTATACAAACGTTCTTAAATTACCAAAACAAAAGGCGGCAACTCGAGTAAGAATTTCATATACAAATTTAAAGTTGTTGCCTTTTATACTTGCATGAATGCTTTAAATTAATAATAAATACAGTCTAACTGTAGTTGCTGCTTTTTTTTATAGTAGAAAAAATTTTTTTCGGTATAAACAATTTAATTTGCAAACCTTGCTGAGTTCGTTGCAAACTTCGACCCTCAACTAAAACAATTTTGAAATAAAAAAATTCAAAAAGTACATTTGCGTTAAGCATATGTTGAAAAAAATTGAAAATATGCAGAATTACGTCGAGGTTCCAGAACAATTTTTTATAAAGAATCGCTGCAAGAAAATGAAGTTAAAGATTTCAGTATTCTTAATAAAAAATGTGATTATACAAGGCCCGCCAAATAATCTTTTTTTATTTCAAAGTACAATCCTTCAGGTTAATAATGAAAAATAATTTCATTCAAATCTCTGCCTCGGCTGGCCATGCAGTAGCCTACACGATCGGTCCAATTTTTAAGCACATTATCGATTGTGTGCAGCTGTATTTCACAAACGGCTTCACGAATATTGTCCTTTAAAGCGTCAATTGTCTCTGGCTTGTCGGCGTAACACTTATCTTTGAGGGCACCCCACAAATAATAGTCCAACGGTGTCAAATCGCAGCTCCGAGGTGGCCAAACGACATCAACTCTGCGGCTGATAATGCGATCTTCAAAAACAGGGCGCAAAACATCGAGTGTTGCTTCAGCTGTGTGGCACGTAGCGCCGTCCTGTTGAAACCAAATGTTGCCAATATCCACCTCTTCAATTTTTGTGAACAAAAATTCGTTCAACATGGCCCGATAACGATCGCCATTGACTGTAAAGGCCACTCCTTGCTCATTTTCGAAGAAAAATAGCCCAATTATGCCTCTGGACCAAAATCCGCACCAAATAGTGACTCGTTTTGGGTGCAGCGGCTTTTCAGTGTATACGTGCGGGTTTTCTGTGCCCCAAATGCGACAATTTTGCTTGTTTACATACCCGCCAAGATCAAAATGAGCTTCATCTGAAAAGATGATTTTTTTTTTGGCAAAATCGGCATCTTCTGTAAGTCGTTCGCAGGCCCACTTAGCGAAGCGAAAACGCTTTGGATGGTCAGTTGGCTTCAACTCCTGAACCAATTGGACTTTGTATGGCGTCATACCAAGGTCTTTATGCAAAATTCGTCTCAATGATGTCTCCGAAATGTTCAATTGTTGAGAACGACGGTGAATTGATGTTGATGGCGCTTCACGCACACTTTCTGCCACAGCAGCAATATTCTCGGGTGTACGCACTGCTTTTGGCTTTTCACGCTTTGGTTTATCGATGAGGATGCCAGTTTCTTTCACATTTTTCACAAGATAACGAACATACGGAGCTGACGGTGCTTCTATTCTTCCAAAATCCGTACGCAATTTTCGCACACATTCTGCAACATTACCATGATTTTCAAAGTAATTTTGCAATATTTCCCAGCGTTGTTCAAGCGTATACACAACCATATTTGTGTAGCGGAAGGATAAAACTAATTATTTGTCAAATCAAATATAAGCTAAGTGTTACCATTCACGAAATAAGCACTAGTTGAAAAAAAAAACGTTAGATGGCGGACCCTGTACAATTAATAATATTTTAAACTCGGAAAGAGGATTAAATAATGATGAGCTCAGAGAAATTAGGGAAAAATTACTGCCACATATGCCGCCAAGGAAAAGACTTTTTTGGGATGAAATATCTTCAAGTGAAAGCTCTAAATTTTTTAAATACTTTTATTTTTTTTTTCTTTGATAGAGGGAACGATATGAAAACTGCCTTTAAGGGATCTTCTTCACTTGAAAAAAATTTTCGATTTTTTGGCTTATATGAAAGGGTTACTATATGTGGGTAGAATACTTGTTAAAAATGTCAGGATTTCTTAAAACGGTACCAAAGATTAACGAAAAAGTCCGTTTAAGCTGAAACTGTTTTGCATTATATTTATTATTGTAATATATCTTAGATTACTACCTAAAATCATCTATTAAAACCTAAAACTCGAATTTTTAAATTTTTGTTTTGAAAATGGCGCCAAAAACAGGTATGAGGGTTAGCTGGCTGATTATACGTCATTTCTTTAGTTAAAGTATTATCGTTTAGATGAACTAAAAAAATTGTTCAGTTACCCGTTGTAAAAGCTGAGAAATCGTTGCCATCTTTTTGAATTCGAAAAATGAGGTCCAAATTGCAAAAAACTTAAAAAAGCAGATAAAAGGCCAAATCAAAAAAAAAATTGAAAACATAATTACATGTATTTTAATGTACACAAGTTTTTTTTTCATCATTAAAAAAGTTTTTAAAAAAAAGATAATTACAAGGTTTTTTCTTAGCCGATAGAACGGATCAGTAACTTTATTTACTTCAGCTATATTGTATTTAAAAAAAAAACTCGGGACTTAAGGCTATCCAGTCGTCCGAAATGCATTGCTACCCGCCCCAATCAAAATGGCCTCGTTACGCCCCTGGTCTTACGTGTTGTAATTTAAAATGAAAAATCGATGTGTTTGCATTAAGTACCCAAGTACTATGGTAAGAACAAATACCAAGTTAATAAAAAATAAAAAAATTAAATCATAAAAATATTCCAAAAATTTATTTTATATTCGAGATATGTATTATCAAAGTTGAATTCAAAATTTTTTAGAATTAATTTGCTCATAACTTTCTTATACATATGTGACTATGCAAAATGTTTCATAAACAACTTGATGCTAATTTGATTAACTTTTCAATTAGTTATAAGGTTTGGAAATCGGATCAAAGATGCATTAAATATGGAGTAAAATGTAATAAATCATATTTTCAAGTTTTCACTTTCCAGCATCCCATCTATAAAGTTTTATACTTGCCTTATCAAGGAGGATCACCACCCGAGGGAATTAATGCCATATCTGGGTTATCTTGTATATAAGTCATGTAGCTTTAAATATAAAAATACCGGTGTCCCTATTTCTTTCCATATTACTGTATTTTTTACCTGCGATTTTTGCCTGCGCTACTTACAAAGAAAAAATGGTTTTGTTCCTGTTCGGCACAAAGTCTTTGTTTTTTTATCCCTTAAAGGTTTTTCAACCCTTTAGATATGTGTTTTTTACATCCTCTAAATATTATTATCGTTAAAGCCATAAAAGGATAAAAAAACATAAATTTGATTTTTGTTCGGTTAATTTTTTCTTATAAAATGGCAAAAAAAAATTTGTTTTGCTTTTCTTCGGCAAAAAATCGAAAACCCAAATGACTTTAATGTTGAATATCTCTCTTAATTTATTTTAATCATACTGGTTCATCTTTTTTTAATAGAAACAAACGATTTGATTTGATTTAAAAAAAGCGTTGCAAAAAAAATAAAAATTACTTTCTGACGTGTCCAATATATTGGGCAAATCCATTAAAAGGGTTAAAGTTAAAAAAATGAGCTTATAATAAGAAATTTCTACTTTGCACTGTTTAGATATAAACAGTCTCAAAGCGTTTAAACTGTGGGTCTCACGTGAAAAATGTTTCTTTTAAAGATAATTATGTGATCTTCAGTTTTGCTTGAAGCAGATTTTATGTCCGACATAGAGGAGCGTAGATATTGGCAAATGACTGATTTTGGTGAACTTTGAATCCTTATATCTTCTAACGCGTACATGGTATAATAGGGAACCCATGCCAGGTTATTGATTATGACTTAGTCAAGAGGTTTGCATCAAACAAAGTGTAACGTTCATTTTTCGATTCTAATTAGAGCGCAGAACAACGTCTGCCAGGCCATCTAGTTTTATCTATAATAGTTTGAAAATGAACGTTTTTATTATACTAGAAAATGGTAAGAAACAGTGAAAAATTAAAAAACTTCGGGATGAAAACACCTTCATCGTGTTTTTAAATTAAAAAAGTTTAAACAGTATTTATTTTTAGGTCTCTTAAAAAAATTTTAAAATTGTCGTACCACAAAAGAAAGAAAACAATTAATGGCATATTTTATTTTTAGAACTTATGTGCTTTAAAGATAATTATGGTATTCACAAGGCGTGCTGTCAGCGTATGTCACAATGTCATATTGTCCTAAGATTTTACACTAGTTAAACATTTTATTGTTGCCTTCTATATAACAAAAGTTCTAATATATTACAACTCTGAAAGCTATGTTTATTGAAGTGTCGTAATCAAATAGCTGTTTCTAATTTGCATTTCTTTATCTTGTAAATTTTAGTTGTGAAATTTTAGGACAGTATGACATGACAGCACACCTTGTGAATACCCTTATTATAAAACTGTACATTATAGAAAAACCGAGTACACATTTATGATGAATAGGCTCACCATAACACCATATTCTTATATACCATTTAGTTATTTAACATAAACTTTAAAACTTTTTGAGCACTGAAGATATATATTTATTTCTTTCAAACTAGAATGTATGCCATTTTAAAAGTCTTCAATGTGGTTTTACATGAAATCTAGATGTGATAGTAAAAATCGAAGAACATACTTTATCTTGTTAATCGTTTTTGATTAGCAAATTTTTCATTTTATTAAGCCATTGTTCTGTGCAATTAGCAGAAAACGTTTCCTAAAAAAAGCAAGGAAATATCTTATATACGTATTAGGAAAATATTTTTATAAAATCTAGATGACATCTTTAATAATAAGAGAATCTTTTTAAATTCAACAAGTAAACTGTGCACAAAAATTATTTTTTTGAATGTTCATTTTTATCTTTAATTTTTTGTTTACTCACCGAATTAAGCATTTAATGAAATTTTGAAGGACCTTCCGATACTCAAAAGACATCACTCTTTAAAGCCACTTCTCCATACATCAGCTGTTGTCACCCAAAGAGGGGGAAAGATAAAAACATATACTAACAAAAAATGAATGAAAAGCTTAATACAAGCGGCTTGAAAAACGTTTTTGTGCATCGAAGGAAACAGGAAACTCTGTTTCAGAATCAAGTGAAAATTCACTCGACTGGATTAAGAGATTAAAGCGAGATTACGAAACGCTAGAACGATGACGACGACGACACTAGTCTCTAGTCTGAATGCCACTCGCTTCGATGTTGTTTGTTGGTTGGTTGGTTGGCTGGCTGGTTGGTTGGCTGGTTGGTTGGCTGGTTGGCTTGTTCCGTGAGTTCGACCCATGCATGGTTGCCGAAGCTAGCTTGATGCTGCACAACACATTCCCTTAAAACCCTTAACAAGTTGTAGCTTTGGTTGATTTTAGAGAGCTCCAAAGGATTTGCTAATAAAGTAGCATGTGGCTGTCAAAAGAGGAGGAGGAGATATTTCATGTTTTTGCGCTATTTTATTTGACAATTTTGTAACTTTTTAATAACAAACATTTAGAAGCCATTTTTTTTTTTGCAAAGAGAACAGTAGAAATGCATGTTTTGCAAATATTTTTGCTCAATATTAATAGACATAATCTAGCAGTAAGGATATACAGTGATGCTTCTAATAATAAAAACAACCAGAGCAAAAATTGAAATTGATATTTAAAGTGCTTCAATATTTAATTTTTTTTTTTTTGTAGAAATATTATTTACTTTCAAAAATTTAATAAAATTAAATTTAATTTTTTTGAAGTGAAAAGAAATAAAACCCATTGCATTACAAGCACAACTATGTGTGCAGTTTCTTTTTAATACAGTCCCTATATGTAGGAGCAAACGTAGTTCGTAAGTGCAAAATCGTATCGAAAATAGGAAAAAAATACAATAAAAAAATTATTTAGATTAATGAACGTTCCACGTAAAAAAAAATTGTGCACTCAAAAAATGCAGAAAAATAATTACAAATCATTAAAATGAGACTACGCAATCTTCCAAGAATTATACTGCTCCTAGCTGTAAGTACAATATATTTGTGTAATAGATGACGAGTCATATTTTACAGTGGAAGGCAATGAATGGCAAAAATTTTAAATTACGACCGTAATCGTGATCAGTGTTGCCGAAGCAAATATTTTTTTGTAACCAGAGCGCTAAATAAAAATAGCCAAAATATAAAAAAAATATCCAAAATATTTATTCATCGTATTACAAAAAAAAAAAAAAAAGGATCAAAAAATAATTTGCTGACCAATTTGTACTAACTATTCGAATAAAAATATAAGCGGCAAACAGAAGTCGATCAGCAGTCGAAGATGGCCTCAAAGTAATCCAAAAAACCCAGCGGCCGAAATTTGGGTCGAACAACGGCCGTATAAGGCCTAGATTAACTGCATTATTCTGTATCACGAAGATGCTCACCAACGAGGAGAAAGACACGAGAAGCAATATTTTTTTCCATACAAAATTGTATTACTTCTCGTGTCTTTCTCATCGTTGGTGTGCTTATTCGTGATACTGAATAATGCAGTAAGTTCTACTGCCTCTGTATAGCTGCTGAAAGCACGTTGTATGCCACCAAATTTTTCAAAGCTCTTATTCAACAGCAAACGTATGCGAAACAACAAAAGCAAATTCTTACTCGCCAAATCATAGTCTGTGTGTGCCACAAGAGAATTTTTTTCTTCATAAAGTTATATGTTGGAATAAAATTACCTAATGAATTTTCATTTAAAACAGTATAATTTTTTTTGCATTATATTGTATTTACTGTATTCAATACTATTATCTAGTTTTCCAATATAAACCTTTTCCCCAACTGAAATTAAACTACACTGCTCATTTTTATTGTAGAATAATACAGCTTGGCCGATGTACGGCCGCTGTTCGCTCGTTGTACAGCGGAGATTATTTGAAAACGGCGTCTGTATGGTCGCAGAACGACTCTTGTACGGCCGCTTTTTTATCAAAAAGTCCTGCAAAAGACCTTTGTACGGCCGAGAAAAATATTTAAAATTAGATCTTGTTTGGCCGCTGTCTGGATTAGACAGAGTTTTTATTTTTACTAGGGTAATTGCAAATACACAGTAAAATATATGAGCATACATTTTATACTATTTGGTATACATATACATAAATCTAAACCAAAAATGTTTTAAAAATTATACCATCAAATCTTATAAATTTTTCCGGACCATTTTTCTCGTCAGACCAATCGAAACCACTATATTTTTAAATTTCCTGATTTTGGTGAATTTTTTTCTTTCGAACCAGAATATATTTTGATTTACACATAAAATCCATACAAAATTTTTACATTATATTTTTTTTATTATTTTTATAATATTTTAGTGGTATAAAATTTATAAATTATTTGGAATAAAAAAAGTTTATACCACACATATGTCATAAAAAAGATAAAATTTACCCTCAAATTTTTTACTGTGTAGATTCTTACTTTTGCTTGCTGATTTTCTTAATTTTGTTTTTTAAACAAATTTATATTTAATTAAAAAATTTCTTAATTAATGAATTAATTGAATTGAACTTGTAAGAAACCAAAATTCTGCGAATTTCAGGTCTACATGCTAACTCCATAACTCTCTTCTTTTTCAGCGATCATTCATTATTAATTCAATTTCCGGCTGGGATGCCAAACAGCGGAGACCGGGGGTCTTCACTTGGAGGAGCCAGCCACAGAAGAAAGAATCACCCATTAGAGCAAACAGCAACAAGCAGTTATTCCCATAGAGGCTCTAGGGGAAGCCAAGGAGTAGCTTTGCACTCTAAGAAGGTTGTCGGCACTGCAGACGTACTTACGACACCGGGGTAGGGAGAGTAGGTGAGGCCTAAGGGCCGGTGGGCAGGGCAATGCGAGGCCACCCCACCCAACGATGATAGTCATTCGGCCTACACACCCGAAAATCTATAATTGTGTTACTCAAACGTAATATAATTATTTATTAACAAATATATATTTCACATATTTGAGTTAATTACAGAATAGTATTTAAGTATGTACGTAGGTTAAGTATAATAAGTTATAATAATAAAGTTATTGAAATATAACTACAATATAAGAATAGTTTTATTTAATGATGGTTCATGATAATAGGTAGTCTTTTCCCTACTGGGTAACCTTTTAGTTATTGCATTAATAACATATTGTCTTATTTTATTTTCATGGTCACGAGTCGATAGCAGCTATGGGACAACGGGACTCTGGCACGAGCTAGTTATTGCAATAAGCAGGTGTCTTCACAAAAGACTAGCCAGAACGGGAGAATGGCGTGATGGCAACAACAATGCTCATGCCTCGAGTCACACCATATGAAAATATATAAGAGCTATATAACGCACACACAGAAAGAACATCAAGAGACTAAGAAGCTACCTCAAAAGGAAAAACCTGACATCATGATCAGTCTCGTGTGAGCCATCGCGGAGTTAAGTTCTATTATTAAATCATCTCTAAACAGAAGTAGCGCGACTTTATTCGGTAACGTGAACAGCCAAGTTGGGCAGTGATAAACGTTCGCAAGTCCGTTCGACGGGAGCAGTCATCGTGGGACCTACGTCAACGTAGACAGCAAACTATCACCGTGCGCCAGCGGTACTCGACAGCGACATCAGTAACGTCGCCCAGCGTCGAGCGTTGTTCTACAGGTCGAACAGTCGCCAGGGAGTACGGCGACGTCGACAGCGTTGACCCATCGCGCAGCTAGCGTCCACAGAGACGCCATACGGCCGCGTAGTCGCAGCAGCACAGCCACCGCCAACAGAGACGTCGACAGAGAAGTCGGCAGAGAGGTCGACAGAGACGTCGGCAGAGAGGCCGACAGCGACGTAGGCAGTGACGTCGGCAGAGAGGCCAGCAGCATCACCTTAGCAGCGCAGTCCACACAGCGACCGCAGCAGAGGAGCTACTACACACGTAACCATAAAGAGGAGACCGGTATCACGTATCATTAGAGTTATTTAGTATTTTATTTTATTTAAAATAAATATAATTTCAATCAATAGTTAGGTCATAATATCGTTTACACATAATCAGTGCATACTAGAGTGGTTCAGCCGCGTGAACAGGAATTGGTCCTAAGAACACGCGTTAAAAGTATAAAATCAGTGCTAATAAATACTGGAGCACAAATACTCGCTAAACGCATTAACCCTTCCTTCCCGTGAAACTGGTGGTGAGCGTAGTCGAATCTCGTTCATCATCAGCCTCATCCTATCCCCCGTGGTGTAGTCGAATCTCATCTCGGTTCCTATTTCCATCTGTCCTTTGTGTATTGATGGTGTGCGTAGTCGAATCTCACGCATCATCAATAACTTCCAATTATCCTATATACTTATCTCGTGCCTTGGTGGTGAGTGTAGTCGAATCTCATTCATCATCAACCACCTCTAAATCCTTTCGTCCTATACCAAATATAGCGTAATAAGCGAAGTAGAATAACAACTCTCTGGCGGGAGTCTGCCTGAATTCAACCCTTACCTGGCTATGAGCGTAGTTGAATCTCACTCATCAGTCAAATACCTTATCCTACCCCTGGGTGTAGTCGAATCTCATCCAGCTCCTAAATAACGAATTCAACGAATTTCGCCAGAGCCGAATCGCTAAAGCAAACTATATTAGCGACCAATTCCATAATCACAAAGCATATTAAAATTAATATAATTTGCTATAAAGATTTTGCAATGGTTTCTTTTAATTAATATTTCATTCTTTAATCAAATCATTCGTAAGTTTAAACCACCAGTACAATCTTTAGATAATAAAGTTAATCATAGCCTTCTGCATCAAGACTAGGGTTAATTTAAGATAGAATTAAGAGCTTTTGTGAATAAAAGATTGTTGTTGTTTGGAACATAACTTGTGTTTTGCTTTGGTGTCTGACAAATTAAATTATATTTTTGTCACGGACCTTGGTTCCGGCGAGCGTAACCTCGGCCTGAGAAATACATCGTGACAAACTAAAAAAATAGCCAAATGAAAATTTAAATCGCCAAATAGCCAAAAACTGACCGCTAGAAAAAAATAGCCACTCATGGCTATAAATAGCCAAAACGGAAACACTGATCGTGATCACAGACAGACAGACATGGCAAAATCGACTCGAGTGGGGATGCTGATCAAGAAGAACGGAGTGCCAAAAAATTTCGTATGGAAAGTTGGCATGTCTGTGGGCGGATTTGATCGAAACTTATATATATTTCATATTTATGTGTATAAAGTACTCACTCATACCAAATTTCAAAACTCGAGGTTTGTTTTAACTATTTATGTCCAAAACTTGTATGAAGTCCTTTCAACATGTGTCGTAAGAATTGAAATATGTAACTACAAGATAGTATGGAAAATCCGTTACCATCCTTATGGAAAGTTTTATAATGATTGGATAAAGAGAACTGGCACTTCCTACATAAAAGCTGTTTCAGACCATCTGAGAAAGCATACAACTTCTCGTACGATCTGCCAAGTAATGAAAGCCGGATAGTATGAAAACAATTTTATTTGTTATATAACTTCTCTAACAATAAAGAATACGATTTGTTGGCATTAGAACTGTTTCTATTTCTATCAGAGAAGTTAGATAAAAATTTTGTTCTTTAATTTCGAAGATTGTTCCACAAAGCTCTTGTGTTTTATTTTGCTTTTAAACGCTTAACCATAATTGTTTAAACCTATATTAGGCTAAAAATTAGTAATTTTCTTTTATCAGTATCCATTTTAAGTTCTGCATGCCAATTTTTTTTTTATATAGAAAGTCTTATAGTACAAAAACATTTATCAGAAAATGCTATGCCCTGCCAGGTGATTAAGAACTCTGACGAAAAAGCATACAAAAAGTTATATGATATCTCTGATAGTCTGAAGCAGCTTTTACTTTAACCGTTTTGACTAAGCTCTAAGACTATACATTATTGAGCACAGAAATTTGAGCCCAAACCTAAGAAAATGATTTTTTTTTTTTTGAAGACGTAATATGAATTTTCAAAGTAGTTATGCCTTTTTTACAACACAAAGCATTGCAGAAGATTTCAAAAACTAAAAAGCACAGTTTCGATTAAATTTTTGGACAGTATTTTTTGTTTTTTTCTTTACAACAAAGATCAATTCTAAAACGAAATTTCATTCACAAAATTATTTAAAAAAATAAAATAGTTTAATCATTTTGTTATTTCCAAGTAGGAATTTTGTGATATTTTGCACAGTTTGTTCAACTCTTTAAAGACGGGACAATTTTTTTACACATGGGCTAATTTTGACCTAATTTTGATTCGAATAATTTTTATGTGATAACGTTAATTTTGCGCCAACCGACTTGGTGATGCCGTATAGCATTATCGTCCTTGTTTTTTATTAAGTCAGTATTTTGTAATATTTTGTACAGTTAGTTCAAGAAAGGTTTATATTTTTATGTATTTCATGTCACATTTTGCACAGCTAGTTAAAAAATTTTTATTTTACAGCCCTATTCTGACAAAGTAACTATTGTTACCCAGTATTTTTAATATTTATATGTGTTTGTTGTAATTTTTTGATTTCAAAACAAAATTACAAAATAAAAATTTTTAATAAAAATTGTCACTTGCTCTTCAGATAGTTATATTTTCATTAAAAAATTTTGTTTTTTGAGGATCGAATTTTGTTTTGAAAAACTTTGACAGTATTTCTAAGGAAGTATCATTTGTTTAAAACATTAGGGGTATTCACACTGCTTGGGTTGTTGGGTAAATTGGGAAATGCCATACCAAGATTTTGTTTTTGTAAAGTGCCATTGTACCCAAGTACCAATCTACTCTAGCTGACCCCCTGACTTGTTTGGGTAGATCCAATACTAAGACAAAAATCTCAATGGTTTGGCTGTTATAGGCCAAAATATCAAAAAAAAAAACGCGACAAAAGTCTGAGAAAAAACTGCAAGTCAAAATCTGGAAGCTCGATTTTCACCGTAGACGTATGGTCTGGTTAGGGATGCCAGACGTACTGTTTTTCGCAGTACACGTACTGTTTTTTTTCAAATGTACTGTTTTCTGCATAGCACCTAAAACAGTACCAAAAAGTACTGTTTTTTACTCTTTGTACTGTTTTTTGTACTGCTTTCTTTTTGTTATTAAAAAAAAAAAAAACAAAATAAAATACTTTTCAGTGTTTGATCACAAAAATTTGTTCAGTGTATAAAAAAAATTATGATTTGAAACACCCTGTTACAAAAGACGTCAAATGTTTACAACATTATTATGTTATTATCATAATCCAAACAAAAGAAACAGCACAATCAACTGAATAATAAATATATGTATATATTGCGAGAAGATTTAATTTAGCGGACATTTTACACCACGGTAAGATATATTTCGAATTTTTGTTTATCCTAGTTTAAAAAATACATTTTCAGAAATGGAAAGCGAGGAGAATATTTCAGATGATATATTATTAAATAGCTCGAGCACAGATGTTGAAGAAGTAAGTTGTCGATCATCTTCTAAACAAAAAAAGTGAGCACGGCGTAAAAACAAATTCCAAGATAGCTGGAAAAGCAACTTTAATTGGATTACTAGAGCTAATGACGAGTTTATGGCAAAATGCATATCTTGCGGCGTTTGTTTTTCTATTGCTAATGGGGGTATTGCCGATGTCAAACGCCATTTGCAGACAGCAAAACACATAGGTACGAAATATGTTGAGCAGGTACCAAAAATCAGGTACCAAAAGTTGCTTTTTAACCCATAATTCCAGTAAAGGTACAGAAGGAGCACAACAGGCTATCTCAGCAGCAGAGGCTGCATTCACGTATCATACCGTGTCACATAGTCACAGCTACAAATCTGCAGATTGCAGCAGCAAGCTATTTAAGGAGATGTTTGCCGATTAAAATGTGGCGTCCAATTTTAAATGTGGTAGGACAAAGATGTCAAAGATTACAACAATCATCCTGGCTAAGCATGCCATTAAAACAGTGTTAGATGACCTAGCCTTTGACCTCCCATTTTCTATATCGACCGACGCGTCAAATAAAGGAAATATAAAAACGTTTCCTTTAGTTTTACGGTATTTTTGTAAACATTCGGGTGTTAATACAAAACTGTTGAATTTTTATAATTTAAATACCGAAATGTCAATTGATATTGCAGAGTCTATAAAGTCAAAATTAGAAAATAACAATTTAAACTTAGCCAACGTCACCAGTTTTTGTGCAGATAATGCTAATGTCAACTACGGCTGCAAAAAAAGCGTCTTTGTTGAGCTTAAAAAATGTAACCCAGATATCATAGGTGTTGGATGTTTGTGTCACATCATAAACAATGCGTTTAAAAATGCATTAAAACTTATGAAGTTCGATATAGAGAATATTGTAATTGAAGTTTTTAATGAGTTTAGCTCATCGACAAAAAGAACATCCAATCTCAAAGAGTTTTTTTAATTTTGTGACTTAGAATGGAGTGAATTTCTTCGCCATGTACCAACGAGATGGCTTAGTTTAAACCCTGCAGTGGAACGATTATTGAAAAACTATGCACCCATAAAAACATATTTTCTTTCCAAAGATGATTGTTCAGCCGTTTTAAGGGAATTTTTTGAGTCTGAAAGTTCCGAAGCTTATTTAGGATTTATACACAATATTGGAGTTGCATTATCATCGTCTATAAAAAAATTGGAGGAGGATACCCTTGTTATCGTAAATATGTTCAAAATAGTTATACAGCTTCGCGACAAAAAAGAGCGAGAAATTTTATGGTTACTTAGCTGAAACCGTCTGCAGAAATTGTGATGATCCACAGGAAATATCATTGTTTAAAAGACGAGCCGAAGCAGTTCTTTCATACATAATAACATACATCGAAGAACATTTCGATTTAAAAAATAATAAATTCGAAAAACTCGGTGTCTTCAATTTGAATTCTCACATATCTTTCCACGATTTTACTGAAGTGATTAAATTGTTCGGTATCAAAAATATTGATATGGATCTACTTTTTGATGAGTTCCTTTCTTTAAAAACTTTTGCTGAAAACGTAAAAAAAGAAACAACCGTAGAAGAAAAATGGAAAGCGTTTTTAAACAGTGGAACGTTTCCCAATTTTGAAAAAATATGTAATTTTATTTTTTCCATTCCTCATTCCAATGCCGCTACGGAAAGAATATTCAGCTGCATGTTTTCATTTTGGAGAAAAGAGAGAAACAGACTCTTAATAGAAAACTTGGAAAGTGAACTTATTATAAAAACTAACTACGATTATACCTGTATCGAATTTTTAAAGTTTTTGAAAACTGAAGATGGAAAAAATGGTATTTTAAAAGATGTACCAAAAAATGATAAATATTTATAAGATAACTTTTAAAGTGTTTTTATTTAGGTAAACTATATATTCCTACCATCTCCCAGTGAAGACTAGTTATTGAGTCTTAATAATTGAGACAGACCGATTCCAAGCCGATATTAAAATTCTTATTTTTTTGGGCATAACTGAATGTAATTTTGCTATTTTTTATTTTTTTTTTTATTGAAAATTATTTGTCACGCTTGTAGCAATATTTGTGCTGTAAAAAATAATCTTTTTTTTTCATTATCATGGATTGACTAATGGTAATTAGAATGTCTCCATTTTACATAATCAACGATGTTAACTGGTGTTTTTTATTTATTTATTTATTTTAAAATTTACATTTTTAATTTAAATGTTTCTCAATTCTTTAATCAAAAAAATTACAAACAAATATTATATGTTTATTTTTATAATACTTATTATTTTAGGTATTCCTTTTTTGTAATCATTTTCAATTACTTTTTTTTTATTTTAATGTTCAATGTTCAATTACTTTATTGAATGTGCAAATACTATTTTTAACTCGATTAATAATTAACTGGCTAGTTAAATTTTTTTTATTAATTCGTAATTTATTACAATTCTTTATTCAAGGAGAAAATTTAATATACCTATGTAATTTTTTAAATAATACACAATTTTTTATTCATGAATTTACGAATATTTTTTAACTAAATAAAATTGAAAGTTTTATTAGTGCGATTCATGTCACTTCGTAAGTTTTCGTAATACTTGTATCGTAATGTTCGTAACTTTTTTTGACATGAACGCACTTATAAGAATTTTTGTAACTTTATTCGTAAACACTTTTCTGACGGCAATGATACACAAAACAAAACGGAGATTATCAAATTCAAATGAAAATTAATTTGCTCAAATAATTTCGAAAAAATCTACAAAATGTCGCGAAAAAGTGAAAAAACAACAGTTGTTGGGAAAATATATCTTAATATATAAAAAGCAAAACACTGTCTGTCTGTCTGTCTGTCTGTCTGTCTGTCTGTATGTCTGTGTGAAGCCTATAGACTTAAAAACTACTGGACCGATTGATCTGAAATTTGGACAGTTTGTTTTAGATAGGAGATGGTTTAAGAAAAAAATTTCATCTCTTTTACCGCCCCCAAATCAATTAAAATGCTATATTTCACACGGTATGGGACGTATAAGACTAAAATTTAGTAATATTCAGTTATTTAGTAATTTAGTTTGTATGGCAACTGTCGGCAACTGTACTGAAAATGGGTTTTCACGCCCCTTTTTTCCACCCACAAACCAATAAAAATGCTTTATTTCAGTCGGTTTTAGTCGTATAAGACTTACATTTGGTAATTTAGTTAATATGGTTATTGTCAGCAACTCTACTAAAAATTAGTTGCCACGCTTCCTTTTTCCGCATCAGTGAAAAAACTATATTTCAGGCAGTTTTGGGCGTATAAGACTAAAATTTGGTAATTGAGTTTGTGTGATTACTGTTGGCAACTATACTAAAAATAGGCGTGATCGCTATGTAGCCACTTCCACTTTTTGGGAAATCATTAAAATTGATAACAGCGTCTATTAAGCTAAAATTTTGGCTTAGTTTGTAAGGTTTGGCTTACATTTAGTACAGCATCTGTACTAAAAATTGGATTTCACGCCCCTTTTATAGCCCACAAACCAATGAAAATGTTTTATTTCAACTGTTTTGGCCATATTAAACTAAAGTTTTGTAATTTGTCGGCCTTTGTAGTCTAGTGGAGAGTGCGCTAGACTCTCAACCCAAAGGTCCCTGGTTCGAATCCGGGCTCGGGCATGGTTCTTTTCACTTTCTTTGTTCTTTCTTTGTCCTACATTGAAGAATTATGGAAAACTAAAAATCCACAACTAAATTGTGGAAAATGTGAAGGGAATGGAACAACTAAGGGCTTGAAATGCTTGCCGAGGTTAAGGCATAACACTAGCCTCGTTAAAAAGCAATTCAAATTGTCTTTCGCGGTTGTTTCCCCTAATCAATAATTCACGTATAGTTCCAATCAATTCCTCTAAATAATCTATCCCTTTCCTTTCAGGTCAAAGACCAAACCTTGTTTGTATAAGGCGCATGCCTTGGTTCTTTGATCTTTTAAAAAAAAAAAAAAAAAAAAAAATATGGTTACTCTCGGCAAGTGCACTAAAAATGGACATATGTCTCACTTTAGGAGTGAAGCAAAGCGCACCAGGCTTATGCCAAATTGAGCTGAAATTTAGGCAGCCGTTTTTTTTGAGAACGTGATGGTTTAAGGGAAATAATTTTGCCGCACCCCTTTTTACACCTAAAACATACAAAAATTTTACATTTCGCACGGTTTTGATCGTATTAGACTAAAATTTAGTAATTTACGTCATATCGTTACTTTCGACAACTATACTGAGAATGGTGAATATATTTAGCATTTATTGACATTTTCGAATATGGCAATAAGGAGGTCTGTGGCAGGACAACGTATGCTGCGAAATACTAGTGATACTATAAACGAGGGTGAGTTTGTGCATTAATTCTATCCTTTTGGTCGGATGTACGAATTTTTGTATTCTCTTGCAGATAGTGACGACGACGATGATATTGCTGGCGAAGGGTTGTATAGCGTCGCAGTCATGGAATCGTTCCGATACGGAGTACCCTTTGTTAGAGGCTCTGTGGCAAAGACGCGCAACTGGGATATATCCAAACAATGGTCGATGTTCAGCAACAGTGGAGTTTGAGCCTGCGAAATACAGATTGTGAGAAGTGCGCTCTTACCACTCAGCTAGGCCTAACGTATTTAAAAAATGAAAGTGGCGTGGGTCGTAAATTTAATTTCTGATTTTATTTTTTTTTTCTTTGGTTCGAGGGACTTATGGCAATGACAAATTCTTTCCATCTTGTATCAGCTGCTAGATGCTTAAGATAAGGTCAAGTTTTATTTAAGATGCTGCTTCTGTCAGTGTTGTGGCCGTCTAAGTTTTCCATATTTGTGCTTTTCCCGGCTGAGCAGCAGCTTTGTTTTCACCTCACTCAATCGATGAATGGGATTGCTCCGCTTGAGCTTTATTAAAAATGTTTGTTTAAACAATAAAATATGTCTAACCTTTGTTTCAGCAAAATACATACCTTTAAATCATTTGTTTTTTCCATTTTTTGTTATTTGCTATAAACACGCTTGAAAAATTTGAAATAAAAACAGCTGCCATTTGCGGTTTGACAGCGCACAGGTTACGCAGGCTTTTTTTACGACATACGAGACAATTTCAGTGCGTACAATGTTACGAGCTTCGTATCTCGATGTTCATATAAAAAAAAAGTGACGTTTCGTAAGTTTTTACGAAATACGAGCTTACGAAGCAGTTACGAAGTGACATGAATCGTTCTTACGTTTAAATATGTTTACTGGAATAAAATGTTATGTTTTTATTAAAAGAAAATGTACTGTTTTTTTTTTAATTGTACTGTTTTTTTTTTTGTTGATGTACTGTTTTACCAAATTTTAATTCTGGCAACCCTAGGTCTAGTGGACTTTTTTGCTCAGTTCAATCCCAAGAATCAGAAACGCGAAGCGCCCATTAAGATGTTCAAATCGCCTGAGTGGGTAGTCATCGTTATTTTCTATAAAATGTAATTTTAAGGCTGGCCATTTTTTAGGATTCTTTCAACAGCAGAAAGATCTTGTTAGAACATGTTTCACTAACCCTTACCACTGCATATATTTTTGCTAAAAATTTGGCTACAAAATGCTTTTCTTTTTGCAAATTAGGAAGTAAAATCAAATTTTCAAAATAAAACTTTCAACTTCTTAGTTTAATCTATCTGTGCAATGCTAAGCTGCATTGTAAAGGATATGTAACTGACACTTATAAAACTAACATTAGTGTTGCCAGTATAAAATTTAGATATTCTTTGTAAAGATAATTTATTCAAAGTATTTATTTATTAACATATTCGAAATTTCACCATCGAATTCGTCACTATTTTCAGTGAAAAAGCGGAAGCGGGTCTTCAAGTTAGTTTTTTAGTCATAAAATCGAATGCAAATTCGAAACAATAAAGATTATTTGATAAAATTTTTTCCAACATGCATTTTACAGGCTCACCCAGAAATCGTAGACATTATATAAAAATGCCAAAAATACGGGACACTTAAAAAATCACGTCCAAAAGTGAAAAAAAAACACCAGAAAACATTGAGCAAGTGTATGATATTGTTTGTGAAGATCAAAATTTTACTAGGCATGAAATTGTTGATGCCATAGGAATCTCAGATGAACGAGAACACCATATTTTATGTGACGAATTACATATGAAAAAGCTGTTCGGAAAGTTTGTGCTACATTCGTTAACAATTCAACAAAAATTAATTGAAAAAATTTTTTCAGCGTAATTAGGCAGAATAAAACAGATTTTGTGCGTCGTTTTATAACTATGGATGAGAGTTGCATCGACCACCGCGATCACAAACTGAAACAAGAACGTTTTCAGTGGACTAAAGCTGGCTGTTCACATTCAAAACTGCTGAAGTCAGAACGATCGGAAAAAGGCTTAGACACACAGAGGGAAAAACCTATGGACTCACTACATAAATTTATGTACTTATGACATAAATTTCTGCACACATAAATTTAGTGATGTTCTTGTACTAAGTACATGTTGAAATATGTATTGACTACATAAATCTTTTAAACAGTACTGCATGTAGTCAATAAAGAATTTTATGTACTCATCATATAATTATGTGTAGTGATTGAATTGATAGACGTCCATAGTGGGTACATACACACTGTTGGTTGGTTGGTTGGTTTGGATGGTGATGCTACAACTAGTAGGATCCAAGTAACTCTAGTGAGAAGTTTGATACCATTACCTCGTGTTCCTGTAAGTAAAGTAAGTGTCGCACCGTTAGTTTATAGCCATCCAGTGCGATTGTTGAATGTTATAAGGTTATTGATTTTTATTATTGAGAGTGCCTCTAGATTGTTAAAAAAGGGCTTGCCTAGATCTAGATCTCTTACACACTGCACTCATCAAAAAGTTATTGCAAAAAATTTTGTGTAATGAGTACAGTTCTGATATATGTAGTACATACATTATTGACCCATTACATAAAATATTAAATAACTGTATTAAGTGAGTATATAAATCTGTTATTACATAAATATTATGAAATAGGTAAATTCATTATGTACTCATTAAATACAGTAATGTAATGGGTCTATGTATGGGTCTAATCTATAAACTATATATATATCAGAACTGTACTTATTACATAAAATTATTTGCAATAACTTTTTGATAAGACATGTATATTAAATAAATTTTTGTAATGAGTACATAGATTATTGACCTATGCTATTAAATAATAATAAATAATAAATAATAAATAATTGTATGTAATGATTACAGTTCCGATTTACGTAGTATATAGATTATTGACCCATTACATAAAATAAGAAATTTTTGTATGTAATGAGTAGGGTTCCGATGTACCTTATACATAGATTATTGCCTCGTTACAAAAATGTATGTATAGCAGATTTGTGATGAGTGCACTCACACATGACTTTATTTTACTAAGTAAACGCTCACTTTACCCAGTACATATAGCTCTCGTTGCATTCCCATATAAGATGAAGTACATAGATTTAACCTAGATGTCTCTGTACTGTCTACATATCTTTTTCCCTTAGTGCACCAGTGATTTGGGATGCAAAAGAGATTTTATTTATTGATTGTCTTGAGAAAGGTAAAACAATTAACTCTGAATATTAATGGAACTTTTTGGGTTAGCTGAATAAAAAAATTCGTGAGAAAAGTCCTGCTTTAAGAAGACAAGTGTTCACACAAGTGTTTTGACGATAGCCATATTGAATGAAATAAATAACGAATTACTTGAACACCCACCGTATTCACAGGATATGTCTCCCAGCGACTACTAACACTTCAGAAGTTTGAAACAATTCTTTTGTTGAAAGCTTTTTTCGTCGAATGAAGAAGCTATTGCAGTCGTGGAATATTGAAAAAACTTATTTCCTTTCAAATTCACATTCTTTCATTTTTGCTCACAATACTTTTTAGGCAACCTATACAGTGTAGCAGTATTATATAGTACTAGCTGAACCCGGTGTGCTTCGCTACCCCACTCTTTATAAAATAAAATTAAAAGTATTTATATATATACAAAAATTTATTTATTTAATTTTAATTTAATTATCGCATTGCTCTCCCCTTTTTTTGTTGTAAACCAATTAGAATTCAGCACTGAAACGCATGTAATTTGCTTCATGCTCCCCCTTTTTATTTTTAGACCAATCAAAAAGCAGCAATTTCACAATCAGCTGTTTTGCAGACAGTTGTCGGAGAAAGAGAATGGGACTACCTTACTATTTTAGTTAATATGTATTTTAAATTTGAGGTAAAGCCGTTAATAAACGTAGTAAAAAAGTATGTGCAGAAGTGTGCATGGTCGAAAAATATTATCATGTAATAAGTATTCCTGAGTCAAAGCTGCACGCTGTGAAAATTTAAGATCGGTTAACAGGTCCAGCCTTCAATATATCGCAAACAAAGGGGCGTGCTCCGCCCACTTTTCTTTTGGTACGTATTTCTATTCATGCTAATACCATATATAGCAAATACTGCCGCCGTTGGTCAAAAAATGCCCAAGATATGACGATTTTAAATTTTGGGTTATATGGACGAGGCCACGCCCCTTTGTCCACTCACAACTTTATATAGTCAAGAATTTATTATTTCGTAAGAATATCCTATTGTGAAAATTATATGACGATCGGTCCAGTCGTTAAGACTACATTACGATTTTTAATTTTCCTAAAAATGGGCGTGGCCCCACCCGCTTTTTTCCTGGTATGTATTCCTAATAATACCAATACCATATGTACCAAATATCATCGACGTAGGTCAAAAAATGACCAAAATATGGCGATTTAAATTTTTGGTTATATGGGCGGTGCCACGCCCCTTTGTCCAATAAAAACTTCATATATCCTATTATTCCTTCCAGAGTCATAGTAACATACTGTGACAGTTTCAGGAAGATCGGTCCAAGGGTTTGGCCTCCTATAAAGCACAAACAAACAAACAGACATACAGACACTCATTTTTATATAAATATACCATATTGAAAGCAGATTAATTAGAATTAAAGTAAAATGGGGCGAAAAAGGGGGATTTGGTAATAAAAAAATCTATGGCTACCTTATCTGTAGATAAAAAGTATATAAAACTTTAGGTAAATACATATTACAAAAAAAATATTTTGTATAGCAAACATTGTTAGTGGTATAAGTAAGTATCTGAATTAAAAAAGGGGGCGGTTAAGTGGGCGTGGTTCATAGTAATATGGCGACGTTAACAGCATTAAGAGCAATATACTACCAAATAAAAAATAATCTGTTGGAAGGAACAAATTTGTACAGAGAACAAAAAGTTTAAAACTTAAATTTGGTGTGAAAAGGGGCGTGAAAGGGGGCGTGGCGTAAGAAATGTTTATTTCTACCTCGCCTGGAGTATAATGTGTATACAATTTGAAGTAAATCTGTTAAAAACTATATGGGAGCAATTACATAATTTTAAAAAAGTGGGCGTAAAAGTGAGCGTAAAAGTGGGCGTGGTCGAAAAAAGTACCTTATTAATCATGCCAGAGTCCCAGTTAAATGCTGTGAAAATTTCAGGAAGATCGGTCCAGAGGTTTGGTCTCCTATAAGGTACAAACAAACAAACAAATAAACAAACACACATCCCATTTTATATATATAGATTATGCCTCGATGCAGCACTCATGATTCAATTGTTTTAGGTTTTTACAAGTACAGGACCCTCCTGGCTATAATCAGAAATTGTGTCTCGGAAATTATAACTAACCATAGAGATATAAGAGTAGCATTGTCTTTAGTTTTGCTTTTTGTTGAGCTGTGTAACCTTTATAAAATAACAAAAAAACCAAAGACTTTGTCTAGATATCAAGCCAAGAAATAATTACAAACTCTTCTTGCCATAACAACGGCAGGATGCTAAGATGCAATATCTACATCAAGCATCAAAGAAGTGCCATCAACCACATGTGACAGAAGCGCCGCAAAAGTCGTGACACACGCGATACAAGCGCCAAAACGCTGACATGAATGAGAGCGCTGCTCGCGCTAAAGTAATTCCGCAAAGTATTTAATTTGGTGTGGAAATAGTGTAGCGTCTGTAGCAAAATGAATACAAGATACGGCAAAGAAAAGGCGTCATCATGTGAGCATGAATGTGAGCTGGAGCGTGACAAAGGTATGCGGCGGCAACTGGGAGTTGCGTCCTTGTTACCTACACTATGCGAAAGGAAAATTAATTATTCCAACTCAACTCTAAACATGCGACTAACAATGCAGCAAACAACAGCGCAGCAACATCAACATTATCAACAACAAATAACAATGGCAGCTACAACAAGAGCACAAAATGAAGGTGCAACAAAAATCGTAGCAAAACAATGTATTACCTTCGCCCGCCCGCCAGGTAATACAAATATTAATTTTCTCACCTCATCTGGCCTCAACCTCGGCGGCAGGGAGAGTTTATGGGTTGGGTGTTGGAAGCAGGCAGCTCTTGCCTAGCCGCTGCGGTCGTCATAGTGAGCAGCAATCCAAAGAACAATGCGAATGAATCCTAACAAAGCGCAATCCTTCTGGGGTGTAATTAAGTGTTGCCACTGCAGGGACTGGTGGTAAACATGCTGATGTTGCTGCTCCTAGAGGAGCAACTGTAGTCTTAAAATCCAGTGCAAATTAAATTCATGCTAAAGGAATTCAAAATAGCACCACAAATCTTATTATGTCAGCGCTTCATTGTTTCATAGTATTATATTGTGCTGTGTTATTTGTACATCACTGTGAACCACTAGACTGCTGATGCTGCTCTTTGCAAACCACCAAAAGTTTCACTATGCAGGTTCCGCTCTTCATCAGTTTTCAATCAGCGATTGCTATCTCACACATGTATGGATGAGCCTTAGTCTAGCGTTACACTCACTTGGGGTTAAACTCTTCTGAATCCTTGAACTGCAGCCATCCCGATTGTATCGACTCCCCGCGATGCTTTGTTTGACTTGACTCACGTCGCACAGTGTAACGAGTGTGGTCATAATTCAAAAATATTGATGTTTGAATTTTTCCAAAATTTTTATAGCTTTCAATTGACCATATCTTGGGTGGAAAAAATCAAAAGGAATTTTTTTAAAAGTATCAATCGTTTCGTTATGACTATCCGTCCAAATTGCATTTTCTGAAGTCCAAGTCCAAACAAATTTCTTGTTAATACTTAGTAATGCGGAAGATATACATATTTTTCAGTGACCTTGTTTTAGTAAAAATCTATCTATCGTTTAGTATAAATGTGCGATTTATTGGATGTATGACAAAATGTGTTTGGAGAAAATTAATCTAATGTTAAAACTTGTGATAGTTAATTATTTGAGATCTTTTATTTTAAATTATTGGCTGCTTTCATGGAACAGCTTGTTTGCAAAATGTTTGACAGTGCATAACTTCTAAATGAGTTGACTGATTTTAAAATTTTTTTTTTCTAAACTGGCCTGCGCCTCTATTTTTATTTCCTAACGAAGCCAAAATTTCGAAACTCTATTTAGTTAATAAGTTAGATGCAAAAATATTTCCATATGTTTCGTTGTTGTTGTTGTTCGCTGAATTCACTTTGCTTCAGCTTACTGCTTCTTATTGCTTTTGTTGTGCAAACAAAACAAATTTATAGGGGTATTCACGGGTTGATGCGAAACGCATTTGCGACGATGCAAAAATGTATGATTGCGAACTTTCGCATCATTCCAACAACAAACACATTGAAAGCAATTTTGCAACTCTTCTTGAATTACGACTGCTCAAACCAATTGCGAGAACACACAAGCAGTGATGCTAAACAGATGATTCATGTTTTAGTTGTTTTCGAACGTAGTTGCCACCTGGGTAAAACTTTAAAAAGATTATGTTTGTACGTAGATTTTAATAACTTTTTATGATTTTGAAATAAGGTGGCAATATATTTACTGTTCATTCGACATTTAATTTTATTGCATAATTAGTTGCAATATTGATGTTCACGCGTTAGTGCGCAAAATATCTTGCACTTTCACACTCTTGCAATTCGCAACAACCCGTGAATACCCCTTATGTATCTGCAGAAAAACCGATCGACATGGAAGGACAAGTTCGCGTTTGTTTGTCGGTGTACGATTAGAAAGTATCAATAATAATGAAAAGTGCTTGTGTTTAGAATATTTCGCATAAATTTTATTAATTGATTATTAATTTGGCGTTTTTGTACCTTTTGTATTGTAAGTAATTTATATTTATGTGATGAACATTTATCGAACCATTCAGATTTCTATACAAAAAAAAAACAAAAAACATACATATACGGAGTGTCCAGTGTAAGAGTATGAATATTTATGGAGGTGAAAGAGCTGGTCGAGTGAAGCAAAAAATCGTATAGAAGGTGGTGGGAGTCGATTTTCGCACCTTTAGGCGTTACGGAATCAACTGTTATTTCATGACTTTGATGCATACTATTGTTCAGGGTTTAAATTGCGGCTGCCAAATTAGCAAAAGCATCAAAGTTTTTACTTTGGCTGCACTTGAGCAATTTATTTTGCAATTTTCCATAAATAAATTTTACTTCGGCTGCAAACTACGAAAGAAACAAATAGTTTCAGCGGCAGCAAGCGTTCGGTTTTTCAGTGGTGCTGCAATTTTGGAACATTATCGAAGCCACAGCAACAGCAATCTATCGCATTTTGAAGTCGTCTTCTTGCTGCTGCTGTCGCTTTTTAACATTTTTCTATCAGGCTTTACAGCAGCAGCTATCGATTTCGGCATGCGGTGCTGCTGTGCTTTACGCAGAGTCGTGCTGTAGCTGTTTGCACTAGCTATGCTGCTGCTATTGCTTGTATTATTTTTTAGCAGCTACGGCAGAGAATGATGAATATTTTCATGTTAAAAGTAAATATTTATAATGTTTATTTTCTAATTGAATTTATGTTTAACAGGATTCAAGATAAAATTCTTATATATCTCCTGAAATTTTTTCAACCCGCACTGCACAAAATTTATAAGAAACTGTGACAAAACTTTTAACATAAAAAACATTCATCATTATTTGCCGATGCTGCTTAAAACAGGTACATATGCTGTTCTAGGTCAGGTGATGTTACCGTCACTCAAGGTCGATTAGTTTATCGCCGAATAAGCAAAGTGTTCGTATTGAACCAGATAATAAGATAAATTCTACCAGAGCAACAAGCTTTCAGGGAATGTTTACAAAGAGTATCATTAGGAGAACTGACTCGGCTCTACGAAATAAGGCCCCAGGAAATAAGGCCCCAAATTACAAATGAAATAAGGCCCCAAACAATTCCATACAAAAAAACAACACAAATAATTGGGATGTTATTTCCTTTTTTGGGGCTTTATTTCATTTTTGAACAAATGGGGCTTTGTTTCATAGTGAAATAAGGCCCCAAGAGTAAAATTAAATAAGGAATTAAATATTTTAGGAATTAAAAGCATGAATATTTGGGGTGTTTTTTCGATTTTTGTGGCCTTATTTAATATTTTAAATTAGGTTTTTATTCCATTGTAAAATAGCCACCAAAAAATTCAACACTCCCTGAGGGTCAGACTTGGATACGGTTGTTATAACAACTTTTCGATTTTTGTTATTTTAAATCAATTAAAAATTTCTCAATTGAAAAAATTTTTAAAAATATGTTAAGTTTTGATATTTTTGCCACATAGTGAAAGCCATAATAAAAAATTAAAAAATGAAATTAATTGTGAAAAATTTCGTAGCAAAAGAAGGACCAGTGAACTTCTCTATGACCTCGATCAAAAAATGATATATAGAAAAAAATCCACTTATAAAACTATAACAAAATATGAATGTCGGCAAGAGACCTGTAAAGCAAGAGTTAGCCTGTTGTCGGAAGGAAAATTTTGCGACGTTCGCACTTCACAGGATCTCTTAGGAGTAGGAAAACAACTCTTTGAACTTAAATTGGACTCTATTGAAATTAAGCTTCAGGTACAAGATATAAGAGAACTAACAAAGTTTTCTTTATAATTACATATTTGTAAATTAATATAGAATTACGAAACTATAATTATATCGTCTATGCTCAAACGATTTGGATTACAAATTTATAAAAATATTTCGTACAGGGGAAATTAATTCTTGAAGATATTAATTCATTCATGTTTACAAATAAATATAATAGCAATTAAAGGGTGCTTTTATTTATCGTGGGGTCATTTTTCATATATTTTGGGGTGCTATTTCCTTAATATTAGGGTTTGATTCCGTTTTAAAATTTGAGGCCTTTTATTTTGGGGTGCATTTTTGCGCAGCCTTTTAAAAAACTGGCATATTTAAGTTCGGGGCCTTATTGGAGTTTATTTCGGGCATAGTTGAAGAATGTGAAAACTCAAATTTTATAATTTTACATTTCATTTTAAATTTCAGGCCACTTTCAAGTGGTTTGGAAATTATAGGGTTCCAAAATTGTAAAAATTGGATTGAAAAACTTGTGATAATTTTTTATTTTCATACAAAACTAATAAGTATGGTATTAAAAGAAATGCTATTCTGTTACCTATTCAACGAGCCATTCATCATAAAAATCCATGGATTGCTTTTAAAGATATATTGTTTTACGTATTATGCACTGCTTACACAAGTTATGTTCACGTTTCATTATAAAGAGAATTATATCCAGAAGTACTGTAGACAGCGTAGCCGGTGTTTGACTTTCTGAGGGTTATTATCTCTGAGCAGCGGCCGAAGGCCGCCTATTAAAAATGTAATTGATTTGGACTTCCAGCAGCATGTATATATTCATGTAAAGAAAAACAAATTTTCACATTTGGAGCCACGAGTTATACTTCGTATTTCTTAAAGTACTCAAAGGATTTCATTTATTGATATCTTATTTAATAGATCACCTTTTAAAAAGTAAAAATTTTTTGTACATTTTATTTCACATTAAAAAAATTTGGTCGTTTTCATATACATACTTGAAATGGCAATTTTTTGCAATTTTGAACCCATATAACTTCTAAGCCACTTGAGAGAAATTTTTCCAGAAATGGACTTGGAAGGCTTTAAAATATATGATTTAAAATTTTAAAATTCGAGTTTTCATTATTCTTCAATTGTTCCTTTATTTCATAAGAACTTGTTCCATAATGAAGTATAGCCCCAATTTTGGGGCCTTATTTCATTTTAGGTTGGGGCTTTATTTCGTCGAATTGGGGCTTTATTTCGTAGGGTGTTATTTCATAATGAAATAAAGCCCCATATTTGGGGCCTTATTTCGTTTTTGTTTTGGGGCTTTTTTTCCTGGGGCCTTATTTCACAGAGCCAATTGACTCTACAAGACTACGTCCTCTTATCGACCAAGTTCAAGCAGCGTTAAATTTTTCGAATTAAAATGTGTTAAGATTAATCTCGAAGAACGCTGAAATTGAAGGATATAACATTGAGAAGCTCAAAAATGTTGGCAATGCTGTAACAATCATCAATGCTTTATACAATGACCCACGAGCGTTGTTAGCCTCATCCGACGATGCAAGAGGTTTAAGCCCAAAGTTATATCTATGTAAGGGTGCCCAAGTTATTTTGAGGCAAAATCTTTTTACTTTAGCTGGTCTGTGCAATGGCAGCATCGGTGAGGCTGTTGAAATTGTTTATAACCATTGCGAAAGTGCCGATTTATAGAAGAATTTCCTTTGTGCATTTTTGTCAAGTTTCCCAATTAATTCTCGACCAAAATACACCAACTCTAATGTATTACCTATTCCTCCTGTTGTAGTATCATTTAAAAAAGGATCAAACAATTTTACTTGCAAGCTAATTCCACTACAACTTGCTTATGCGATTAATATTCATAAATCGCAACGATTAACACTCGATCAAGCAGTTGTTGATATTGGACAAAAAGAATTTGCATTAGGAATGGCATATGAAGCATTCTCAAGAGTTCGTAGTATTAGTGGACTTTTTATGGAACCAGCTAAATTAAAAAAAAAATAAAAAAATTTCAATTGTTCGTATTAAAATGTCTATGAGATCGGGTAAGTTTATTCATTACGCAAATCTCCCTAACAATGACAAAACGAAATATTTCCATTTTTTGAGACAACACAATATTATATCTTTACTTTTATTGCTTTGGAAAAAGTTTATTAGAGCGAGCGACCCAACTTAAATGCATCTTCAACGTACCAATTTATTTAGCCAGCTTACGCGTTTGCTAAGCAACTGCCACTCCTAGTTACATTAATTTAATTGTGAGCTTTAGATCAAGTAAGATATTTTAAGAAGGCAACAACAACAACAATTCTGTATAGAGTCAATCATTTAGCTGGCTAGACAGTCTGTTTCGGAAATCGCTACATTTCCTCTTCAGTAGTCTTCGAGTGATTAAGCTCTAATCAACTAAGTCGTATATGATTTCACACATGTTTGAACAAATTTTTCTGAATTTCACGTTCAAATCGGCTACTTAATCATATGAAATTTAAAGCAGTAAGCCATTTATAGATCACAGCCATCAACTCTACCAAGGTTGCCATCTGTTCTAGTTGCTTCTTATTTATTTTAATCGACAATTTGTCGAAATGCACCATAGAATTGAAACGAGTTTTTTGCTTTGCTAGAAGCCATTGGCGTCGGAAGCGGGGGGAAAGGGGGGCAATTGCCCCCCCCCCCACTTTTTTAGCTAGATAAACAATTTAAAAGGAAAACTTCAAAAGTTATTAAAAATATCAGTTTTTTTTACAACGATAATATTTTTGTATTATATATTTTCCTCTTCTTTCTCTCTTCTTCATAAGCTTGCTTGCGGATAACCATTTTCTTTCTCTGTGTTTGCAAAAAGATAGAACAAAATCTAGAGTTTCTATTGCAAACCCACCACTTCAGTTTAAAAGCATCCTTAAGTATGTAGCTTAATGCTTGTTAATTTTGCAACTTTGGTAAGAAAAAATTTGACATTTTCTTAGGGGCTTTCCATATAGGGCTGTTCACATTTCAAACCGCTCATCAAATCGATCATCAAATGATTTGACAATTGATTTGACCAACAGAATTTGTATGGATTTGATGGCGATTTGCTAGTGTAAACTGGCACTTTGTAAATCTTATTGTACATTTAAACAGATCTTGACACTCTGGAATCGTTGGAAAATATTGTAATCGAAGCCTTCAACGGAAAAGTGCCTTCTGAACAAAATCTAAAAACAAAACTAGATCTTTATGCAGCTAAAATTGCTGAATTGCTGAATTGCCTGGCCAAACACCTTGAAATTGTAGTGGCATTGTATTCCAATTTGCGAAAAATTCGGATACTGTAAAAAAACTATTAAATGAAGTTGAAAAACTTATTGCTTAGCTTTTGATTGTGCCTGCATCAGCAGCTTCATCGGAGCGTTCTTTTAGTGCACTAAGACGACTTAAGACGTATCTTCGAGCAACTATGACACAGAAACGACTCACTCATGCAGCACTTATACACATTCACAAAGATAAAACCGAAGAATTGAATTCGATGGATGTGGTGAAAGAGTTTGTTTCTCGCAAGGACAGAAAAAAACATTTTGGAATAATTTAAATTGATATAACTTTTTGTACCTTATTGCATTTAAACCATGTAAAGATATGCCTAGTCTTGCTTTATAAAAGCAACCATTATTTCTTATATTTTCATATTACCATATGAAAGATCCTTGATCTCTAATATTGAAATTGGAAGAACTTTTAAAAATAATGAAATTTTAATATTTTTTATATATTTTTATATTTTTTTTTATTTTAAACTAAAATAAAAAATTTGTTTATTCACATTGATGTTTCTTTGAAGATATTTTGGTGAACTTTTTTTCGCACTACCATTTGTACTGCCCCCCATTTGTACTGCCCCCCATTTGTACTGCCCCCCCAGATGAAATTAGCTTCCGACGCGCTTGCTAGAAGCTAGTGTTTCTAACTGAAAAGTGGCTATTTTCACAACCAAATGTTCAATTACTCATGACTTTGACCGAAATCGATCAATTATTAGATTATTTAATTAACTTGACATTAATTAAACTTATTTGGCCGTGCTCCGCCATAGAAGTTAGTTAGCTGACTGCTTTAAATGTCATATGATTAAGTAGTCGATTTTAACGTAAAATTCAGAAAAATTTGTTCAAAGATGTGTGAAATCATATACGACTTTAACAGTAAGTTGATCACAGCTTTTTGGCCAAGAAATGTATGGGGACGTTACACTGTGCGTCGTTGTCACTTACATGGTCAGAATGGAAGGACAAAAGAAAAAAATTCCATAAAGCTCTCAACACTTTCGTGTACTTGCCATCAACATATCAGGAACGCAGTTCATAGTGTTTTTTTGTCTGTTTTTGTGTCCTTTCAAGTTTACGTTTGAGTTAAGAGTCATTTGGCTCTTGAGCTGTGTGTATTTCGTGTTCATCATCAACTGCAGAAGCATTCAATTGTCTCGCGGAAATTAAGAGCAGCAGCAGCAGCGAAAGCATAGTGAGCAAATGAAATAATGAATATTGGTGGAAATGAATCGCTGGTTAAAAAAGTGACAAAGGGAAGAGCTTTTTAATTAAACAATCCAGTGGGGAAATGTGACGTCATTATTGCCATTACTAGCTCAGTAACTAGTTACCCTGTAAGCACATGTCATTAAGCCTTCGCTTACAATTACTAAAAAAATAACATAGTAAACCTTGTGAACATACATTCGCGTAAAAAGTCTGTCAAAATTTGAATGAGCATGAGTTTACTTCATTTCCGAGCATATCTTGGAGTGTAAACTACACGGTCGAAAATTTCAGTTTAAATTGTATACTTTTTAAACTTTTTTTAAGTTTAGACTAATTTTTTAAACATATTAGTTTGTTTTTAAAACTTCTTACAGCTTACTTTCAGCAAATTTCAATATTTCAAACTATTGGTTTTGAAATGCAGACCCAAAAGATTTAAAAATGTATGTATTGCGACAATTAAACTCAAAGAGTTTATAAGGTACACTTTAAGTATATTTTTCAAAATTGTCGAAAACTTTAGGGTTGGAAAAGGAAACCCAGAGAGATTAAAGCTTTATGTATTGTGCCATTTCATAATAAAAAGTTTACAATTTAGACTTAAAAGTTTGTTTTGGAAATCATCGCAAAATTTAAAGTTTGAAAAGTAAACACATTGAGAGATTTTAATGCATATTTTGTGACAATGAAACCTAGAAAGTTTATAATTAAGAATTCAAAATTCCAATAAAACCTGCTGGACTTATAGGTTCGTTAGAACAGCAGCAAAGCAATACGAAACCAGAGTATTACAGGCGAATTACAACAAATAGTCAAATATTAAAGTTGTTGTAAGGAACGAAAAAAGTTCAGTTGTAGGCATCGCTCATTGAAAGTTTCAGTTCTCTTTTAGCAGCACGGAACATAAGAATCAATTAAAGTATATCATTAAAAGTGTCAATAATTCTTATTTCTTATACTACAAAAAAATTCTTTGCTTGATAAGTGTGTGTATATTTTATCGAAATGGAATTATGTGGAAGATATATTAAAGTTTATTTTTTTTAGTTTATTTAGTTTAAGTTTAAGTTTAGTTTAAGTTTATTTTTTATATATGTTAAATTGTCAATTTAAGGATTTATTACAATCAGGTAAGCTTAAAATATTGCCAATTTATTTATCTTGATTAGAGACACAGGATTTGGCCCATTGCTTGAATCTAAATATCTTGAAACAACCAAAATCTTGAAAAAAATTATCTCAGAAAAAAATAGTTTTGGAAAAAAATAAATCTTGTAAACAAAAAAAGACACAGTTTCGATAGTATCGTAAGTACAGACGTAGAACTCCTTTTTCTACAGTAATAGAGAAAAATTCTGGTTTCTTATTTATATTTTTCAAAACTATTTTAAAATATTTCATCTTCTAAAAATTATTCAAAAATGAATTTGTTGTTGTTGTTGCCTTCTTCAAACTTGCTTGATCTAAAAATCTCACAATTAAATTCATGTTAAAATTTGTTTTATAAAAAGTTTTCGTTTGATATATATATTATATATGTTTATGCTCTTTACTACAGGAAAAATAAATAATCCAAATTTTTCTGATATTTATTTCCATTTATTAAACATAACTTTGAATTACATTTACTTTCAACCAACATAACAAATTAACAACAAATTCATCACTAAAAATATCAAACGAAAGCTTTTTATAAAACAAAACAAATTTTTACATGAATTTAATTAGATCAAGTTAGTTTAAAGAAGAACAACAACAACAAATATGTTTTTGAATAATTTTTATTTAGAAGATGAAATGTTTAAAAATAGTTTTGAAAAATATAAATGAAAAAAAAAACCAGAATTTTTCTCTATTACTATATAAAAAGGAATCCTACGTCTATACTTACGATACTATCGAAACGATGTCTTTTTTTATAGATATTCTGAATTTCTACTCTGGATATGTAGTAGCAACAGTCGGCATATGAAAATCGAAGTATGTCATATTAAAATAGTTTAAATCAATTTATTAAAATATATATATATTATTACAACTATTTGTTTTTAGTAAAAGTGGTACCATAACGGAAATATATAATTCATATGTATGAACACAAAGTTAATTGAATAAATTGAAAGCTAACGTATATATATGTATATTTAAATATATATATATATATAGAATTAACTTTATGTTCATACATATAAATTATATATTTCCGTTACATATATATTATGTAACGTTCACAAAAAACATGATAAATATATTTATATAAACAGTAGTAATTAAATAGCTACATTCACATATCACAAGCGTTATATTTTTTAAACAGTTTACAGTAATAAATTATTTTATATATACTGTCGACATTGTATTGTGTGTGTGTCGACAATGAATAACGACTAAACTCAAAATATCGTAAAAAAGCTATATGGCATTTTCTTCATTGCCAATCTTTGATAGAACGCAGGAAAATATTTTTTGCACAGAATAGATAACCACTTAATTCTGCACCTATTACCTTTTGTAACGTTTCATATATTTCAGAAAAAAGGTCGGAATAAATACAATAAAAATATCGGTTTTTTACGATATTTGAGTTTAGTCGTTATTCCTTGTCGACACAGATATATTTATATGAGCTGATATAATTTTTGTTAAAAATACTTCGATTGTCTTGAAGAATTCTTGTTTTTGGGAATTCCTATTAAATTTTTTAATTCAGCGTGGTATTTTTTTTAAATTGGCGTGGGAATTCAGCTGGGTATTTTTTTATTTCCGTGGGAGTTTGGTAATATTCTTCTTAAAATTTTTTTTTTGTTTTAGTAAACAAGATTTCTTTGTGGTATTTCTAAATTTTTTTTAAATTACAGTTGAAAGTTATCTATATGACCTTGTTATTTATTATGTTGATTTTCTATGATTTAAATACAAGTTCTATATGCTTGATAGCTTAAATCATACATGATTTTAAATACAAATTTCAGTTGTTTGATAGTTTAAAATCGTTTATTGAGCTTAAGGTCAGGTTAGAATAATTAATTGCTCTAACGAATTTTTCCAAACAACCAACATTTTTAAATTGTTTGTGCATATGGGACTTTTTGTGGTATTTTGTAATGCGAATGATATTTTTGTGGTAATTTTAAATGCATATGGAATTTTCGGTGGTATTTTTAAAACGCGTGGAATTTTTGTAGTAATTTTTAATGATCCTCGGATTTTTTTTTTGATATTTTTTTATTGCAGTGGAAACTTTTTTGTTTATCTATATCATGGTAATTTTGTTGTATTTAACTTATGTTAATGTGAAAAAGTAACTTTTTTTCGGAATTGTTTCAAGTTTTAACTGGCAACCTTGGCTTGTTGTAATACATTTTTTTGTAGCCACATACTGGCTCTCTAGCTACATGCATCTGTATTCTCTATTGTATTACAACCCAACAAGCGACATGTTTTTGTACCTTTAAACCGTTCTCTATATAATTGTAAGGTCCTTTTTTATATTTATCAAGATACGAATTTAAATTTATGCCATATTCGCTTGATGCGTCGTTTGTTCTTGTATTTTTTCCCTCTGTTTTTCACCCGTTCGCCAAAAAACTCTGAAATATGCATTGAATCAGTTGATTTGCCGTTTATTCTTTAGTTTATTGTTGCAACTTAATAAAAACTATTTTAAGAAAAGGTTACAATTGTTTAGCAACAAATAAAATTAATATACAAATTAAAGTTTTCTATATGACTTTGTTATTTATTGTGTTGATTTTCCTTGATTTAAATACAAATTCTAAATTTTTGATAGTTTAAATCATTCTTGATTTTAAACACAAATTCTAGTTGTTTGATAGTTTAAAATCGTTTATTGAGCTTTAGATCAGGTAAGAACAATTAACTGCTCTAACTATTTAATTAAACAGATAACTAATTAATCAGCTAGTGATGTTTTCCTTTTCATATTGAAAATGTTGTTGTTGTTGTTTCTTTGGAAAAAATTCGTTAGAGCAATTAATAACCCGACCTAAAGCTCAATTTTATTTGCAATTTCAACGATTTTAAAGTATCAAACAACTAGCATTTGGATCTAAAATCAAGAATGATTAAAACTATTAAATATTTAGAATTTGTATTAAATCATAGAAAATCAACATTAATATACAACTTTATATATGGTACGCTTATATGAAACACACATTGCATAGTTTGCTGACAACGAAACGGCCCGCTTCAGTGCTTTTAAAAGTGCACACCGTTTTGAACCGAGCCGATTGGCTATCTGGGTAACAAAAAAATGAAAGCAACTGATGAGTATTTATATATGTATGTTTTACATACATTTTAATAAAAAAAAAACAACAACAACAACTACAAAAGCAGCACAACAACGAACGACGTGATTACGAACCAAACCAGCAAACACACAAACAACAACAACCTTAATAACAGCATAAGCAGCTACTGCAGCTAAGCAGCTTGTGCATTTCTCATACGAATATATGAATTTTTCATCTTCTTAGATTTTGCTATTTTATTAGATATTCGTTTTATTCCCACTAAAACTGATGTTTTGGCATTTTTTTCTCTTTGTACGATGAATATTAAAGGCTGTAGGTATACCCCAAAGTGTCAAATATCACTTTGAAAAAATTCGTGAAAATGGCCCCCATACAAACCGCGCTGTAAGACGTAATTCTACGTCAAAAATCCAGAAAACAAACTATATGGGGAATTCCATACAAAATTTGTCACCAATAATTCTTTTCTTAAAAATTTGATACGTATTTTTTATATCAATTTAAAACAAGGAGTTTTCGAAAAAACATGTTTTTTATTTTACGATTTTAAAAAAGGACATTTTTTAGTCGCTTATACTGCAATAACTAATGAAGATAGAAAAATTTGTCCCACGTAAGACTTGTGCGCCCTTTTGTTAGCCTCCGAATGATTTTTACTAAAACTAAATCATATTATTTTTTGATTGCGAAAAATAAAGATTTGGAAAACATAATTCTTTTTAATTTGGACCTAAATTGCTCCCTAAGTATTCAACTGTCCATTCCTGAATTCTGCCAGTATTAAGAACAGTATTTTGATTTTATTTAAAAAAAAACCAATTTATTGCAAATCAAAATAAAAAAAAATAAGATTAATTTTTAGTAAACATCAATCGAAAGCTAACAAAAAGGCGCACACGTCTTTTTAGGAACAAATTTTTCTATCTTCAGTAGTTATTGCAGTATAAGCAATTGAAAAAGGGTCCTTTTTAAGATCGTAACATAAAAAATAAGTTTTTTCGAAAACTCCTTGTTTTATATTGAAATAAAAAAATACGTATAAAATATTTTTGACTAATATACCATTAAAAAAAATGTTATGGAAAAAAAATGTTGGTGGCAAACTTTTTATGGAATGCTGCATATGCAAAAATCTTGAAAAAGGGCCTTAATTTGGAAATTTTTTTTTGCAAAATTTTCACTCTTAGAAATTTAATATTTTTTTAAGTTTGATACTTATTCAAAGTTTCACACTTTTTGGAAATACGACACTTTTCGAATTTGATAATTATATAAAAATTTTACATATATTTCGAAATTTTAAAAGTTCCGAAATTTATTTTGAATTTTTTTAAATTTTACATTTTTTGAAAAATTTTAAACTTCTTTCGAAATATGACTCTTTTCGAAATTTGAAATTTTTTCAATGTATGACATTTTTCGAAATAGTGTCAAATTTTCAGAATTCTTGAAATGCCTACGCAAAGAATGTATTCTTCAATTCGCGCGCTGATTAAAGAATACATTCAATGCGTAGTTTTATCAATATTTTGGTTACCAAGATTGTTTTCAAAATTTTGCAATTCTGCGAAACGACCCCAACGCTGGAGCTGCATGAGTTGAAGTATTTAAATTTTATTTTACAGTTTTATTTCAAGCAACAAATAAGGAATTTGATTTCTTTTCAGACAGAACTGAAGCTAAATTGCCACCAGATGTGGCAATTGATCTTGATGATCAGCCAGTTTACCTTTTGCGCTTGTTTCTACCTGAAATCTTATTCTAAAGATGCTGTAAACAATCGGAGAGAAGTTTACGGAAGCAAAGGAACTATTACCACCTCAGCCGTAAGTTATCTCTTCATTATAATATAGTAAATTTATTCACTATAACTGACTTCGTAAACGAATTTATGAAATGAATCAGTGTGTTTTATTTTGAATTGGTCCGAAGCTTACTAACAAAAACTGCGCAACTCTGGTGATATTCTTAAAAATAGTATAGTTGCGCAGTTTTGTCCGTCCCGATTCAAAGCGTGAAAATAATCGAAAATCCTTCGAATCAGTGGAGTCGGGAGGAAACACTTGAGGAAGTGTATTTACAACTGAAAGCAAAACTCACGTTTTATCGCAATCGCAACTGAATGACTGGATAAGAGATTTGGAACTGTCAAAGGAAAAATTGCAATTGCATGCTTCTCGTATGCAACAATTCAACTTTTTGGGGCCCCATGTTAAGATGACATACTACAGACATCGTGAAAAACCATTTTCCAGACACTTTATTAAGAAAGACAATGTCTGCTATTGCCTAGACATTACTGGTTTATTTAGTACCTTCGGGCAGCCGTACAATCCCAAAGAGTGACGCTTGTTTATCGATAGCAGCAAACTAAGCTTGAAGGCTGTATTATTGCATTTAGGCAACACAGAACCATCGATTCCGATAGCACATGCAGTAAATACAAAGAAAACGTACGAAACAATGGCGAAGTTATTAACATGTATTAAATATGAAGAACACGACTGGAAAATATGATCTGATTTGATAGTCCTTTGCCTACTATGTGGTTTGCAGAGTGGCTACACAAAATACTGCTATTTTCTCTGCAAGTGGGGCAGTCGAGCACGTGAACACCACTACTACAAAAAGGATTGGCCAGAAAGAATTAAATCTATAGTTGGAAAGAGTAATATCAAAAAGGTTCCACTTGTCAAAAAGGAAAACATAATACTCCGACCGCTACACATTAAACTTGGTCTTATGAAAATTTTTGTAAAGGCGTTAGACAAAGAAAGCGAAGGATTCACATATTTGAAAACCATTTTCCCAAATCTTTCTGATACCAAAATAAAAGAAGGTGTTTTCGTTGGACCGCAAATAAAAAAGGTGTTGAACGATCTTCAATTCACAGAATTATTGTCACCAGTTGAGGCAGCAGCGTGGAATTCTTTTAAAATGATTATTTTTAGCTTCCTCGGAAGCAATAAAAGTGAATCTTATGAAAAAATAGTCAACAATTTGCTCAGGAACTATAAAAAAATGGGAGTAAATAAGTCTTTAAAAATTCACTTTCTGCACTCCAATTTGAATTTCCTTCCGAAGAACCTCGGCGACAAGAGTGACGACAAACATGGGGAAAGATTTCACCAGCAGATCGAGAATCGGTACCAAGGATTTGGGGACAAAAATATGATGGGCGACTATTATTGATTTCTCATCAGAGAAACCGATCCCGAATTGCATAAACGACAAAACAAGAACGTAAATCATTTTGAATACAAGTCATTAAAATAACAATAAAAACAAAACAAAAAATATATATACAGGGTCCGCCAAATAACTTTTTTTTTTTTTTGAAAATTCTATAAAAAAAACTACTGGATAAATTCTCAAATTTATTTTTTTATTTGAATGGCCTCGGCTGGCCATGCAGTAGCCTACACGATCGGTCCAATTTTTAAGCACATTATCGATTGTGTGCAGCTGTATTTCACCAATGGCTTCACGAATATTGTCCTTTAAAGCGTCAATTGTCTCTGGCTTGTCGACGTAACACTTATCTTTGAGGGCACCCCACAAATAATAGTCCAACGGTGTCAAATCGCAGCTTCGAGGTGGCCAAACGACATCAGCTCTGCGGCTGATAATGCGATCTTCAAAAACAGGACGCAAAACATCGAGTGTAGCTTCAGCTGTGTGGCACGTAGCGCCGTCCTGCTGAAACCAAATGTTGCCAATATCCTCCTCTTCAATTTTTGTGAACAAAAATTTGTTCAACATGGCCCGATAACGATCGCCATTGACTGTAACGGTCACTCCTTGCTCATTTTCGAAGAAAAATGGCCCAATTATGCCTCTGGACCACAATTTGCACCAAACAGTGACTCGTTTTGGGTGCAGCGGCTTTTCAATGTATGCGTGCGGGTTTTCTGTGCCCCAAAAGCGACAATTTTGCTTGTTTACATACCCGCCAAGATCAGAATGAGCTTCATCTGAAAAGATGATTTTTTTTTTGGCAAAATCGGCATCTTCTGTAAGTCGATCGCAGGCCCACTTCTCAGCGTTGTTCAAGCGTATACACAACCATATTCGTTCAGCGGAAGGATAAAACTAATTACACTGGTCAACAATTTAGAAACTTTTTCGTGCCACACGAACTTTGATAGCTAATACTGTTTAAGCTGTATTCCCACGTTATGAAACTGAATTTTTTTGCTTTTATTTGGCCTCAGATTTTTTGTGATTTTGGACTTTGTGTTTTTACGACTTTGATCCTTTTTTTTTTGCTCAGGAATCCAAACAACTGAACGCAAAGCAAAAGCAAAAACACCATCCTATAGAAAATTAAACAAGCTTTTTAATGAGGTATTTTTTATTTTTCTGCCATATTTAGTCTGTCAGATTTTCAGGTTCAAAATAAAATTTAGGATTTTTTTGTTAAAAGTTTTGACTTGTACAAGTATTTTTTTTTTTATATTTAGAGCCATATTTAAAAAAAATTTAGTTTTATCGTATTTCGTATTTAATTTCTTTAATTCTGATACCAAAAACATAAACATTATTCGAAAGGAACAATTAAAATAAAATAAAATAAGCGAAATAGCCATATAGTTATATGAAGCATTAAGCACTCTCAGTAATCCACTTGTATCTAAGTGACATTCAATGTTAAAATTTTAATAAATGTTATTATAAACTCACCATCTAACATTTTCTAGCAAACTTAGCTCCTGGTTGGTCCCTTTTGATTGTCCAGCAGTAATCTGCCAACATACATGGGCTCCATTTGCCCTGGTAACGCTTTTCCATCTTCAAAATATCTTGGTGAAACCTTTCTCCGTGCTCATCGCTCACAGACCCCAAGTTTTCAGGAAAAAAATCGAGGTGTGAGTGTAAAAAATTAATCTTTAGTGACATCCCAGTGTGCCAAACGGATCCGTTACGAATCCGTAACGAACTCACTTCTTCGTACATTTTGTCCGAAACGGATTGCGTTTCGCATCCGGAACGGATCCTTTTTCGTATGAAATTCCTCTCTCCGTTACGGACTTCAGTTACGAATCCGTTTCGGACTTCAGATACGAATCCGTTTCGGACTTCAGATACGAATCCGTTTCGGACTTCAGATACGAATCCATTTCGGACTTCACATACGAATCCGTTTCAGACTCTTTTTTTTTTAAATAATGCGAACTCGCAACGGACTCGTTTTTTAAAAATAGTTCTTATTCAAAAAGGGACAATAATGTTTTTGTATGTTCAACATTTTTTTATTTTTTTGCTAATTCAGTTCTTACATTCTACATATTACATTTTAAAGAAGGAAATTAAAAATTATATCAATGTATAATAAAAATAAAAATAACAACAAAAATAAGTACACAATTGTATTTCGTATCCCTAATCTACTGAAAATAAAATAAGAAATTGTAAAACAAATTTAAGACTGTCTTTTATGTTAACGTTGTGGAAATTTTTTGAAGGATTCGTAACGGGTTCGTCGAAACATAAGACTCCTCTCAAAAATACGAATTGCTTTTTCCATTTTTTCGGATCCGCCTCGAACTCAGAACGGACTTCAGAAACGAATCCGTAACGGACTTCAGATACGAGTCCGTTTCGGACTTCATATACGAATCCGTTTCAGACTCTTTTGGCGGATTCGTAACGGGTTCGTAACGGGTCCGTCGAAACATAAGAAAGCGTAGTGCGTACTGACGGACTCGTAACGGGTTCGTAACGGATCCGCATCCGTTTTTGTGCACATTGGGATGTTGCAGCCCAATGCTTGATAAGCCAACACCAGCTTGCTAACTATCTGGCTGTAACTGTCACTCTTATAGTTACCCAAAAAATTTGCAACAACATCCTTAAAACAACTCCATGCCGGTTTTTCTAAATCGCTCAATTTTTCTTGAAATTTTGCATCTTTTATTAAATGTCTGATTTGGGGTCCTACAAAAATACCCTCTTTTATCTTTGCATCACTTATTTTAGGGAATTTTTCTTTAAGATATAAAAATCCACTTCCATTCCGATCCATTGCCTTTACAAAATTTTTCATCAAGCCTAATTTAATATGCAATGGTGGCAGAAGTACCTTAGATGGCTCCACCAGAGGTAAATACTGCACATTTTTTTGTCCAGGAATGAAGGATGCACGCGTTGGCCAAATTTTTAACTGCAATGGTTTGTTCTGTCTCGACTGTCCCATTCACATAAAAAACAGCAAAATTTGGTATAACCCAGCTGAAGTCCGAGAAATAGGGCAACAACTTTTAAATCGCAACATATTTTCTTCATATTTCTTCAAGTAAAAGCTTCATGTTTTCATACGTTTCTTTCATATTCGCAGAATGGGCCAGAGGTACAGAAGGAAGGATATTACCATTATGCAGTAAAATTGCTTTTAAACTTGCTTTTAAAATTGCTTTTGAAGCGTCAATGAATAAACGCCAGTCGGAGGGGTCAAAATCAATTTCTAACAGCTGCATAATCCCATTTATATTATTGCAGTACACCAAGTCCCCATCTTGAGAAAAGTATGTTTGGAAAATTTGATCACGATTCCGAAAATAGCTTATTTTAGTGTCATGATGTAGCAAATTCCATCCTTTTAATCGAGATGCCAATAGTTCAGAAAGCTGTTTCGGCAATTTTAAATCCCGAACCAAGTCGTTTAGGTCTCCTTGAGTTATCATGTGTGGCTCGGTTTGAATTTCTTCGAAGTCAACATCACCCTCATCATTACCACATTGGCTTACAGAGCAGGGCTGTGAATTATCTATTTCAACGGACGCAGATGCAACAGGTCTAGCACAATTTTCACTTAGAGAGACTGGGTCTTATGGCGGATTGTAAATTAGGGTAAATAACTGTGTGTTTTTTCTTAGCATTTATACCATTTATGTCAGTTAGACAAAAATAGCAGTCCGAAACGTGATCTCTTGGTTCCATCCAAATCATGGGTGCAGCCATTGGCGTCGGAAGCATGGGGGAAGGGGGCAGTGGCCCCCCACTTTTCTAGCTAGATAAACAATTTATAAGGAAAACTTCAAAAGTTATTCAAAATATCAGTTTTTTTTTACAACGATAATATTTATGTATTATATATTTTCCTCTTCTTTTTCTCTTCTTCATAAGCATGCTTGCGGATAACCATTTTCTTTCTCTGTGTGTGCAAAAAGATAGAACAAAATGTAGAGTTTCTACTGCAAACCCACTACTTCAGTTTAAAAGCACCCTTAAGTATGTATGTAATAATGCTTGTTAATTTTGCAACTCTGGTAAGAAAAAATTTGACATGTTCTTAGGGGCTTTCCATATTGGACGACATGTTGTACGATAAGTTAGATGAAAAACTAATGGGACTATTTGATTGAGCGTTCGAACGATCCAACTTGTAAAGCAACATCATTAATATCAAGCTCTCAAGCAGAACACATCCGGCTAATAGCTAAGCAACTTTTAGATGCCCTAACAATTGAGCAGTAATTTTACATAATTGTACAATATTGTACAATCGGCAGAAAAAAACCAAAAATTTCGACTATCGTTTTAGCTTACGCATGGTACTACATGTTGTACAATCTGCCATGTTGGTCCAATGTTTTGGACCATGCGAAAGACCCTACTGTGAATTAGCTGATGAAAATCCAACTCAACGCTTTGAAGAAACATCAAATCCGGTTCCTTCAGTACAGTTGCCATTATATGATCGGCTACGAAAAGATTATTTCGAAATTTTAGATCTTCTCTCAAATGAGATAACGGCTAGTTTCGATCAAACAGGTTGATATTTTACTTTTTTTTTATTTTTGCATGTTTACACAGCATACACAGTATATCAGTATGTAATACAGTATCCAATTCGCGAAAAATTCGGATACTGTAAAAAAACTATTAAATGAAGTTGAAAAACTTATTGCTTTGCTTTTGACTGTGCCTGCATCAGCAGCTTCATCTGAGTGTTCTTTTAGTGCACTAAGACGACTTAAGACGTATCTTCGAGCAACTATGACACAGAAACGACTCACTCATGCGGCACTTATACACATTCACAAAGATAAAACCGATGAATTGAATTCGATGGAGGTGGTAAAAGAGTTTGTTTCTCGCAAGGACAGAAAGAAACATTTTGGAATAATTTAAATTGATATAACTTTTTGTACCTTATTGCATTTAAACCATGTAAAGATATACCTAGTCTTGCTTTTTAAAAGCAACCATTATTTCTTATATTTTCATATTACCATATGAAAGATCCTTTAAAGAATGATCTCTAATATTGAAATTGGAAGAACTTTTTAAAATAATGAAATTTTAATATTTTTTATATATTTTTATATTTTTTTACTTTAAACTAAAATAAAAAATTTGTTTATTCACATACATGTTTCTTTGAAGAAATTTTGGTGAACTTTTTTTTGCACCACCATATGTACTGCCCCCCCCCATTTGAACTGCCCCCCCAGATGAAATTAGCTTCCGACGCGCTTGGGTGCAGCAAATGGCATATGACGAGACCCTTTCTTCCAATCGATTAAATTCTTCACACACGTAATGCAACAAATATGAGGTGCCCATGCCTTGTCTTGATTGGCCACAGCGAAACCAAAATAATGGTTATAACTTTCTAAGACAAGCTTAGTGAAATTTTGCCTTTGTTTTTTAAAAGTCACTTCCCCACAAACATTTACTACACTTTCGCGACATGTTAACACAATAATCAACTCACAAAATTTTAATTTAATCACATCACATAGTTTTCTTTGCTGTGTTGCTGAGTTTTAAAAAATGAGAAAATGTAAGGTATGAGAATATCATTTAGGTGCAAGTGGATTACTAATCCTTCATATGATTATATGGCTAGTTCGCTTATTTTATTTTATTTTAATTGTTTCTCTCGGATAATGTTTATGTTTTTGTTATCAGAATTAAGGAAATTAAATATGAAATACGATAAAACTAAATTTTTTTAAATATGGCTCTAAATATAAAAAAAAGTACTTGTAAAAGTCAATACTTTTAACAAAAAAATCCTAAATTTTATTTTGAACCTGAAAATCTGCCAGACTAAATATGGCAGAAAAATAAAAAATACCTCACTAAAAAGCTTGTTTAATTTTCTATAGGATGGCGTTTTTGTTTTTGCTTTGCGTTAAGTTGTTTGGATTCCAGAGCATAAAAACAGGATCAAAGTCGTAAAAACACAAAGTCCAAAATCAAAAAAAATCTGAGGCCAAATAAGAAAAAAAAAATTCAGTTTCATAACGTGGGAATACAGCTAAAACAGTATTAGCTATCAAAGTTTGTGTGGCATAACCACTGTTGACCAGTGTTATCTGTGAAATCAGACATGAGCTAAGTGTTACCATTCACGAAATAAGCACTAGTTGAAAAAAAAAAACGTTATATGGCGGACCCTGTACAATGTAAATAATGTTAGAAATAATGTAAATGATGAAAAAAAAAATAAGAAAATTAAAAAAACATTATATTACAACCAGGGAACGAAAATAAACTCTAACGTTTCGTTCGTTAAGGTAGTAAAGCGTTCATTTGAGAGAACCGAACATTTATGATGTGTAGCATTCATTACCAAGGCCGTTATTCGGTTGCGTTCAAGTTGCATACTTGTACATAAACATCATTGTTCCGTAGTATAAGCTACACTAAATAACCTTATGAGAAGCGTTGTTTGAGAGACTGAGAAAGCAGAGAGAAAAACATTTTATCATTGTTCAAGCACATGCTGCGTATCAAGGGCGCATTCAGTTTTGTAGGTAGCATACATTTGCAGGGCGCTCTTGTTTTAGTATGAATAATCAAAGCATTTTTTTTAGTTATTCAGTTTATTTATTTTTATACTGTTTCTAACGCCCATAAAAAGGCATGTCTCGTTTAGAAAAGTATATTATATATTCTTGATCAGCATCACTAGCTGGGCCGATTTAGCCGTTTCCATCTGTTTGTCTGTCTTTCGACACGACTCTTTTTTTAACACAGCTGCTAAGAAATCTCAGTTTATTTTATTAGTGCGTGGTATCACTTTATGGCTGGAGAATTCAGAAAATAAAATATTAATTTTTCTTTGTTGCATGTAAGTAAGTTCACTTATATATTGTAAAAAATTTTTTATAGAATTTAAGACTACTGTTTAATGTTTATGGAATTGTGTTTCAATTGTACATGTTAGGGTCATGAAATCACGCATTTCTTCGAACAGCCATATATGGCTTCTGACGGAAATGAAACTACTTTTTTATATAAAGTTTTGTTTGTGTATCTAGTTATTCCATTTTAAACAAACTCAGAAAAAAGTTCAACTTTGAAATAAAAAACACAGGTATTTGTTTTAAAATCTGAAATTTCGTTAGTTGTAAGGAAATTTTTTCTTTAAACAATATCAATTTATTGCATCTATTTCGCATTTATTTCAAAAAATTAAGAATTTGGATTCAAAAGTAAAATTTTCTTAGTTTTATTTTTTATATTGATTATAAAAATGAATTACACACTCAGGCTAAAATCAAAGAAATTTATATTTTCAAATTTTTTTTACAAATGGAAATTATTCTTTCAGAAAGAAAGAAATTTTCTCTAAAGGAATAAACTATTTCTTTGTTTTGAAATTTATTTCTTTATTTTAAAGAAAAGTTTCCATTTAAAACAAAAAAAATTTGCGTTAAAACAAATAAAATTTTTTTTATATTGAGTAAATGTTCTTTGATTTTAGTATACTTCTTTTCTCAGTGTATAAATCCATAAGAAAATTTTAGCTGGATAATAAACCGTGTAGTAGTGGTTTAAGATTCTATCTAAAAATAAAGATGAAGTTCGAAAATTAGTGGCTCGGGTAGAAACAACGCCTAACTCCCATACAAAATCACTTTAGAAAAAGTTTTTTTCTCTTAAAAAGTCTCAAAATTTATTTAAATGACTTGAAATTTTTACATACACATGTTTCGATAAATAAAACTGACCATATTCATCACTATTTTTGTAATGTAAAACAATCTTTATAAAAAGTACTTAGGTTTTTATAATTAATATTAGAAAAGAGAACATCTAAATGGTTTAAAGTTATCTGACTGACACTTCAACGATTTCACTTCAACGTCTCTTAAGTCCTCTCAATGGCTAGGCTAAGCCGAAATAGTATTTTTTAGGTTTATACTCTTATCAGAACGCTCCTAAAAAGATGAAAAACATACCTTTGATTTTTACCTGCGCTACTTACTCCTAATTTTATTATCATTTTAAAATCATTTTAAAATTTTAAAAATCCTCTTAATTTTATTATCATTTTATTGTCATAAGAAGTAAGAAAAAACATTAATATGATTTCTGTACGGTTGGTTTTTCTTACAAAATAGGACAAAAACAAAATCCAACTGAACTTTAAAGTCAAATATCTCTCCAAATAACACAAATAAGATGATTGCTGAACTTTCATGGAATTACACCGCACAGTGGTTCCATACTGTATTCATGTAGGAATAAAATAGAAGGATTCGTCATTGACCAATAAAATTATGCGTGTGAGTTATAATTACAAAACAAACAAACCCGCCCCAAACAGCGCCTACTTTCCATGTAACACGAAAACTATGAACGCTACATACTTTTGTTGTAGATATAGTAAAACAGCTCTTTAAAAAAAGTATACGAATTTATTTATTCTTTTGTTCGTTTAAGATAGGTTCGCAGCCAATTATTTTAAATGTTAATATTAACTTTAAGATTGTAAGCAAAATATAATTTCAATTCATAAGGAATTACATTTTTTAATTTAAGCTATCACTCTGCTCTGTCAAAAATAATATTAGCATTTATTTACCCTCTTGGTTTCTTTTAAGCAGGTTCGCAGCCAATTGTTTTAATTTTAATATCACCTTAAAGGCTTAAGGGTTATAACAAAATTGTCACGAGAAAACTATTTGATTCCGCGTTCACACCACTGTGCAACTCTTTCTGATTCTCAATGCTATGAATAGAGAATAATGATGCAATAAAACAAAAACAATTCGACAGTGTTAGCGTCATCCCAGTGGTAAATTAACTCATAACATAACCTCTTAATTTCTTCTTACGATGTAGATGCCAGTCCTATTTAAAAGTAGTTAGATTTTTTTATTGCGTACTTTTATTTTTTTTTTATTATTTGGCGTAATCTAAAGTAATCGTGATTATTTTTTGGTTATTTGTAATGGTAATCAATTACTAATAGCATTTTTTTGCATAAGAATTGTTTTATCATTACAATTATTTTTTAAATATAATGTAATTGATTACTAGAAGTAATCGAAATTTACTTAAATCTAAGGTTTGAACTTTAAAAAAGCAAGCAATTTTATTAAAGTATACTTCTTTTATTTGGAGCACACAAAGTTTTACCAGCGGAAAAAATTATTGCTTCTGCTCAGAGTTGCCAAGTTAGCAATATTATAAGCTAACATATTTTTTCGGCCTTTATCTTGATGTTTTGGGTGTATCTGTCTATGATATATTTCGGTCTTTTTTTTCACAAATGCATTTTAATGACAAGTTTTTTTTTAAATATAATAATTTTTGCAGTTTAAAAAAAACATAAGTAAACTACATTTACTACTGTTATTTCCATGTTATTTAAAAAATTTACAATAGTGAAAATGACAGCTTTTTAAATTGAATCCAAAATAAAAGAAAAAACCGTTTGTAAGTAATTTAACGTGTATCTATCTTTACTCAAAATATTAACTCAATATTATAAGTATGGTATTTTTCAATTAGATATTAAATATTTGATATAAAAAATAAATTTCGCTTTATTTTTAATAATAGTTGACACAGAAAAAACGCGTTCGCTAGTATTAGACGTTGGGCAAATAGTTAACAGAGCATTAAGGAGACACTCAAGTTTTTTTGTTCTTTTCTGAAAGCGATCTAAATAATAAATGTAAATCTTCTATGAGTCAATCTACACGCTGGTCACCGAATTGACAACCCTAATCTTCTAGCTTTTTCTAGCTTGTTTTGAAAAGTGAATATTTTTTTAAAAATAATTATTTAAAGTTTTCAATGCTTGTTTTTAAGTGTGTTGCCGGGTTTTTTTTAAGAAACAATAGAAAATTTGTTTGTGCCGATCTGTTAAGGTTTTAATGTTAGCGCATTCTTATGAATAAAATATTTGCAAATTTAAGTTTTCATTTACGCAAAATAAAAACCAATATGTGTATTTAAAAACATAGAATGGAAAGGTAAGTAAAAAGTGCAATGAACATTGTAAAAACAGAGCATGGAAAAAAAAATAGAATTGCATATGCGTAATGCACCTCTTGTGATATAGTGTTTATTGAGAAGATTTAAAACATGTATTTTGCTATTGCTTTGACATACCAGAAGGCTTCTTGAAATTTAATATTTCAAAACCCCGTGTCTGTATATAAATATTACGATTCATCTGACGATAAGGGAATTTTTGCACAAATAGAGTTAAATATCCAAGAGTTGGTTGAAAATACATTTTTAACATTATATATATATATTTTTATACATATGAAAAAGTGTTGGTAACACTGATTCTGAGACACAAAATGAGAGAGAATAGCCTTCGTAAAAAATATCGTATGCCGAATGTGTTGAGTAGAGAGTATGCAAACATAATTATAATGTAGTGTATGCCATGCTGTCGAACGATACAGAATAATAACATTCATGTTCGTCTCCACTGAAATATACGCAACCGAACGGAAATTCATGCCATGCGAGGTACATTAAAATATCGTTCGGTTTATTTTCGTTCCCTGCTTAAAATTAATTACCAATCATTTCCCACTTCACTTCAAACTTGCTTCGCGCTTTACTTGCACTTGATTAATTCCGAGTAAAAACTAAAAATAAAGCAAGTCGGCCTTTGTAGTCTAGTGAAGAGTGCGCTAGACTATCAACTCAGAGGTCCCCGGTTCGAATCCGGGTTCAGGCATGGTTATTGTCGCTTTCTTTGTTCTTTTCTATATTTAAGAATTATTGAAACAAAAAATCCACAGCAAAATTGTGAAAAATGTTGAATTAAAAGACAGGAGCAACTGAGGGCTGGAAATACTTGCTGAGGTTTAGGCATAACACTAGCCTCTATTGTAAGCAATTCAAATTGTCTTTTAAGTTTGTTCCGCCTAATCAATAATTAACGTATGGTTCCAATGAATTCTTCTTCTAATAATCTATCCCTTTCCTTTCAGGTCAAAGACAGAACGTTGTTTGTATAAGGTGCATGCCTTATTTCTTTGATATTTTAGAAAAAAAAAAAGTATAGAAAAAAGATATGCCAAAAATATATTATAAGCTAGGAAACGGAGCCTCTTTTCAAAAGTAAGACATAATTTTAACTTCAATTTTACATTGGACAATTAAGAACTATGAAACAACTTAAAGCAAGCTAAAGACGTATAACAACTCAGCCCTTTAAATACATAGGCCCGCATTGCAGTTGCACTATTTTTCAGTTGCCCCGTATGAAAATTTTGTATGTTTTAAAAAAAAAAAACAATTTTAGTGGGATTTGAAATCCAATCTAGGGGTAAATGGTAAAAGGCACTTGGCAACACTGATTAACTCAATAGGTGATTAAATTTAAGCAAACTTCGGAAAACCAAAACAACAAAAACAATTTGTACTGAATTTTTCGTAAATTTCAGCATTTCGAAAATTTCAGCAGTGAAGTGAATACCCTAAATACATGAGAATGATATTGTTCTAGTTACCCAGCAGCGAAAGGAGGTAGCCCTAAGGTAATTTCGAACTAGTTCTTAAGTGACAGTTAGTAGTTCCACGCAAATCCCCCGGCAGTGCTTTTTACTGTCGCATTTAACGTGGCGATGTCCTAGGAGGGGGTGAATTGACTTCCTATTCGGGTTTTTGGAGTTGGGCTGGTAACTACTTTCTCTATTAGCCATGGTGTGGTGGTATATTCACTACTTACCTAGGTGGAAAGTGTCAGAAAGGTAACTACTTTCTATATTACCCACTGTGAGGTGGTATATTCTACTAGTTACCTAAAAGGCTCCAAAGCGTCAGAAAGGTAAGTTCTTTCTTCATAGCCCACTCTGAGGTGATATCTTCACTAGTTACCTAACTGGCTTCAAAGCGTCAGAAAGGTAACTACTTTCTTCATTACCCACTATGAGGTGGTAAATACACCAGTTACCAAAATGGGTGACAAGCGTCGGAAAGGTAAGTCCTTTCTTCATTACCCATCGCGTGGTAGAATCTCCTCTACTTATCTAAAGAACTGTATAACGCATGTAAAATGTAAATAAAAGAAAGTAAATTTTATTTCAGTTTTTAAAAACAAGTATATAAGGTCTTCTTATAATATGCTTCGTAAGAAATGTACTCAGTCGCATTAAGTTTTGTTATTCTGAACGGATTTGTTCTTGAAAACCCTTTTCTTTTCCAAGCGGAAAGCGTTGCGCAAAATATCGACAGCCGATTGCTCTTTTTCGTGTGGCGGAATCACAATGGAATCTGTTTGAAATAAAATTTTGTAAGTATTAAGATGAAGATTTGAGCATAATTTCGATTCTTACCTATGAGAGCACCATAAAAATTTTTCATGTCCTTTAAAGACTTTTTTCCGTGTATGCCATACAAATTGTAGGCCATAGTGATTTCAGTCGAAATGATGTTCTTTAAGTTTTTGGCGATGCCTCTATTTTTTATGAGGGCTTTCATGGCATCGGTCTGCAAATTAAGAAATGCATTAAAAGAAAAACTTATTATTTAAGATAAGAATTGTTTATTAGTAAGAGCATTATATTAGGTTAGGCCGAAGCTTAGATACCCTTAGGATCAGTTTCACGACCATTAGTTAACCACTGACCATAGGTTAACTAACAGATTTTACTTTCAAAACGCAAAATTTAATTTTAAAGATTTTTTTACTACAACAACAAAAAACAGGAAATTTTTTCAAAAAGTAAAATATCACAACTCTAGCAATTTTTATCCGATTTTTATGTTTAAAGCTCATTTTTAGGGGCAATTAAATAACGAACGAAAATCATACCAGTTTTATGCACAAAATAAGGTCTTATGTGCAAACAATCGAGAAAAATGTAAAAAGTAAAAAATGTTCATTTGTTATTCAATTTTAAATTTAAATCGCTCTGATGGTAGGGTAAATGATTTTCGATTACCAAAAATTGCTATTTTTATTGTTTTTATAGCAAAAGGAACGATTTTTCAGCCATCCATATTAAGAAAAGTCATTCTGAAAAATAAGGTCACCTCTAGTGTACAGTGTTGCGCAAAACAATGGCAGCAAAATGAATGCGCTGCAACAAAATCGTGTATCTTTTTTAATATTGAGGACACACAAAAATGATTAAAGGAATCAAAGCATATATTCATACATCTATATATGGGCAAATCCTGTAAATGGTCAACCGAGTCTAAAAATTTTTTTGTTGTGATTTTTGCAATTTTAAAATTTTTTTGTATAAAATAATATGTGTTTTTTCATATCCTTAAAACTAATTCTATTTTATTTTAGTTCTTTCTTTATAAATTTTGAGATTGTTCATTCAACATGTCATGTAGCACTTATTAATTATTTTAAAGCTTTTTTCTTGGTTTGAAAGAAATTGGAATTAAGTAATAGATTTTACTATGAAAGCTTTTTTTATATTAAGAGCATTACCATACTCAAATATAAGCTTTACAAGCTTTGCAACATATGATCATAACGGTGTATTAGACCAACCAAAACATTGGATTCATAAATGACGTACGACACGAAAATTTACGTTTAAGAAGGAGAGCATCTTTTCATTTAACATTTTTGAAGATACTGTTTGTTTTCTAAACTTAGTTCTTTGTTTATTATAATCTGGTAAAAATTCGAATCAAAACGATAAGGACTTAAAATTTTGTAATCACTGCAAAGTAAGTAACGTACGAACGCGCTGTGTACGAACGGCATGTGCGCAAACACCGCCAATGAAATTCATGTGAAAAATTTTTTTTTTTTTAGATGAAACCTAAACAAATGAAAACAACTGCAGAGCGATGCAAAAATTGGCGGAATAAAATGCAGGGGAATGTGGCAGGTAACGAGTTCCGTAAGAAGGAAGCGGAGAGGTTACGCGTTTACCGGAAAAAACTAAAGGAAAAAGTTAAGCACGATAGCGAATTGGCAAATATAATTAAATTAGCAGGTCGAGAGCGTCAAAAGAGATTCAGTGAAAAAAAAAAGAAAAAAGAAGAAGAAACACCAGCCCATAAGGGGTACACATGCAAGCAAACATTTGGAAAAGCTTTGAAAAAAGTTGAACGTGCATTGCCAAAAGATCTAGTGAAGAAAAAAGAAGTAATAGGAGAACTTTATAAAAAATATTTTTGCGCTGAAGAGCCAACCCTAGATTCTGAACCAACAGATGATGAAGAAACGACACGTGTACAGGAATTCTTCGTTCGTGACGATATATCTGTCCAAAGTGCAGGTCGGAAGCAAACCAAAGTTGCAAATAAAAACAGTACTCCAGTCTCTCAGCGGTTCATGGTTTTAACAGTTAATGAGGCGTATCAACTGTTCAAAACAGAATTTCCTTCCTCTACTATTTCAAGGACAAAATTTTACAGAAACAGGCCTAAAACGGTTTTGCTTTCTAGGGACATGCCGCACAATATGTGCGTTTGTAAGTGTCACGCAAACTTCTGCTTTTTGCTTGAGAGCATTTCTAAAGTGATCCCGCAATTTCCATCGAAATTTTATTTTTTTTTACAAAGTCTTTGTTGCGATGTAGAAAATGAAAAATGCATGAGTGGAGAATGCGAAAACTGCACATCAGATGTCACAGATGCATTAATTCCGCTGGACTGCGTTACCAAACTTAATGACAATGTTGCATGGAAACATTGGAATACCATCGAAAATCGAATGACATTAAACCAATCAGAGTCTCCAGTCTTCCATCTAATTTCTGTTTTAGAAGCGCAATTGCCGTCTTTCAAACTGCATTGCTTCATTAAACAGACTCAGCAAAAGTACTTCGAAAATATCAAAAGAAATATTAAGCCTGGTCAACTCATATTGCAAATCGACTTTGCCGAAAATTACCGGCTTGCTACCCAAAATGAGGTCCAGTCAGCGCATTTCAATTATACCCAAGTTACAATTTTCACCTGCGTAGCTTGGCTGTGCGGTAAAGTAAGATCTTTTGCAGTTGTAAGTGACAAACTTACACACAACAAGTTTGATGTGTACTGCTTTTTAACTACAATTATAAAAAAAATCAAAAAACAAGAAGAAGTAACCAAAATTTCAATTTTTTCCGATGGATGCGCCAGTCAGTTTAAGAATAAATATATTTTAAGTAGTATTCCGAACTTAGTTGATGAACTGATGGTAAACGAATTAGAATGGAACTTCTTTGCCACTTCCCACGGGAAAGGGGCAGTTGATGGAGTAGGGGCTGTAGTTAAAAGAAAGGTCTGGGAGGTGGTGAGAACTACAAACATTGTTTTGCACACAGCTTCTGATTTTTATAAATGTGCCAATCAACACTTAGCCAATATTAATATGATGTACTTCAGCTCCGATCAAATTGAAAAGGAATCAACACCACTTTGTAAAAGATGGGAAAAGGTAAAAAACATTCCTGCATTGCAACGTGCCCATAGTTTTTCATATGTAGATAATAGGTCAATATATTTATCTCGCACAGCCACATCTGTGAAAACTAAATTAGTCTTAGGAAAACTTATAATTTAATTTTAGATATATGTACATTTTGTTGACATTGTATTTTAATTTATATATAAGAAACGTGGTATAAGAACTTTATCCCAACATAATGGAAAAAGTAATGACGTACGACACATAACGTACGAACACATCAAAATCTTCATAGCCTGAAAAAAATTAAAATAACAAAAATGTTCACATCTCAAATTTTTTGTTTGGTTATTGCTTTAAGTTTTTCCTTATATACAATTTTTTGAAGGTATGGTCATTTTGCTGATAATGTCCGTTTAAAAATTTAGTTTGTAACTGACTTCTATTTTTATAACGTACGAACACAAATGAAAAAATTCATTATAAATGTAAGTCTGACTAAATTAAATTTTCTTTAATTTACATTCAATATTGCTTTTTATTTGCGACATTTTTTTTATTATATCTTTCTAAAAAAAAGTTTTCTACAGGTCAAAATTTGCGAATATAAACGTACGAACATAACGTACGACACGCAGGATTTGCCCATATATAAAATGGAATGTGTGTTTGTTTACTTGTTTGTTTGTACCTTATAGGAGACCAAACCTCTGGACCGATCTTCCTGAAATTTTCACAGCATTTAACTGGGACTCTGGCATGATTAATAGGGTACTTTTTTCCGACCACGCCCACTTTTACGCCCACTTTTTTATAATTATGTAATTGCTCCCATATAGTTTTTAACAGATTTACTTCAAATTGTATACACATTATACTCCAGGCGAGGTAGAAATAAACATTTCTTACGCCATGCCCCCTTTCACGCCCCTTTTCACTCCAAATTTCAGTTTTAAACTTTTTGTTCTCTGTACAAATTTGTTCCTTCCAACGGATTATTTTTTATTTGGTAGTATATTGCTCTTAATACTGTTAACGTCGCCATATTGCTATGAACCACGCCCACTTCACCGCCCCCTTTTTTAAATTCAGATACTTACTTATACCACTAACAATGTTTGCTATACAAAATACTTTTTTGTAATATGTATTTACCTAAAGTTTTATATACTTTTTATCTACAGGTAAGGTAGCCATAGATTTTTTATTACCAAATCCCCCTTTTTCGCCCCATTTTACTTTAATTATAATTAATCTGCTTTCAATCTATATATATAAATATTAATGTCTGTCTGCCTGTTTGTTTGTTTGTGCTTTATAGGAGGCCAAACCCTTAGACCGATCTTCTTGAAACTTTCACAGCATGTTACTATGACTCTGGAAGGAATAATAGGCTATATGAAGTTTCATTGGACAAAGGGGCGTGGCATCGCCCAAATAACCCAAAAATTTAAATCGCCATATTTTGGGCATTTTTTTACCTACGTCGATGATATTTGGTACACATGGTATTGCCATAGTTAGGAATACGTACCAGGAGAAAAGTGGGTGGGACCACGCCCCTTTTAAGGAAAATTAAAAATCATACTATAGTCTTAACTACTGGACCGATCGTCATTAAATTTTCACAATAGGATATTCTTACGAAATAATAAATTCTTGACTATATAAAGTTGTGAGTGAACAAAGGGGCGTGGCCTCGCCCATATAACCTAAAATTTAAAATCGTCACTTCTTGGGCATTTTTTGACTAACGGCGGCAGTATTTGCTATATATGGTACTGGCATGAATAGAAATACGTACCAAAAGAAAAGTGGGCGGAGCACGCCTCTTTGTTTGCGATATATTGGAGGCTGGACCTGTTAACCGATCTTAAATTTTCACAGCATGCAGCTTTGACTCAGGAATACTTATTACATGATAATATTTTTCGACCATGCACACTTCTGCACCTACTTTTTTACTACGTTTATTAACGGCTTCACCTCAAATTTAAAATACATATTAATTAAAATAGTGGGGTAGCCCCATACTCTTTCTCCCACAACTGTCTGCAAAACAGCTGATTTTGTAATATGTGTTAATTAAAATAGAGAGTGGGGTAACCCCATTCTCATTCTCCCACAACTGACTGCGAAACAGCTGATTATGTAATTGCTGCTTTTTGATTGGTCTAAAAATAAAAAGGGGGAGCATGAAGCAAATTACATGCGTTTCAGTGCTGAATTCTAATTGGTTTACTACAAAAAAAGGGGAGAAGCATTGCAATAATTAAATTAAAATTAAATAAATACATTTTTGTAAATATATAAATACTTTTAATTTTATTTTATAACGAGGGGGGCAGCGAAGCACACCGGGTTCAGCTAGTCATATATAAAACAAATCAAATTCAAATTTGGTTTTGTTTTTTTTTATTAAATTTAAAATTAATGTGACTACATTCAATTTGTCTGTGAGCTAAACAAAAGCAACAAAACTTGAAAAATGTAAAAAGAGAACAGAAGTTCAACGAATTATTGGTAAAAGTTACAAGGTGAGGTGTTACAATTTAAACAATTCTGTCTGAAATTGTGACAACTAGTTGCAATTTATTGTTTTTTAGGTACAGGTACACGACTTGAAGCCCAAAACTGCAAAATAAATGTTAACCACGGAGGCGGTGGCATTATGGTCTGCACTTGTTTTTCCTATAATGAAGTTGAACCGTTTCAAAAAATCGATGAAATTATGGATCGATTTGTATATAATGACATTTATTTCACTGTCGCTTCAGTGAACGTTTCAGCCCAACAACGACCCGAAGCACACTTCAAAGCTCATCAAAGATTACATTAGAGGCAGTGGGATTCAAGTCCTTGATTGGCCGGCACAGTCACAATCACTTGAATCCCATTGAAAATCTTTTAAGGATTTCGAAGGTAAAAGTTTCTGGTCAAAGGTTTTCCAATAAGACTGCACTGTTAAGCCCTGAAAGTTAATTGGGAACATATACCTAATACCAACAAATCTACTTTAATAGAGTCGATGCCGCTCAGCTGTGCAGCGGTTATCAAGAATAATGGATCTAACACCAAATATTAATTATGTTGCTTTCGTTTTGCTCTCAGACAAACTGAATGCAGTCACATTAATTTTAAATTTAATAAAGAAAACAAAACCAAATTGGAATATGATTTGTTTTTAATATGATGTATGAATATATGCTTTGGTTGCTGTAAACATTTTTGTGTGTCCCTAATATTTAAAATGATACGCGATTTTGTAGTAGCGTATCGATTTTTTTGCTATTGTTTTGCGTAACACTGTATATTTTTTAAAATGAGAATTCAAAAAATGGAATTATTGTATGAAAACCAATCAAATAAAATATAAAAAAAAAATGATAATACACAACATAATTTTTTAATTTTGTCACGGAAAGATCAGCCACTGCTCTCATTTATTAATGTGTATATCAGTTTAAAATCATTCAATCTCTTGTTGTTTATCTGTGGCCTGCTGGTTAAGTCTAAAAACACACAAATCCAACACACTCTTTAAAAACACACAAATACAGGAAAACATAATGAAACTGTTCTTAAATATTACAAAAATACATTAAAATTGTTTTGATTACAATAAAAACTGAAATTTTAGACTTATTCAAGTTGAAAGTTTTTTGCATATACTTTGAATATTGGTTGCATATTACTAGCATATAACTTGCATATGACAAAAAACTTAAGTAAACTCTATACCATATAGAAATATATAGGTAAGAACCGTTAAGGCACTTATGTTGAAAAAAAAACAATTTCTGCATAAAAATCCGCAGTCTAGTGATAACACATTTCAATAAATAATAAAACCCCAATCAACGGATTCTGGAAGAAGAGATTTAAACTATAATTGGTGTTGCGCTTATTACATGTCAAGAAATGGCTCAACAACTTGTCAGCTGAAGTAGTCAATATTTTCTTCCATAATTTCAGCATTATGTAGCTTCATTCCAACCAATTATAAGCTTATATTTAATTCTAGTACCACAAGGCTTTAATAAATGCAACGTTTTAATGCAATCCCTTCTTTATTTTAAAATCACTAATTTTTTTTTTTTTAAATGAAAACCTTTGAAGTTTCTGAAACAGCAACTACTACAAAATAAAAATAATATCTTTGGTCCTTGCAAATGCTGTCATTTGTGGCCAAACGAATGTGACTTGTTTTCTCGACAAAATGGCCGCATGGACATAAATCAATATGGACAGTCGTTGGAACACATAAGCGGATTAGCAGGATTTTTTCAGTAACATTGCTACACTTTTTTGTGAGTGTGTGTGTCGTTTTTTTAAATGATCTGTTCTTTTTATTTTGTCGGATTATACACGTTGAACCTTTAGGACAAATGAAAATGTAAAATTGTACGTTATTTGGAGAAAAGGTTTTTGCACAAATATCCATTATATCTTTTTTCGTTTTTATTTTGCCTTCTTTCTGCTATTACCGTAGCCATAAAGCCTGCCAGGCATTAAATGAATTTTGGGCCAAATGAATATCAGGACGTATGTGACTATTGAATATGCTTGGACAGCATAACGTTTGACAGCGTCGCTCACATTTAATAATGGATTAGAGTGTTGAGTGGGCTTTGCTTTTGCTACAGAACCACAACATCAACCTATGCCGCCACAAAAGGAATCCAATTTCAAAAAGTACCACATTCTAAGCTACCATTCGATTCGAAAAATGCCATCAAATCAAATCGAAGGATAATAATGTTGAGTAGCGTAAACAAAAATCTATTAGACTTCAATGCTGCAAACCGTATCGTTATCCTTTCTGCTTAGTAAAGGATTCTTTTATAAAGCTCATGTGCTTAAATGTCGCCTAGCTGTGCTTCTTTTTGAGGGCTATGAAAGTGTTTCTTTTCCTTTCTTTATTTTTCTTTTTGTGCCATGCGGTAAGAAAGCAATAAATTATAGCGTGGGAAATTTTGTTTGTGTTACCGTAATGCAAAGGATTCATATTTTTTTTTTCTTTTTGTATGTGTTTTTTTTTTTTGCCAAAAGGCTTAGTTTTTCGATGTATCGTTTTGTTGGGTAGTGGCAAAACTTTAAGATGTTGGGTTGTTGTTTTGCTAAGGCTATAAAAAGGTGCAAAACGTTGATAAGCTTCGAGAAATTGAATTTTATTTAGTCTTACCATTCTCCAAATTTCCATTCAATTTTTCCTGCTTACCTCGTTTGATTTAACACTAAAATGATTTTCTACGCACATGCGATATGTTGACAACCGTTTGATCCTTTTTTTTTCTAATTCGAATTGTTTGCCTTTTTTTCTTATTTTTCTTTAGCTTTGTTGTGTTGTGCTTTTTTGTGCAAATTTGCATAGCTCAAGGATGTTTTATAACTGTATATTTTTGCTTTATTGTTTGGTCAGTTATTTTTGGGTTTGTATTTAAGAAAAAAATTGCAGCTTGTGTTAAGCCGAAAGTCGACATAATTTCTCTATCTTTCTGTGTATCTTAACAGCTTTTTAACAGTTTAATAAATAAAGATATGAAGAAAGAAAATATTTTTTTCAAAGTTGACTTTTTAGTTAGAGTTGATTTTCATTAAATCAATATCCTTTCAAATGGGCTGATAAAGTAGTTTTTGTTATATTTTCTTACCCGACTACGGCAAAGCAAAAGAAACGGTATATGTGTTTGACCGGTATGTACATATGTGTGTATGCGAATATGTATGTATTTATGCATATGTGTTCATCTGTTCCACCCTCCCTTCTAATCTCCTTATCTTAATTTGACAAATGAGAAATCGTTGGAAGCGGTTTGATTTTTCGATAAGTTATAATGTGGAGCATCCCAGCAGAAAAGTGGATCATCCTATGAGCGATCTGTGAGTGCTCCCTGAGGAGCAGTGGAGTGCTCCTTATTGATCCAAGCTAGGTGTATTTTGTGTTTTCTTTTAACATTGCTTGTCCTAGGAAGGGTAGGGCTCTCTTTAACATCCCAGAGAGGCTCAAAAGGAGCGATCAATAATTGATCCAAAAGGATCAGCAAAGGAACATTTAAAATATTTTTGCTTTTGTTTTTTTTTTTTAAAAGATCAAAGAACCAACATGCACCTTATACAAACAAGGTCTGGTCTTTGACGTGAAAGGAAAGGGATAGATTAGCTAGAGGAATTGATTGGAACCATACGTGAATTATTGATTAGACGAAACAGACGTGAAAGACAATGCTTTCAATCGCTTTTAACCAAGAGTAGTGTGTGTTATGTCTTCACCTCGGCAAGCATTTTCAGCCCTTGGTTGTTCCTGTCCTTTAATTCCACATTTTCCCACAATTTAGTTGTGGATTTTTAGTTTTCCATAATTCTTAAATGTAGCAAAGAACAAAGAAAGTGAAAAGAACCATGCCCGAACCTGGAGTCGAACCAGGGACATCTTGATTGTTAGTCTAGCGCACTATCCACTAGACTACAATGGCCGATTTTTCACAGAAAATAATGTTCGAGTTTCTTACAAAGCACATGCCTCACTTTATGTTCTTTTTTTTCATTGATTGCTCGCCTATTGAATTTTTAAAACAGTAAAGGAGCACAAGAGCACAAGTGCTCACTTCTCGATAGAATAAAACAGGGCTCTCATCACGTAACTTTTAAAACGACTATCGTTTGAACGATGATATCCGACGATATCGATCTTAGTTTGCTTCATATAAGTCCATCGCTATCGTCTCGTCTATCGTTGTGTTTTCTACAGTTTGAAAGGCTCTGCAAAACATATATTCAGTGCCAAAAGTGATATTTACTTTTATGTAGAATTTGTTTTGGATTTGTTTGCTTCAAAAGTGAAAATTTAAGATAAAATTTAAGAATATTTAATAAGTTATTTTGATGATAATGTTTTGAAAATATATTATTCGGCAGCGACACCTAAGTAAATGGAAATATTGCTAAACTTTATTGATGAACATCCGCAGCTGGGCCACAATTACGTCGCAAACATAGTGCAGGAACGACATTCCATCTATTTGTTAAGGACCACTTTAACAAACAAGCGCCCAAAATATTTTAAAATTATTTTTATTATTTCCAACCAGAAAAATAGCCAAACGATACCAAATTAGCTATCGCGCCAAGCAATCGTTTCGACGATACCATTTGACAGTTGTTTGCCATACATGAAGCAAGCAAAACGATATCGTTTAGACGATGCATAAAATTAAAGGTTACGTGATGTTAAAGTATCGTTGAAACGATATCGTCAAACGATTCTCGTCATACGTGATGAGAGCCCAGCAAAAGAGCGCTCTCTTGTTGCTCCTCATAGGAGCGATCGCATGTTTTTTTACTGGGGTATGCAAGCGCGTCGGAAGCGAATTTCATCTGGGGGGGCAGTACAAATGGTGGTGCAAAAAAAGTTTACCAAAATTTCTTCACATGAAACATGAAGAAGAGAGAAAGAAGAGGAAAATATATAATACAAAAATATTATCGTTGTAAAAAAACTGATATTTTGAATAACTTTTCCTTTAAATTGTTTATCTAGCTAAAAAAGTGGGGGGCAACTGCCCCCCTTGCTCCCCGCTTCCGACGCCAATGGGGATATGTTCCGAAAGCGGTTTGGCCGACAACAATTGCATTAAAAAGTTATCGCATACGAAAGGAACCCATTTTTTCATTAACCCTCCGATGAATGACAGCAATAGGATTGCTATGAAGAAGTACAGTGGTCTGGGCAGACTCAATATATAGTTTTGTCTTTATTATGAGGGAATGTTGGGTTAAGTGTGTGTGCAGGCCCGCCCGCAAGGGGGGAGTTTTGGGTTTGAACCCCCCATTAGGAATAAAAATAGTACAATTTTTTACAAATTTACTTTTTATATAAACTAAAATAAAATAAATGGGAATAGAAATATGGTAAATATGGGAATAGAAATAGTTAAAATTTTTACAAATTAACTCCAAATAAACACTAAAAAAAACTCAATGACTTGAAAATCGCAATTGGGTTCCGAATCGTTCCCAAATTCGGGCCAGCCTGCATAGCTATGGGCTTAGTGTTGGCACGCGGTTAACATTTAATATTTCGAATCGTTCAAAGATAAAAAAACACAATTTTTGAATGGTTTTAATTTTAACTTTATTCTTCTCGTCAATCAACTAACTTAAAATTATTACGTTTTTTGTTTACAGTGTGAACCAGAATAACTATCACTGTTTTTTGGTTTGCTCCCTACCTTAAGAAGTTCAATTTAAAAACTTTTTAAGTTGGCCAAGCTTTTTGAAATTGAATTACAAACAGACAATAATTAAACATTTCCAGAGCTTAGCCATTTTTAAATCAGTATCGCAATGGAAGCTAAACGGGAGCTAGTTGTAAACTTGTATTTAAAAAAATTAAAAATGTGCGAGATTATTAAGAAGCTTAAATCGCTCGATATCGGGAAGAGATTTATTTATAGAACTGTAAAACGGTTTAAAGAAACGGGAAATTGTAAAATTGCAAAGAAATCTGGGTGCAAACGAACTGTGAGAACAAAAGCGACCATAAAATGCGTCAAAGAAAGAATAAGACGAAATCCAGCTCAATCGGGTCGATCTATGGCAAAGGGCATGCAGATATCCCAGTCATCAATACGGCGGATATTGAAAAATGATCTTGGGCTCACAGCTTATAAGAAGCAGCGCGTGCATGACCTTGGTGACATGCAAAAAAATTGCGAGTTGAAAAAAGCAGAGAGCTTTTGCGTTGGCATGAAGGAGACGAAATTTTATTTTCTGATGAAAAAATGTTTCTACTACAAGATAGCCACAATCAACAAAACAATCGCGTGTGTGCAGTAAGTCTCGCAGATGCTCCCAGAGATAAATTGGCCGTGGAGCGTTACCAGAATGTGTCGAAAGTAATGGTATGGGGAGCAATATCAACAAAAGGCAAGTTACCGCTACTTTTCATAGATCGAGGGGTCAAAATTGATACAAACTATTACATCGAACACGTTTTGGACTCATGCCCAGGACTTATATGGCGAGTAATATTTTTGTTTCCAGCAAGATTCTGCGCCTTCACATAAGGCAAAACGCACTCAAGACTGGTGTCAGCAAAATGTTCCCGATTTTATATCAGCCAAAGAATGGCCAGCTGCGTCGCCAGATCTTAACCCTCTCGACTTCTGTGTATGGGGCTATATGTTGAGCAAAATTGGCAACACAAAAGGTCTTAACATTGATAATTTCAAAGCTCGGCTGATAGACATTTAGAATGAAATGGATCAAGACATGGTGCGTGCCGCTTGCAAATCATTCTTCAAACGTTTGCGTCAAACAATCAAAGAGAAAGGAGAAAGATTTGAATTAACGGTCTGATTCCCTTACTTTGTAATATTTTTTTAGCAAATAAAAAGAAATTATGAAATTTCATTGACTAATTTAGTATTTATGGGGCATTATTTTAGTGACACTTATTCTGGTTCACACTGTATAATGAAATCTATGTTCTTACCGTACCTGTATGTGCCTCTATGTATGTGTGTGTTGCGCTGCGTTTGTCAGCGCTGCCAAAATAAGTTCAAGCGAAATGTGCAATCAAAGCTTTTCTAAATACTGTGTGAATTGGTTAGAAATTAACGGCCGTATTCATTACATTTGTTATGCACTCGTTAAAAACTGTTTTAGTTAGAACACAAACTATCCCTTAAAATGCTGTTTATGCATAAACGTATTTTAAGAGCATTTTAAGCAATATGGGAATTTTTAAAAACAGTAAGCAACACTTCATCAGCTGACAGCTTAACGAAAGAACTTGACGAAAAACATACTTTTTGTCACCAGAAAGTGCCCTGTTACGGTGGCGGTCATAGGCTCATCATGGTCATGCATTGTTGTTGTTTCAATGTATATTAACAATTTGAGAGCGAGAGCAAGAGAGTAAATTTTCACCACCACGGTCACCAAATGATTTGACAAAAATATGAAATCATGGGATCAAACCAGTGTTGCGTTGTGAACTTATTCACAATATGTGTGTTTATGCACGAAAATAGTACACTTTTAGTATAAAATGTATGAAAGCAGTAATGAAACATGCTTAATAGCAACACTCATCGGTTGAGAAAATACTAAGAGTAGCAAAAAGTGTACTGGTGCTTAGGCATCATATGACCACCAGCATAGCATACTTTCGTCACACAGCTCATCAAACGAAAAAAGAGAGTAAAAAGTGTCATGACCAGGGATCATATGACGACCACCGTAACAACACCCATAGTCGATTTTGACAAGTTATGTTAGGCATTAAAAAAACAAAAAAAGTGAATTGAAAAGTAAACAAAAATATAAAAGCAATGGACATGTTCAATATTTTGATTATCTGCACTTTAGTGTAAGAAGAAAATCCTTTTCCAAAGCGCCGAAAAATGTATAGAGCAAGGATCAACCCCTTTGAACAAAACAACGACGAGGAACGAGTAGGAACGATGTTCAGAATGATTTTAACGATCGTTAAATACTCTTAGAACGTTGATGATAATATACGTTTATGCATAACAAAATGTTTTTCATTGTATAACTATCGCTAAAACAGGTTTATGAATACGGGGGTAAGAATTTCAATTATGCTAAAATTTACTGTGCGACCGGAAATCGGTCAGCCAGAATTCTTCATAATTGCTTGTGAAGAGTAAGAGAAGATTGTTTAGAGTAAACAATTATTAAGAATGTCGAAATAAATTTTATATTACATTGTTTTTGGCGGTTGATTATAATTCCAAATTTTATCATCTTTGGATCAGCGAAATTCAGCCACTTGCTCAAGAATAGATATGACAATGGCAGTGGTAATCATGGGTGCACCCTGCTCTGGGCGATTTTCAAGAGCAGCGGCCACACTTTCAACCTTACCACTCGATTGCAAATACATAAACTTGAAATTGAATTAACTACACTAAAATGACACAAAATATACTTATATTGCCTAAATAATGAAATGAGAACATATGTTGTTTATTGTCAAATAAATCGCAACGCAGGAATAAGACCGCGTTCATACTGAACGCTTTTTGCTGAACAGGGCTGAACTGAAACTTAAAAACGCATTAGCACAAAAGAGATGCATAACTTGCGTTCTCTATTTCTCAATGTGTTTTTCGGCTCGGCTCAGCAAAAAGCGTCCCTAGTGAATGCGGCCTTAGTCTTGCGTTCCGTTTTATTTGACAATAAACTAAATTTTTTTCATTTTATTATTTAGACAATGTTAGCCTATTTTGTGTCATTGCCTAACACAGACAGTCTGATACACTGAAATGCTACTTCCCAACTGAACCAAATTCTATATTCAGTTTTTATTATCTACCACGAATACAAGTTCAAAAGATAGTCGTACGTTTTTCATTTCATCAAATAACGTCACGGCTTGATATTTTAGGCGCTCTATACGAGCAATATTTTCTTTCATGAAATATTTCGTAATATCAATATCGTAGGTGGAGACCGCTTATTGCACATATCATGCATATTATCTCATAACATATAAAACCTAAAATGTGCTGTGATTTTTCATTAGCATATTGTTGTTTTTTTGCAATAAAAAAATAAACTAAAATATAATTATATTGTTCAATTCGCGTACCAGTGCATAAAAAAAATCAAGTTGATTGCCTTCGCCATTTTTATTAAAATTCTCATATATAAACGACTGCATGAAAACTTGGTTGCATGAGATCAAATTAGACAGTTTCCATGTAAGAAAATATTTCTGGGGAAAAGATATGTTATATACGGGCAATCGTTTGAAATCATATCGGTTTTTAATGGTCTGGCCAGACCACTGTACTACCACACACAGAAAACATGACAAAAAAAAAAATTTTCATTACGAAAATCACGCAAAAACCCTGAATTTGTTTCCATTGCATTCACCACATCGACTTTAAGGAAGTCATGGAACCGTTTCGCTCAGGTTTGCCAGAAAAAAAATTAAGCAGCTTCAAAGTTTAAAGTGGTCTGGCCAGACGACTGTCATCCTTCCGAGGGTTAACACACTCTAAACAATCGTTAATCAAATCTTGAAATGCGTTTTCTGAAAAATCATGTTTTGCAAAATGATCTCCACGGTAAATCAAGAACTACTCAATGGATTGACTTGGTTTTTTTTTATTTTAATGTCGATAAAATTTATTGGATCCTAAACCTAAATTTAGATAATATTGGAATGTTTTTTTTTGAGAACTTTAAAGAGCAAAAAATGTGAACAAATGCTACTTAAAAATCAAATGTCCGCCATTTTTGTTAATTTCAACTATTGGTTGATATAGTTTCAGTTTCAAGCTCCAGTAAATATAATATAATGTAAAAAATCAGTTTGACGGTGCATTGACACTCCACATTACACTTTTAAAATATTTTCCTATGTGTATTCCATTACGAACATTTGGTACAGTACATTGACTTTCCAGATCAACCGTTCCTTGACCCCGATATTGCTTTCCATATAATTTACAAGCTACAGAATAACATGTTTTGTAACAAGTGTTTCATGACTTGTTACCAAATCAATAAAAATTTTGAAAATGACATAAAGTTTAAAGTAAGAAAAAAAGTATTTGATGTTATGGAAATATATGTTAATAGGTTGAAAATAAAATAGTCCGGAGCGTGTCCGGACTAAAGAAGTTGTACTGTATTTCAAGAATTAATAAATAACTGTAAAAAAACTCAAGGTGTTCATTTAATTCCTTCTATGAAAAAAAAAATCAAGAACATCACCGTGTTGTCGGAACTCTTAGTGGTATATTTGTATTTTGTATATGTAAAGTGAATAAAAAAATCAAGCTTTAATAAGAGGAAAAAGTGCTTTAGGCAAATTGCTCCAAAAAGGAAGTGTGTGGAGTACACGTCGTATGACGGGCTTTTATACTAGTTTTTAATAATCTTTAATTTTAGAAAACAACTTTCAGCTGATGCAACCAAAACAGAACTTGTATATGCAATCCTAACTTTATGTTATAACAGCATTTGGAAACAAATTATCCATACCGATGGCTTTAATGTCATTAAGAACATAGATGACTCGAACAATTTTACGACTTTTCACCAAATCTGCTTAGAATAAATGTTCTTAGAAGAACCAGCTATGCAGCTGTGCAATGCATTTCATTGAAATAATTTTTTTTTTCTTTTAAATATTAAGATTAATTATTGGAATTAATCAAATGTATGAGATCATAATCAGCCTTTAGAATTTTAATCAAGAATAACTTGTGAATAGTTCTATATTCATGTTAATTTTCTATGATTTAAATACAAATTCTAACAGCCCTATTCTGAGTTTTCTTGATAATAAATTTATCAATAAAATTTGTAAAGAATTTTATCAAGTGAAAGCTTTATTGATATTCTGCAACAACCTTTATAAATAAAAATCTATTGTATTTCACCAGCCGTGGTGAATTTATTTTGACAGCTGTTTGACTGCAAGCTATTAATAAAACAAACAAAAATGGAAACGCCAATTTCGTAAGTACATAAATATCTTCTTTTTTTACAAAATTAAATTAATATAATTATAATATAACCCAAAGGAAACCAAAACATGATCGTGCCACAACTGAGCAGCTGCAATTTTACATCAGTTTTTTCCGTGAGCGACCACAATTGCTAACTGAAAAAAATAGCCCAAAGTCGCCGCGGCAAATGCAGGAACTCTGGAATGAGTTAGCGGATGGCTTAAATGCCCTACGAGGGCCAACTAGAACAACATCGAAATGGAAAGAGGTAAGGTTTTATTTTATCATGTCGCTGTTTGGCCAAAAGATATTGTGATTTTCTTTTATAAATTTGATTTTATCTAAGACCTTAGGCGTTTGGAAAAGCCAGCTACGAACACGGGCTCGACGGCTCAAAATGAGCCAGCGATTAACTGGCGGAGGGCCATGCTCCAAGCCGCTGTCCGATTTTGAGGAGCTGGCCTTAAGCACTCTTGGTTTGGCAGCAGTGGAAGGTGTAACCAGTTCTGGTAGTTTTGGCCTGACGTTGGCACAACAACCTATTTCTGTGATGGGGTGGAAGATCCGTTGCTAAGCCCTGGTGGTTCGATGCTAAGTCCTGGTGGTTCGAAGCCAAGTCCTGGTGGTTCGATGGCAAGTCCTGATGGTTCGATGCCAAGTCCAGAATGTACGCTGCCAAGTCCTGGTGGTTTGAGGCCAAGTCCTGGTGGTTCGATGCCAAGTCCTGGTGGTTCGATGCCAAGTCCAGAATGTACGCTGCCAAGTCCTAGTGGGACTCAACCTGACGAATTGATTATGGAAAACGTAGTAAGCAAACTTTTAAAAGTTAAATTTGAGATAATTTTATAAATAATTTGCTTTTGTTAAATATACTCATTCAGAAGGAGGTGTGTTGATGCTGATGGTGCGTCCAAATCGCTTGGAGCGCAATAAATTAATTGACGAACTTATTCAAATGATTAAGAAAAGAGAAGAGCGTGAAAAGCAGCGAGAAGAGCATGAAATGCAGCAACAAATGTTATTCCAGCAACAACAGCGTGAAACACTGGTAGCACTGCAAGGCTTAACCAGCAGTGTGACAGCACTTGTGGCTGAAATAAAAAAATTAAAATAATATTATCAGCAATACCCGGCGTGCGTTACTATTCTTAAAATAAACATTTTACAAATGTAAAATTTAAGTGTTTTTTATTTCATCTAATTCTAATGGATAAGCATTATTTCTTACATCCAGAGCCCCAAATTGAACTTATTTATATATAAATAGATAATACAAAATTTTGTTTTTATTTGTATGGTTTTTATTCAGCTTCAAAACTTCTTTAAAAATCTAATTGATTATTATAGAGAAGATACGTATCTGCTCCTGGTGTTTTCACCTTCGCGGGAATACTGTGAAGGATTCACAACTGGAACTACATAATCAGATCCGACGACTTCATCAGGATTAATGTCGGGCGCACCCGACTTAAGCATAATAATGTGTAAAGTTACACACGATGCTATGATATCTCCTGCTGTCTCATGCGAATAATGAAGCACTCGGTGTTTTAGCAAACATCTAAATCTCATTTTTAGCACACCAAACGCTCTTTCAATACAATTCCTGGAGCTTGCGTGTAATTTATTGAATTTAATTTTTTGCCGAGTGGTTGGATTCGCAATTGGTGTAAGAAGCCAAGGCTCCTGGGGGTAGCCTTGATCGCCTATGAGCCAAGATTCTCGTTGAATAGTTGGCCTAGTAGTAGTAGTAGTAGTAGTACTAGTAGTAGTAGTATTTTTATTCAACAATTCATTACATTCTTAATAATAACAATATATGTATCTATAAGAAGAATTATGTTATACAAATAACTGCAATGAATGTTAAGCTGCTTCTATAGTTCATTGGGAGCTAGAGGCGAATACAGCTTGTTAAAAATATATATAATAATTAATGAAATAATAATTAATAAATGATGCATTAATTACAATAATCAAATAAAGAAAATAAATCGAAAAATTTAATATTAACATTTTTTTTTTGTTTTTTTTTTTTTTTGTAAAGGCCTTATTGAGAGAAAAAACTTAATAAAAGTATTGTGGAGTCAGACTAGAACAGCTAATAATGTGTCAATATCACTGTAATTGAGGTCTAAAAGCCAAAACTTTACCTTTTTGAGAAAAATGGATTGAACATGAATATTTCTTATTTCCGATGGAAGACTATTGAAAAGTCGAGGAGCAACAGAAGTAAAAAGTTAAGAAATATTCTTAATACCTGTCACTATAACATCGTGTGAGGTGCTCGCGTTAGTCAGATGTAGCCCATATGCCCGAATCGTGTGTTGCACCAGAAAATTTCGTGTTCAAAAATGTGAACAGCAGACGGTGATCACAAACCTAAGAAATATTATTTATTTCAACATAGATTCCTAGTCATACATTTAAAAGACAACTCACTGCTTCCACATTAATGCTATGAAAACCTTTTCGGTTCATATATAAACTGAGTGGACGCTGGACATTGTTGGAAGATGGTGCAATTATTGCAATGTGGGTACAATCGATTGCGCCTATGGTGCTTTTAATTCCAAACCGTCTAAAAAATCTGTTAGGAAAACATTTTTATTACAGATACAATAAATAAACTATTTTAAAAATATTTTACCCTGTTTTGGTGGCATTTTCCTCCTCTATCGACAAAGGAAATCTAATTTCAGCACCCTTAACTTTAACGATGAGCTGCGCCACAGATCGTATAGCTCGTGATATTGAAGGCTGGCTCATTGGCAAATTGCAATTGTTTCCAGCGCATTTTTGATAAGATCCATGGCCAAAAAAGTTGAGTGTTGCCAAAACACGGATTATTAAAGGCAAGGACGTGCTTTGAACGTCGTGCGGCTGCAGATCTTCAATTAGTTGATGGGTAATACGACGAGTTTAACGAAAATTCTTAATGAATTCATTTTCAGGCAGCGTAAAAGGATCACTCGAGTCCCGGAAATTGCGTACTTCGCATCGACGAATCCTTTATTCTTCATTTTCTTCTTCTTCAAGAAGTAGCATTAGTAAAATCATTTCCTCTTCTATTTTACTTAAATTCGCGTTGTGGATGGTTTATGGTAAAAAAATATCTGCTACAAGCGACCACAACTATCTTAATAAATTTATCAATACCAAATGAGTTCTTGACAAATTTATCAATTAAAAAGCTTTTTTTTTTTGTTACAGAAAATCAAATCTTGATAAGTAGTCAATACTTGATAAATATTCAATATGGTGAATTTATGAAGTACACAGAATAGGGCTGTAAATGTTTGATAGTTGTAATCGTTCTTGATTTTAAATACAAATTCTAGTTGTTTGATAGTTTAAAATCGTTTATTGAGCTTTAGGTCAGGTTAGAACCAATTATTTAATTGTTCTAACGAATTTTTTTTCCTAAGAAACAACAACATCATTTTCATTATGAAAAGGAAAACATCACTAGCTTATTTTATTGAATTTTCGACTCTGCTGCAGGCTTCATCAGAAATCTTTGTGATACCACCACCGAGAATCGAACCCGGGCGTGGTCGCCGTGCCAGCGCATTTTAGCTCACTGTGCCACAGAGGCGATGAGATTTCAGTCTAATTTTCTCAGTTTTTCTCCCTTTCTTACTTTTTTTGTTGCTGTTCTTTTTGCTTACTTTAGTTTATGCTTATGTTATTATTTGTCGGTAAACAGATCAGGTGGGTTTGTTCCGGTGAACTACAGATTCACCAAAGCGCGCTGGCTTTGAGCTGCAAATCCTGGAAAGTCGAACTAGTGTTTGCATATAATTTTCGGGCAATTCGTGCTCGAAGTTATATGTCAAAGAAGAAAAGAAAGACAAAGATCGAGCGACTCGTTCGTGTATCGAGAATCGATACTGGATCGAGTCGATAAAGTAGTAAGTAAATCTATTACTTTCTTTAACCTTTGGGGTTGCAGCCTAAACATGCCGGCACCCTTGCAGTATTACTGTAAGATAAATTAGAATATACTTGAAATATCTTAAAACTAGTAAAAAAGGGTTGATTGATTCAAGTGTCTCAAAAAATATATAATTAGTGCAGTGCTTTATATAATATGTATAAATAAAGATAACCGGAGACGACATGAAAAAGTCGGCATCAGAGTTTTCAAGCATTAGACTTGAAAAATATGCTCGGTCACCTTGAGGGATGCCGTGGGGAGCAGCGAAGTCACCTATTGCAGACATGGCAACGGTGATGGCGAGGGCAGGCATTGAGCGCCACTATTCGAGCGGCGGTGAGTTGGTCGTGTCCAGCCTTGACCACGATTGAGATGCCCATCTATAAATCTGTCGTCGTCTTCTTCTACAGATACTGAGTCCCCCCTCAACGCTCAATTTGACCTGCGGGCCGGGCAAAAGGCCGGGCAAAACTCTCCCCGGCACCCATCCCTTCTTCACGGGAAGACACAGACAAACTAGGCCTGGCTACGTGCAGAGTATCAGGCTTCAACTTTTTCATGCATTTATATGGTTCAAAATAGGGCCGGGTATGGTGTCCTTTTACCGTACCGTACCGAGGCTGTACATCCACAAACGACGTGAACTGCAAAATTTTACTAAAACACGAAACGACAGAGGCAGACGGAGTATTTGGCGATGTTGTGGAAGTAGAGTCTGTTTATAACCAGCCAAAAATGGTTTCTTGAGAAATAAGTGACCCAAGAGCATTTCGACGGATACCATCGAGAAGAATTTGTGAGTATTAATCACCACCTAGTAGCACATCGACTTGATTGCTGCAGTAAAAGCGCTTATTGACTAGTACAAGTTTCGGAAAAGCTTGCTGCAACATCGGACCTATTGAGTAAGTAGGAAGATTTCCTGTGATCTGCGTAAAAACTATCGCATTTGTAGTCAAACAAACTGTTGGATCAATAGGTGATCCTATAACTAAAGTGCAAGCTTTTTTACCGTAGCCGAAACTACATTATTAAGTCCCGAGACTTGAGCGGAAATGCGATGAGTAGGCAGCTGAATAAGTCGTTGCAACCTCTCAGAAATAAAACAGCCCTCGGGGCTAGAGTCAATAAGTTCTGTAAAATAAGATCCTCGGTAGTAAATATTTATCATTGCGGTGACCAACAAAATACCTTTGCTGGTCGAAGCAAAGCACGTCTGATAATTTTCGCTAGCGCTTGCAGATGTCTGCGGTTGCGCTACTCCTTGTAGAGTGGACTGTATATTGGCTGTGCTTGGACCTCCCGCATTTTGATGATTATTTGCATTTCGAAAATCTCTGTGTAACAATGAATGATGGCGTTGTCCACGCGAGGATCTGTCATTTACGCTCATTGCCAAAAACTTCGTGCAGAACTTTAATGCATGATGCTGGTTTTCGCACAACTTGCAATTGGTGCTCGTCTCTTATGCCTGATTGGTGTTTACCGGTGACCGCTCCTCTAAAGTCAGACACCGTTTCTGACATCTGAAAACGATTAGTTAGAAATTTATCAATGTTGGCCCAATTGGGGATTTCCGTCTTGTCTTCAATCAATTGTTGCCGACTTCCAGACTCATTTGTTACAGCCGGCAGATTAAAAAACCTTCAGTAGACTATTTACCAAGAGTCGCTTGTTCTCATAGCGATCAAATTTTGCCAGGCTGTTGCAAACCCTTCATGCGCGATAGGAGATTTTTGAACAATCTCTTTTGCCTCTCCGCGCGTTTTCTGATTGAGATGGAAGATATTATCAGCAGGTGTTAGCCAATTATTGGATATGTTAATGGCTGAGAACAGGTCTCTAAAGGAGGGCCATGTTATATAATCATCGTGAAATAATTCGGTATCACACGGCGGCAAATTGATATTATGGCCAAACATTGGCAACTCAACTTGTTAAAAATCAAATTTACTGTTCTCTTTGGACGTGGACAACTTATCGCTCAGTTTGTTCATCTTTGCAAGACATCGAACATATGTCTGAAAATACGAGCGATATTTTATTTTCACAATGCTGACATTAACATCATCGTCATTCGTTGCCGCTAGCTTTTGCAGGCATGACTCGTATGATGCCTTAACATTTGTCCACTGCGATTTTAATTCCTCTTCGTGAATTTTAAGAGCGAAAATATTGTGCTCATCTTGAGGAATTGAATTAAAATCTGCCTCAAGCTCAAAAATGGTGTCAGTAGATCTCATAAAGGAGTTCATCTTTGCCATTATTCTCTTAAGAAACAAAAATAAGTTTTGTTTAAGAACAGAAATGAAGTTTAAATGGCCTAAAAATATTTTTTAGTTGGTTTCTAATAAGCAGAAAATTTAAAAAGTTAAGTAATTAAAAGTTAAAGCTGCTTGAAGTATTTTTTAACTAGTTCCTAATACGTAGAAAAGATTAGAAGAAGTTAAGCTCAAACTGCTTAAAATATTTTTTACCTTGGTTTCTAATAAAAGCAACGTTAAAAATTATATAATTTTAAGCTAAAACAGCTTATAACATTCAGTTTCATGTAAAATGAAGCTACGGTGGCTTAAAATTTTCTTTTGCCTTAGTTTCTAATATGTAGAAACTTTTAGTTGCGGGTAATATTAAGAAAATATTGCTTAAAAATTGTTATTACCTAGTTCATGCTATGTGGAAATTTTTAAAATTATGTAGTATTAATAATAATATTAAATTTGTTGTATATAACTTGTTGTTATTATCTTTGTTATTCCTACTGCATTCAAAAGACTATAAGTCTTATATGTGAACATTGCCTTTAAATAAATATATAAATAATAATTAAGCTAAAACTGCATAAAATATTCTCTATCCCTGGTTTCTAATTTGTAGAAACTTTCAGTTGCAGATAAAAATTATGCTTAAATTGCTTGGAAATATTTTTACCTCGTTTTTAATACGTAGAAACTTAAAAGATTAGATAAAATTGAGCTCAGCCTGCTTAAAATATTTTCTTTACCTTCGTCTCTAATAAGTAGAAACCCTTATTTGTCGGAAAAATTTAGCTTAAATTGCTTAAACAATTTTTTTTGACCTAGTTCCTAATACGTAAAATCTTGCAAATATCAGGTAATTTTAAGCTTAAGCTGCTAAAATATTTTTTTACCTAGTTTTTAATATGTAGAAACTGTTATATAAAGTACTTGCCAATTTTTCTATGAAAAAATAACCTTTGATTGTTAAGGCTGTGTGCGAATTGATCTAAATGCGACCTAAACTAAATTGGGTCGATAAGGCAGGGCTTCCTAAATAATTTAGGAAATTCTCGATCTACCTAACAGGTATGCTACACAGGCCAGTATGCTGGCTCTGTAGTTCGAAAAATTCAATACATTCACACTTTTTTACAAATGCACTCACACTGGATTCACTTTCATGGCACTTTCATTGCTACTGGCAACGAAATTTCAGAGCCAGTGGATTTTGACAGCAGCGGCCAGCGTATGTCAAAAAATTGGATATCAGTGATGTTTTTAATTACTTTTGGTGGGTTTATTTCGGGTTTTCGTCGATTTCGTACAGGAAGCAACACTGATAGCTTGTTTACAATTAAAAGCATAAAAAAACAACGAGTAAAGCACACGCAAACTGCAATAGCAGCGAGAACCTTCGCATTCGATGGAATTTTTTTAATAAACTTTCACGAGCATGTGTAGCACCTCTTGCTACTAGCATGAAAGTTCGAAATTTTTTGAATCATTCGAACAGTACACGTATTCTATCGCACTTTCACTGTCACAGGCCTGTGTAACCGGCCTGTAAATGCTTCCTAAATTAGGAAGTACTGCATTATCGACACTATTTTGTTTAGGTCGCATTTAGATTAATTCGCACACAGCCTAAATATATTTCATCAATTTATACTGTTTTTATTCGCTTTTTCTTTAAATCTTTAAATTGCAGCGCTTATCTTTAAAACGGTTACAATTTCTCAAAACAGTTTCCAATGATGAACGGAGGTTAAATCGGGAGAATTTATATTAAAAATTAAAATTTCTTGAAATTTTAAAAATCCCAACAACACCGTGTGCTCGATATTAATTTATAGCCGACTTGGTATAAGAAAATTGGAATTTAACTTAAAATAGTTAAAATTCCCGAAAAAGTGCCAATAATTAAAATCGCAATTTGTGCGATAAATTTTCGACGAACTGGCAACGCTTTTTCGAAGCCGCCCAGCTGTTTCAATCAAGTCGTATTTTACTTGTTGCTTGTTTGCTGCACTGTCCGTGGTTCTTCATGCGTTTGTGTTCTTTGTTTTGAAAGTTTTAATTTATTGTGATAATATAATTTGTTGTGATGGTATAAATATTATAATTTAAAGCAATATAATTTTTTCTAAATACTAAAGAACAGATAAATGAAAGTAAAGTGGTCATAAATAAATAAAACGCGACGGACGATGCGAAGGCAAGCAAACGAAAGCTGGCCAAATAAAGTAGTGTGCGTGTGTGTATGTGTCTATTTATTTTTCTGACTTTATTTGCATATTATTACAAATGAATCAAATTAAAAAATCCGTGCACTTCTCCGCGAGTTTTCTAATAAGTAGAAAACTAATTCCGTCGGACGGACAAAATATTTTTACGACTAAAAAAAGTATCAAAGAAGTACAAGAATTCGCGAAACGAATTGATCGTTTTTGTGTGAGTGTGTGTGTGTGTGTGCCGCCATGGTTGCATGAAAAACAACCCTAATAATTAAAAAAATTATATAGTTTCGCAAAAATATTCGCCATTTCAATCTGTAATAAAATTAAAAAGCAAAAGCCACTTGTCGGAGAAACCGAACGAGCGACTCGTTCGTGTGTAGAGATTCAATACTGTAACGAGTCGATAAAGCAGTGAGTAAATCTATTACTTTCTTTAACCTTTAGGGTTGCGGCCTAAAAGGGGGTTTCAGACGAACGTACTTGTACGCTGACATGTACGACGACAAACTAACGGGACTATTTTGTTGAGCTTTCAAACAATCGTACATGTGCGACGACTTCATTTCATTGCTGGCTCTCAAATAGAGCACATCGGCGTAATGGCTGAACAATGTTTTGATGACCTTATGATTTAGCAGTCATTTTCCATATTTAAAGAATTGTTTATCAATTTTAATTAATTATAAACAATTATAAAATGTTTCAAACGTTTTTCATATTAATTTTCTGTAATATTTTTTCCGCTTCGTTGCTGTTCACCCGCTGCCGCTTTTAATGAAATGAAAAAATGCAGCGAGTCGGACCGACTTGCGTTCATAACATCGTACATGTCGGTCCGACCGGCAGAAAAATCAAAAATTTTTGATTTTCGTCCGACATGTCGGTCCGACGGTCTCATTTGCTTTCGAATGATCGTACATGTCGTCGAGCATGCCCAAGTCATCGCACATGTACGATGGTCTGAAAGCCCCTAATCAGTCCGAATTTGCCACTAACTAGGGATGTGCAACTGCCAGCAAAAGTCGACTTCGACTTTTTCAACTGTTGCAAATGTAAAAGTCGACTAATCGACTTTTTGAACCTTTAGAAGTCGACTTTTCAACTTATTTCGACTTTTTTTAAAATATTTTTGTACCGCTTCTGTAGGGCAGTTAAGAAGCAAATGATTCAATATGAAAAATGTATTTTATTGTTAAAAAATAAACAAAAACATGGTACTTCAGTAAATAAGTAAAATAGAAAGAAACAAAATATTGCAATTTTAGTTCTTATACAGATAATCAGACTTTTTATGAATAATTTTTCCCGGGTAGTCGGAAAAGGGAGAGTCAATTTTCAAGATAAAGTTTAAGAACATTTTGAAAATTTTTAATGCAAATTTCTTCATCAACCGTCTATATTAATGAAAGTACAAAAATTGTGATGTCTCTATCTGATTTCTTAAAAATGAAAACTCTTTTTTCGGATTTCCCAGGCAAAATTATTCATAATTGGGCTGAATATCAAGCCCTAACCGCCGAATTAACGTAAGCTTTATAAACCAAATTTTACAAGAGAATCATTTTCCTTGTTTTTTTTTTGCATATGCGGTATATGTAAATTTTATTTTTGTGCTAGATATAACTTTAGAACATTTTAATGTAGAGATATGAAATTTTTGGAGTTGACGACTTTGTTGTTGTGGCTCGATATATTAGTGCACAAGTGAATGCACAATTAAAGGAACCACATGTCTTCACCAACTGAACGTTGAAAAACCAACATGTTAAGATGATCTGGCGAAAGCTTTAACTTTTCGGATGGCACAGATTTTCGGAAGTTGCAACAATTGATAAATATTTTTTTGCAACGGCCCAAACAAAAGGAAATTCAGTTTTCATGCATTTCCAGATAACAAGTGGATTTTTATTAAGTTTTCGATCAACAGCTGGCTGAATCAGAAAAGGCGCAGCTGAGTGGACACCCCTTCAATTTCATCAGTTGTAGTGTTCATGTTTGCTTTAACCACCTCATCCAAAAAACATAATATGTCACTGTTATCGGATTCTTGATTATTATATGCCGATTCCGCTATCACAACTTCTTCATTAGAAATTCTTGCTTGTCTCATCTCGGCATTCACAAGATCACCTAAATTGAGGAGTGGGGGGGAGGTAATTTTGCAGTAATTATTTATGTACTGTTATTTATGTAGCTTGAGAACAGTCAAGGATATTTTTTTAGAAGTATTAAAGAAGCGTATGGTTTTACTAATTCAATATTGTACATTTTTTTGTGATTTCAATGGCAAGCACTCGTTTCAAATTCTTGCAAATTTGGCTTAAAGCAGAACATTCCTCTCTTTTCTATAATAAAAAATTAATCGATTTGAGCGTAGTTTGAATATTGTGAATATAAATTTGTTACCCAGTATTCTTGATATTTCTATGTGTTTGTTGTAATATTTTTTTTTTTTCAAAACAAAATTTGAAGCTCAAAAATAATAAATTTTGATAAAAATTGTCACCTGCTTTTCAAATAGTGGCAATTTCATTAAAACATTTTGTTACGCGTGTAACGTAATCAGATGATACGCAATTACTTTGTCACACTTCCACTTACAGTCTCTTTTTTTAATTTTGCCGACCACTATTTTATATTTATCGAATCAAGAGTTGCCACCGCAGCTTTATTTGTTGTTAAACAGCTTTTTCGTTTATTAGTTGAGAAAACACAGTTCTCTGATTAGCGTTAAGGTTTTTGTTTCGCATAAAATGAAAAAAGTCGAATGTAAAAGTCGAAAGTAAAATTCGACTTTCGACTTTTTTCAATATCAGAAAGTCGATTGCCAAAAGTCAAAAATTATCAAGCAAAAGTCGACTTTCGACTTATTTCGACTTCGACTTGCACATCCCTACCACTAACAAAGCATAGTTATTGCATAGCATTTGCTGAGAAATCTTCAGGCTATTTCAGTGTTTTATTTTTTATCTGGCGTTACCATTTGATAACAATTGAAAGTTTTCTATATGACCTAATCATTTATTATTATGTTAATTTTTTATGGTCTTTTTTTTGCAGATTTTTAATATTAAAAAAAACAATTGCACATTTCTTGAGCGCTTTTTCATTTAATTAAAAAATAGATTAATTTTTTACATAATGAAGAATTATTCATGAGGAAATAAAAAAAAATTTTTTTTTGTCCTTATAGTTGTTGTTAATTTTCAACAGGGCGTTGAAGTTAGCGTGTTTAAAAAAAATGCTTCTTGTCTCCAGCATTTACAAAGCATCTGAAAGTAAAAAACCAAAGTGCATTCTTGTGTTAAGAGCTATAGTTAAGCACTCAACCTACGCAAATAAAAAAAATAAAAATGACATGCGTTGAAAAAAAAAAATTACAAATAACCCACTTTTTTGTCGAAACTTTCAGCCATACAAAAGAAAATATAAAAGTTTTTTTGTATTTTTATAAGTCTAGTGCTACGCAAAGTCTATAAGGATCACAATGAATCAAGATTGATAGAAATCGATCAAGTAGAACTCCAGATATCTTAGAAGCGAATTCGAAAAACCTTGTTTCGAGAAAAACGCGCTTAAAGATTTAAGTGTTCTTGAATATCACGTGACATACGAATATAATATATGTTATCACTTTTTTTATATTTGATATTTTTTCTAAAATTTGGTATACGTATTAAGACCTTACAAAACCATATTCTAACGAAAAAAAAAATTAATTTTTACTTTTTTACACACTGTAATAGTACCTTAATTACAGCTTGCGCCTTATGAAAAATGCTTACAAAATTCCATGCATAAATTAGGAATAGGTATTACATGACATTTTTAATCTAAGTTAAAAAAAATCAAATGTTGTACACTTTTTCGATATCTATTTTAGAATAAGGGCAATGAAACTTATTAATTCGAAAGGTACTGCGCCCTATATGTGCAGAATCTTTTTAGATTTTAAATTTATGACCTCTGCCCGAAATATTAGTAGTAGTAACATTTAAAAGTAGTAACATTTATTATATCTTTTTCGTTAAAATACACAACATAACTTAAAAACGTTAATTAACTTTGAAAGTTTGTATTTTTTTAGTAAGGAATTTCAGGGCTAGGAAGAGATAGAATGGTGAAGAAGCTGGCTGCACAGTAAGATAACATCTTAGATTGGTGACCTTCGACCTGAAATATGAGCGTAAAAAGAGCATTATTAAATAAAAGCTAAACTGTAACAGATGGAAGAATATAATGTAAAAGAGAATTTTAGACATTGATAAGTTGTGCTAAGAATACTTCCGACATTTTGCGCCGTCTCTTACGGATACCCTACAATAAGCATTTTTTTATACAACAAGAGTGAATTTATATTGTGATGGTGACATTTCTTACAAATAGTAAGGTCTGAAAAATTTCCGTTATTTTGACATAAAAATTAAAGCGATATCTCGAAAACTATAGATGTTCTCAATACAACGTATTTTTGTATGAAAATTCGTTGGTTGAGGAATATAACGGTATACGAAAGCTTTCTTGGTAATATTTTCCACGGATAGTATGTTAAAAAAATTCCCTTAAATGACATTAAAATGATTTAAATATCTCGAAAAATTTATATCTTCTCAGTACAACGTATTTCCTTGAAGCAAGGCCATTGCCTCAGAATGAGAAAAAACTTGAAATTTTCAAATATTTCAAACCACTCCAAAGTTATATACACAAATCCATGTTTTAAGCAATTTCCTTAGCTACATATATATATTATTATCTTTTATATATAAAACATTAAATGTTGTCGTACACTTTTTTAATATTTATATTTGAATAAGGGCAGTGAAACGTACTTTATTCCAAAGGTATTGCACCATAGATGTGCCGAATCATGTTAGATTTTAAATTGATGACCTCTGACCTGAAATACTAACGTTGAAAATTTAAATTAATTTTAGTAAGGAATCTCTGGGCTAGGAAGAGGTAGAATAGTGAATGAGGTATCAGATGAAAGGTCTGGCTGCCCAGTATGATTGCATTTTTGGTTGGTGATCTTCGACCTGAAATATGAGCGTAAAACGAGCATTTACTAAATAAAAGCCAAACTTTAAGATACGGAAAAACTTGATGTTAAACAGAATTTTAGACAGTGATAATATGTGCAACAAGTACTTGAGACATTTTTAGCCATCTCTTACGGATACCCTACAAGCAACATTTTCTTTATAAGAGGTGTGAATATATTTTGTAATGGTAAAATTTCTTGCAAACAGTAAATTCTTTAAAATTCTCTTTATTTTGACATTTAAGTTACGAGGATATCTCGAAAACTATAGCTTTTCTCAGTACAAAGTATTTTTGTATGAAAAGAACTGCTTGAGAAAAATAACGTTGTACGAAAGTTTTTTGTTTTGTAATGTTTTTAGATAATATTTTTAAAAAATGCCGGCTATTTTGATATCAAAATTATTTCGATAATTTGAAACTTAAGATTTTCTTAGAACAATACATTTTCTTAAAGCAAGTTCATTGCCTTTCAGAAATTTCAGAAAGTTGGTCCGAATTTCGGCCACAGTTTAATTTATACTGTTTATTAATAAAAAGTATTTATAAAATGTCCACAAAAAACTCTAGTAGTAAATTTTAAATAAAATTTACTATCGCACCCCTGGCAAGCTTGCGCCCACGCACAGTGGCCAAAATCGCCTATCTAGCGGCATTTAATTAAAAGCATGTGAATATCTACATATATGCAATCATTTTGTTAGACTTCATTAATCTTAGTAAAATATATATCGCTGTGTTTTAGTTATTTTATAGTTTATTAACCGCTTAAGCATCCGTGTCGCATAATTGTTTAGTTATATCATATAACGAGTTTTCGAATAACAGTCAAACACAAATACATTCTAAGTCAGACAACAGAAAATATGAGTATTTCTTTAATTAAGCATATAAAATTATACGTATTATATACTTACTTACTTACTTAGTTTGGCGCTACAACCGTATGTCGGTCTTAGCCTCATATAAAAATTTGCGCCGGCCATTTCTGTCTTTCGCTTGCTGGCGCCAGTTGGATATTCCAAGCTTCGGCTGGTTGTCCTCTACTTGGTCTTTCCAACGAAGATGCGGTCGTCCTCTTCTGTGTTGACCGCCGCTGGGTACCGAATCGAATGTTTTCTTCACTGGAGCATAGTCTTTCATGCGCTGAACATGACCAAGCCAGCGAAGACGCTCGATTTTAATGCGCTTGACTATGTCGATGTCAGCGTACAGCTCATACAGTTCATCATTCCACCGTATTCGGTATGCGCCATTGACGCAGATTGGTCCGTAGATCTTACGAAGAATCTTTTTCTCGAATGCTCCTAAAGTCTTTTCACGTAAACTGCTCAGCGTCCAGGTTTGTGATGCATAAAGTAGGACGGGCATGATGAGCGATTTATAGAGTGTGATTTTCGTACGTCGAGAGAGGGCTCTGCTTCTCAATTGCCTACTGAGCCCAAAGTAACACCTGTTGGCAAGAGTTATTCTTCGTTTGATCTCAATGCTGATGTCGTTGGTTGAATTAATGCTGGATCCCAGATAAACGAAGTCAACCTCGAAGGAGGTATTGTCAACTGTAACGTGGGTTCCAAGACGCTGAGACTGTACGTTTGTTGACACCAAGTATTTCGTCTTATCTGAATTCACTGCCAGTCCCATTCGACTTGACTCTCTTTCTAATCTGGAGAATGCTGCACTGACTTCGCGCGTATTATGGCCAATGATATCGATGTCATAAACATACGCCAGCAGCATAACACTCTTGTAGAATATTGTGCCACTACGTTCAGATCAGCAGCTCGGATGATCGTTAGGTTATAAAAGTCGCACGATAAGGAATCACCTTGTCTGAAACCTCGTTTGGTAACATATGGTGGGGAGAAGAGATGCTTCCTGATTTTAACTTTGCTTCTGGTGTAGCTCAGTGTCATCCTGCAAAGTCGTAATAGTTTTGCAGGAATACCAAATTCAGACATGGTGGAGTACAGGTGCTTCTTTATTGGGCTGTAGAAGGCGACTTTGTAGTCGACAGCAAGATGGTGGGTGTCAACTTGTCTTTTTTGGGTCTTCTCCAAGATTTTTCGCAGCGTGAAAATCTGGTCGATGGTGGACTTTCCAATCTGGTGGGCTTCAATCCTTCACATAAAACGCTCGACAGAACCTTATATGCGAAGGTTTATAGGTTCGTAAGAAGGCTTATCCCACGGTAATTGGTATTAACGGAGGGATCGCCTTTCTTGTGCATTGGGCAGAGCACACTGAGATTCCAATTGTTCGGAATGCATTCTTCCGACCATATTCTGCATAGAAGCTCGTGAATGCATTTAAATAGAGCTTCGCCTCCGTTCTTAAACAGCCCAGCCGATAAGCCATCAGCTCCCGCGGCTTTGTTATTTTTAAGCCGAGCTATAGCTGTCAGAATTTCATCATAGTCAAGCAGCAGAACCTCGACGCTGTCATCCGAAATTGGGGTTTCCGGAATATCATCTCTATTGGCAGGATTGTTGTTAGCGTTGCCATTTAGAAGCTTAGAGAAGTGTTCCCTCCATAACGTCAGTATACTCTGGACATCTGTCACTAGATTCCCGTTTTCATCCTTACCATACATCTCAATCTTCTCCTGCTCGCTCTTTTCTGCCTCTCTTTTTTTCCACCTGAAAATACGTCTCTCTTCCCTCCTCTTTTCTTTGTTTCGCTCCTTAGCAGCGCGCGTTACTAACGACTGCAGGGTGGCTTTGCAGGCGGTGTCTTTCTCTGCAGTGGCGTCGCGACACTCCTGGTCGTACCACTGGTTTCGGCGAGGGCGGTGGCAGCCAATCACCTCTTCAGCAGCCGCACGCATGGAGTTGGAAATGTGTGTCCACAGACGTGTACGGATCTTGGCTGCAACAAGATAGTGATCCGAGTCAATGTTTGCACCACGGATCGTGCGTACATCCAATTCACTGGAAGAGTGCCTTCCGTCGATCAAAACGTGATCAATTTGATTCTTGGTTTTTTGATCAGGGGACATCCAGGTGGCTTTATGAATATTAAGATGCTTGAATCTAGTGCTACTTACGACCATGTTTCGTGCTGCGGCGAAAGCAATCAGCCTCATTCCGTTATCGGAGGTGTTGTCGTGGAGGTTGAACTTTCCGACTGTTGGACCAAAAATATTTTCCTTGCCCACCTTAACGTTGAAGTCACCAAGCACGATTATTACGTTGTGACGGGGGCAGCGCTCGTAAGCATTTTCAAGGCGCTCGTAGAAAATTTGCTTGATCTCATCGTCCTTGTCTTCTGTCGGAGCGTGCGCACATATTAGGCTTATATCGAAAAATTTAACCTTGATGCGGATTATGGCAAGTCGTTCGTTCACAGGTGTGAATCGCAGGACGTGGGGCCGTAGTCTCTTGCCAACTACAAATCCGCATTCAAACTCGTGCTTCTCCGCATGGCCGTTGTAGTCGATATCACAGGGTGCGTGCCGAATGCAACCTGTCCCTTCCATCGCATTTCTTGGAAAGCAGTGATATCAGCTTTGTATCTTTCCAAGACATCAGAGAGTTGGATAGAGGCACCTTCCCAATTAAGGGCTCGGACATTCCAGGCATATCCGTAAATCATTATCAGTTTTTCGTTTGCGGAAGTCGTCATCAGATTTGAGAATCAGTTTTCTTCTATTCTTATTAGTTTTCATTGAAATGGGTTTTTACGGGTGGGCTTCAAACCCGACGCACAACCTATTTTAAGCCTAGGGAGGCCCGCCGCTCAGATTAGCCACCTAACTAACGGTTGTCAGTTTTGACGTTGCCCAGGAAACACCACGTGGAGGTTTGAGTCGACTTGAGGCGACTTCACAAAGATTATGCTGGCCTCGCCAGGTTGAGACTGAGATTCCCTATTATATATAAAAATTAAAATACACTTTTACGGAAAAAATCAATTGCTTTTTAAAGGGTTATTTTATTGCTTTTAATTAAGAAATGGTAAGATATTATCTGAAGCTCATTCAGAATCGGAGCTTTCTGAATTGATTCCCTGTTCTTGCAAATTTGGTTCTGAAAGCAAATTTAAAACGTCCTTATTCAGGGTTGTATTTTTACAGGAGAAGGAAGATTTGGTTTTTAAAATTGATAATATTACCGGATCATAGAAAAAAAGAAGTACGACCATCAAGTCTTCAATAGTGATTTTCGTGAAGTTTTACGGGCATGATACTGTCTCAAATATCTGAAAGCTTTGTTCCGTGCTTCCTAAGCTTTTTCGGTCATCATACCGATTCGTAGAGCTACATTACTTATATCAGCTCCATGTAAAAGAATTGTATGCACCGATGAACGCATAAAGAACCACGGATACTGTTCTACATTAATATCCGCCGTTTGCAAACAAAAAGTGTAAAAAGCTTGAGTATTCACTTTAAATCCGCAAGCCATGGTACGGTGTTTTTAATCAAATCATTCGATTCTTTTTCGAAATTTATTTTTATTGGTCTACAAAACCGAGTAGATGATGGACGCGAGCTTTGCCATAAGATAGTTGCTCCTACTTGAACTTGCAAAGGCACAATACACGCGGAATAAATACATGCATCACTATGATGTGTTTCCTTGTCGCTATAGCCTTGTCGGTATATAGAGTGTCCATAAAGGACGTCAATCCCGGGATCCCTTACGATTTAAGCCCTTTTAATCCCGGGATTGTCTCTCCTGGATCCCGGGATTTTTAAATAAAAAATTTCTATTGCAAATATTCATGTAAATGCAAACATTGCATATTAAGTTGATATGAATATGGAACTAGAAAAAACTTTTATTGAGGCTGTAAAAGACTGTTAGGAAGATGAGTCTAAATCACTGGAGCAAAGACTTTGCAAAGTTTTAGAAGAATTTGCAACATCGTGAAGTCTGCTATGTATTTAAAAATTGTCAGATATTCTGACTTTGGAAATAATTTTGTTTTATGGTGAAGGCAATCGTGATCAAAACTTACAAATTGCTTACGACTATTGTACAATTTTAAGTCTGCACTGATGAGACTTTTGCATTAATTTGTTTACTAATTTACTTTAAGTTTACTTAAGGTCCCTTTACTTTAAGTATTATTGTATTAGTCTGTAAGAACATATTCCAAAGACTCTATAAATAAAAATAAATAAATAAAAATAATTTTCCATTAAAACTTCTTAATTTCCTTTAAAAATCACGACACTCTTCTTCACTTTATTTATTTCTTTCTATTATATTATCAAAAACATGTTTCTCTACAGCCGAAATTTTATTCGAAGGGATTCCTTCGCCATGCCAAATAATATAAAGTGTTCTTTTGGAAACCGACATTGAGCCTAAAAAGTGCATATAAAAATTAATAAGCAAAAACTAGCAGCTGATTTTTTGTCAACATAATCACTATAAACCACATATAAAAGAAACAACAATTAGCACGAAAACAATCGGAACCAAAAATTTGCGCTCCATGAAATACTTAGTAAATCATATAAAACACGCTACCACAAATTTTAAATTGTAGATTAGGCATGGGTAACGCTGCGCTGCATTGCGCTTTTGAGTTGAATCAATTAAATGCGTTACTGCGCTAATACACTTGTATTAAAAAAAGTAACGCAATAGCGCAGCATTGAAAATAACACGCTTATAGAAAAATGTGGATATATTTATGCAGAGAACAAAAATTGCACAAATTTTACGATGCCTCAAACATACGAGTAACAATAAAATGTTCAAAGGGAGTATTGTTAGCTTATTTAAATATGGAAAAGGAGTGGCGGCGATGATGCTGTTAAGCATCAAGAGTGTTTGGAGAGCGTTTGATTGTTTTGCCATTCACGGAATGGTTTTTCAATATATATAACAATATTTAAACGTGTTAGTAAACATCAATATTTAATATCTATTAACAATAAACGTAATATTAAAACGCAAGCAGCTCTAATGTTTGTTTTTGCGTTGAAAATGAACTTCATTAATATATATTTGCTTCATGCTTTTTTTTTCTTTAGATGTGCATGCTTTCTAGACACATGGAAATAAAGTATCATCCAACTTGGCTTGCGTACCAGAAATGCGTTTGTATATCTGTGTGATTGCTGACATTAGCCTTGAACGGAATACAGTTTGACTGCATGCTTTAAGTATAAAATTTGTTAATTTTTAATGAATGCTAAAAATATGGTCTTTGTTCAGTAATGTTCCACATTATGAACTTATTGTTAAGGTAATTTTTAATCAATTTATGAACAATATAAGTCCTTTAAATCAGACATATTGTTTCAGGATTATTTATATGATTCCATTTATTTTTTCCTAATGCCGTGGTTATGCTAGCCAAACATGTTCGGTGTTCATTTTTGTTAATTTGTTCTCTTCGCTGAAATGTTTGTTTGGTTGTTATGCTATGATTGGTGGCACAGTTGCATTATATGTAATAGTATGTCAAAAGACAAAAAAGCACAACCCTAATTTGCATTTTTGCACTTAAAATTAACGGATTAAAATATACGATCTGATATTACTTACTCTGAATTTTTATTATAATATCTTAAACAAAATGGTTTGCATTTATCTGACATGCTAGCTAGCTGTTTATGTTAAGGGTTGCTTGAAGACACAACTTCACTTTTTAATAATTTTACCTACTTTTTCGATGCTATTATACAAAATGACTACAGCCAACACTGGAAAGTTCGGCATATTTGGCGTTTCAATCAGCAATCAAAATGTTCGGTCCGAGAGCGAGAAAATGAATATGAGAAAAAGTTCATTTCTTCATTTTATGCGTGAAACAATAACAACAAAAAATGTTCGGCCATCATGTTTGGCTAGCATAACCACGGCATTAGCGAAGGCAACCTGCTCTTAGGACAAGACACCACAAAACTCACCTTATTCACCAAACTGACCACATCAACCAATGCGTTATCGAACTAAAACACATCCTGTGCTGATCAACATCGTTTTAATATATACTACGTTTCCATGGCGAGTTGAGTCGGGATTACTAGGGATTAACTCCCCAGGGAAACGCGAGTTGAGTTGAACTTCGTTAAATCCACAAAACTCCACGAAACTTGTTAGAATTAGCTGATTCTACAATATCTGTCAAAACGAATAAGTTCATTTATCACAAGAAAAAATGGCGAGTGGAAGAGTTTTTTGGAGTGCTGCAGAGACTTTGCTGTTGATTTAAATATTTAAAGAAAAGAAAATTCTTGATATAATGGATGGAAAAAAATTAAGAAGAAGTGAAATATATAAAATTGTCGAAAGTGAGTTTAAGAAAAGGGCCATCGTAAATAAAAATATTGTGCATATTGAGCTCAAGTGGAAAAACCTAAAAAAAATTGACGATTGCAACTCGACTCGATGTTGTACATGGAAACACTTTTGAGCTTGAAACGCCATTTTGTCAACTTGACGAAAACCCAACTCAGACTCAATGCGCCATGGAAACGTAGTAATAGATATCATAGCATTTTAAACTACGTCATGAAGCAACTACGTTAACGCATTACGCTGATACAGTAAAATGCGCTTGGATTGGTATATCAGCGCAGCATTTTTTGATGCGTTACACATGTCTATTGTACAACGATTTTTTATAAAAAGACATAAACAAAGAAAAAATACACACCTTAAGTTTTAATTTAACACCTCAAACACTTCGATTAACGAACAAATGTTTTTTTACAGCAAAATTAATGCACTTTGCTGAAATTAGTCTCTTTGTTTTTTCACTTGCTCCAAAATAAGCTATGTTTGACAGCTTATAACTCTGCGAATATGCAGATCAAAACAAAAAGAAAAACGCCAAAAACACTATTGGGCATAACTAAATGATTGCTATTAGAATTCCTTTTTGTAATTCAAAGACAGCAGCAGTTAATAATAAAATACAATTTATTAAATGCGTTCTATTCAAACAAAGTTTTAGAAGTGAAGAAAAATTTATGAAGTTTAATTTTCTTAAAAACATTTATTAACCCGATTGCTTTTTTTCCAACACCCCTTCTCAATCGGATAATCCTAGCTTTGCAATTAAAGTATTAAAACTCTTCACATCAAGAGATTTTGTAAACAGGTCTGCAAGTTGATCTTTAGTTCCAATTGACTCAACTTTAATCAATCCGTTTGCAACGCTGTCTCGAATAAAATGATGTTTAACATCGATATGTTTAGCTCTCTTGCTTTCTAGATTATTTGCCATACCGATGCAACCTCTATTATCTTCAAAAATTGATACTGGATCATTTTTTATTTGATGCAGGTCTTGCAGTATTCCACGTAACCATATTGCCTCAGCTGTAGCTGCACTTAATGCTACATATTCTGCTTCGCTTGAAGAAGTAGCAACCGTAATCCGTGCATCCATATACTTTAAAAAGAAATCCACTTACAGATTTTCTATCTGTGATATCACTGCCCCAGTCGGCATCCGCAAATCCTATGATGGGCTCGTCGATGTTTTTCTTAAAAATCAGCTTTTTCTTCTTAGAACCTTTAACATATCTGACTATCCTCTTCAATGATTGACAGTGTTCTTCAGAAGGATTTTGTTGATATCGTCCCATATATCCAACTGGATAACATATGTCAGGTCGAACGCACAGCATGATGTACATTAGGCTTCGAAGAAGTTCTCTGTATGGTTTTTCAATCTTTGAATCTTATTCTTTGGGTCGCAGCTGTAATCCCTTTTCCATTGGAGATTGAACTGGATTACAGTCAGCCATTCGAAATTTGTTTAAAAATTTATTGATGCTAGCTTCTTGTGACAATTTCAATCCATCTTCGAAACGTTCAATTTTTATACCAAGAAAAAATTTGAGTTCGCTACAGTCAGACATTTCAAATTGTTTACCAAAACTTTTCTTGAGTCCTTCAATTGATGACAACTTATTTCCAGCAATCAAGAGATCATCTACGTAGAGAAGTAGGAACATAACATCATTCGGATCGTAAGCGTCCTTTGTGTAAAGGCAATAGTCGTGCTGTTACCGTATAAATCCGAGTTGCAAAAGATATTTATTAAACTTTTCGTTTCAACATCTTGGTGCCTGTTTTAGTCCATACAGTGACTTCAACAGTTTGCAAGCTTTTCCTGGTAGCTGTAGTCCTTCTGGCGGTTCCATATATATGTCTTCCCTTAATTCGCCGTGCAAAAATGCTGTTTTAACATCCAGTTGATGCAAGTGAAGACCCATGTGTACGGCAACAGATAAAACCACTCTTATTGTCGTAAGTTTCGCAACCGGTGCATAAGTCTCCTTATAATCGATTCCAGCTTTTTGTTGAAATCCTTTGGCTACTAATTTAGCTTTGTATTTTGTTGGTACACCATCTTCGTCTTCTTTGATGCGGAAAATCCATTTCGATCTTAGAAGTTTAACGCCTTTTTTCAGTTGAACAACTTGCCACACATTATTTTTGTTCATCGACTTCAGTTCTTCATTGATAGCGTCGAACCATTTCTGAGCATCACTTCGGCCAGCAATTTCTGCAAACGTTTCCGGAATATCTGTGGAAACATCAGCGACAGAAGTTGCTCTAAAACCCGTGAAATAATCAATGAACTTATATGGAAGTCGGCGCTCCCGTTCGCTGAGCTTCACATTGACCTCACTTTGAAGATCATTGCTTTCTTGTTGCAAAGGGAGCGCTGCTACTACGTCTTCAACAACCACTGCACCTTCCTCAACCGTTGCGTCATCATCAACCATTGCGTCTTCAAACTCGTCGCTTAATATTTCATCTTCTTCTTGCTTAACTCCAACTGGTTCGTCAGTTGCATTTTCAGCTTTAGTCACCAGAATATCTTGATTTTCAGTTGCATTTTCTTTTTCAGTCACGAGAATATCTTCATTTTCCCCTTCTTGCTCGTGGCTTGTTGTAACAAAAAATTTTTCAACTCTATGATTCGACTCCGGATCAGTCTTATAGGGAAATATGGTCTCATCAAATTTTACATCACGCGCCGTGATCGGTTTATGTAGATCTATGTCCCAAAGCCTGTATCCATTCCGTAAATATCCAAGCATAACGGACTTACGGCTCTTTATGTCAAGCTTCTTCCGGCGCTGGCTCAGAATCCATGCAAAAGCTTTGCAACCAAACACACGAAGCTTACTCAAATCAGGCTTCGTACCATACCACATTTCTCTCTAAGACTCTTTTTGCTCTCTCACGTGTTCCATTGAAGGGATCGCGACTATGTTTGCCTTCCACGCAGACATCACAAAATCCAACATTTTTAGGTTTTACATTCATACCAGTGGTGAGGTCATTTTTAACCAACACAACGCATTTTGTCCGATATGACCTAGACGCTTATGCCATAACTGAACTCCATCAGCCATACATACATTTGCATGATGTCGCTTTACTTCCACCTCCATCTCATACAAGCCGCCGCGAAGATACGCTGTTGCAATTAACTGACCATCTTTGATGATTGTTGCTTTCTTTTTGGAAAATCTTACTTCAATTCCGGCACTTGTGAGCTTTCTTACCGATAACAAATTGTCTCTTAACTCAGGAGTATACAATACATCCTTCATAATAAGCTTAACACCCTTGTCACTTGTGCCTTCGATTTGTCCTGAGCATCTTGCAATCAACGATTGATTATCCTTTGCAACATTTTTGATGATAGGAGTTTTCAATTCTTTCAAATCTGATAAATACCACTCTTTGTTTGCTAGATGGTCACTTGCTCCAGAGTCCAACTTGGAGCTAAGTTTTGATCCATTAGCCTTCATTGTATCGCCATTTGCTATGAAGCAAACACCCTTGTCGTTTCTTGACTTGTTACTTACACTTCTCGCTTCGGCTTGTCGACAGTCTTTGGCTCTGTGTCCAAACTTATTGCATTTGAAACACTTGCCTTGGAACTTTAATGGCTTCTTATGGTTTTTCTTACCAAAAAATGCAGTCTTTTCCACTGTCTCTTCGTCTCTTCGATCAGCAATAAACAAAGTTTTAGAAGTGAAGAAAAATTTATGAAGTTTAATTTTCTTAAAAATATTTACTAACCCGATTGCTTGTTTTCCAACAATTGCTAATAAAAACATTTGTGGAATTAGAAACTTTAAAATTTGAATTAAATGCACGGTCTGCACATGCGGTTAGAAAGGCTTTGCATAGATGTGATGGAAGTAAGCGTAAAGGGAAGAAGGGACAAATTTCGCAAATAAATGTTAATTTTTTTGTGAACAATTTTGTGAACAATTAACAAATAACTTAATTTTGTATCTGCAGCAAGTTTAAATTCAGATATAAGTTGCGGCGAATGCAGTAAGAACGTGGGCTGAATATTTTGTGCTATCTTCAAATAAGTTAATAAAGATCCCCTCTAAAGTCGAACAATTTATCATCCAAATTTTGGCTCGGTCAATTTATCTTTCTCTTTGAGTTCGTAGTAAAATACTTAAATTTAACCAATTTGTATGCAAACACTATAAATACCAACATATTTGAGTTAATTCGGAGCATAAAAACACTAAACATTGCTAAAAAGGACCTTAAAGCCGTGCCGCACATCAATCAAATAATGACCAACCACAGCAAAGCAAACCTTCTTTCTACTACATAAACCATCTGATGGATATAATAAATTTTTAGTATTTTCCAACACATTGCGCTTGCTTTATGGCTGGGTCTTGTTATCCAAATTTTAACACACACAAGCAAACAAAATACTTAAATAAAATAAGTTTCTAATTGGCCGAATGACCATAAAGAAAATACCACAATTCATAAAAACAAATATGGTAGTAGCTACTATATATATATATACATATATATGTACTCGTTTATTGGCAAAATAAAGCTTGGAAAATAACAATATGGAAAAACAAATTTGAGATTTAACAACTTGAGCAAACATTTTTGCTACAGAATAAAAAAAAATATATAAAAAAAAAATTATAAAACTCAATATTAGACACTTAACAGAGTTTCTGCCACGAATTATTTCAGAATTTATGAGCCGCAAAATGTTTCAACCTCACTTAATTATAACCAAATGCAATGTTGTGCGTTTCATTTTCGCATCATGTTTTTTTTTTTTGTAATTTTGCTTTTTATTTTATTTAACTTCTTTTTGTTATAAATTTTATTTGTTGAAAAACTTTCACTAAACTTGAGCGAGTTGAACGCAATGAATTCTGCTCATATTTCAAAACTTAGTTTTTTTTTTAGTTTTCTTCGCCACTTTTCTTGCAAATATTCTAGAAGAAAGTTCATCCAATAAGGCAGCTTCACTCTTCATTTCAGTATCCCCTCCAGAGCACCGTTCTATTGGCCATGATACTACTTGTTCTTACAATGTTCATTTAAGTTTCTCGTCGTTTTACAGGCGCCCCAATCCTCCGTCCCCCACTTTAAGGACCACTTTTGAAATGTATGTCAAATTTAATTAATTTCTTGATTTATACGCAAAACTTTCAACACTTCATTTTTTTCTCTTTTTCTTTAACTTTGTTATTGTTTTGGTGTGCTTCATCTAAACGTGCCTAGCCTTTGGCACTCGGCTCGGTTCAGGCCAGTCAAGTTAAATGGTGTTAATGTCGTTGCTGAGACTGCATGAGTTTTCGCACACATTGCTTGCTAGCTTGCTTGCTGCGCACGAAAACTGGGCAAAAGTGACGGGGTGGCAACACTGTATCAGCATAAACATCAGCAGCATCATCATTCGAAAAACGTCACGTTCCAAGCCCATAAAATAAATCGGCCCTAGGCAGTGTCACGAACTTTGCTTCAATTCACTTCACACTCCTGTTCAAAACGAAAAAAAGGGGCGAAAAATAAAGTTCCGGCATCCATTTTCGATTTGGACAATAGCTTTTCGACGCACAGTGTTAAAAGTCAACGTTACCATCTATTCGAAACTTTCTATTATTATGTCGAATAGGTGCAAACATTAGTTTCATCGGTTTAACGAAATAAACGCACACTTTTTTGAGATGCAAAAATATTTATCTTGATTGGAAAACTTTTGACTGTGAACTCATGCGATGGAGTTGAATTCTCTCGATGGTGTTAAGGATTTTACCGCGTTGGTATTGTTGTTCTTGTTATTGTTCTTAGTGTTTGTATTTGTATCCTTCAAGTTGGTTTCCTTTTGCCTCAGTCTGTAATTAATCTTTGAAAGTTGTGGATTTATTATTCCAATGTTTTGTTTTTATTTTTATTTTTACTCTCTGGATTTGTGTAGTTTTTTTTTTTTTGCTTTTTTTGTAGGTTTTTTGCTGCTGTCACAATTAAGTTAGCTTTCGACTAATTGCAAATGTCAAGATTATTTTTTTTTTAACAAGCACCCTTGATTAATTTTTAAGGGGAATAAAGTTGTATGGTATAGAAGTGCATATCTGATGAAACACAACAAAGTTTTTAAAAGTTATTTGGTAAAAAATTTGATAATACAATTAAAAAAAAAAACCAAAAATTTCAATCATCATAAGCAAGATAGCGGCATTTTAAAGCTTCTCAAATTGTAACGCACAATATTTAGGCCCCTATTATGTAAAATAACTCAACTTAAGTTGACTAGATTCAACTAAATTTTTTTCATATAACGTATTACATTTATTTTAGTTGAACCATGTAGTTTGCCTTAATCTTTTAAGAATTTTCAAACAAGATAGTTCAACTGGAATGTATGTAATAAATTATGAGAAAAAAAATTAGTTGAATCTAGTCAACTTAAGTTGAGTTGTAATACATAATAGGGGCCTTAACTTTATCCAAAAAAACTAGACGTATATTTATAATTAGATGTATATTATTGTATAATCACTGTTCTAAAAAAAAATTTTGTTTTAATGTACAAGAGCTCCCACCAATTTTTAACATTTTGCCAATTCATTGATGACTGCCTGCATTTTCAGAATATGTACATCACTTCGATTTTTTCGTAAATGACCTTTTAAAGAAGTTACTTCAAATTTTCGTACCTTTTTAGTGATCATAACTTTGCTTTGAATAAACTGATTTTAAAAATCTTTATATTATGACTAAGGTAAGACCTGCCAGTCTTCAATGGTTGCTTACTTGTTTAAATTTGTTACTTTTTTAAAGTTATAGGTGCTTACATAGACAAATAAAAAATTGTTTTTAAAAATTTGCTTCTTCTGAAAGTTCTTCTGAAACGATTAGTTTGACTTATTGCGTATAAAGTGCAAGTTATTCGATTTTCGATGTTAGTAAAAAACTAAAACTGGCCTACAAGTAAGTTAGTTATGGGAAATAACAATAATAAACATATTTTGTTGAAATTTTTTTTATTTTTTTATATAAATTCTTTTTAATTTCCAGAACAGCACCATAATATTCTAACTTCAGAACAGCAATTGCTTTTTTTTAATGTTACAAACGCAATTACACGCAGAGAAAAGACATGGTTGAGACATGATTACTACAATAATATTTTTTTTACTAAAATTATTGTATTATTTCTGCAAACACAAATTGCTGCCTTAATAAAGTCATTTTTTACTTATGGTGGTACCAAAAATAACATTATAGTTGAAATCATAACATCATTGAAATCGTCAACATACTATGATTGCCTCAACTATTAGTTGCAACAAAAATGTTGTAGTTCTGTCAATCATGATAAATGTGAATATTATTATAGAGACAAACATATTAGAATTTTGAATGTTTGTCTGAACTATTCTTTGATTGTTGGCAAACGAAGCAGAACATAACCAAAAATCGAAAGAATTTATTGTGTCTGAACAGTTTGCAGGAAAAATTTTCACTTCATTCATACACAATAAGTTTTATCGATTTCTGGCTATGTGCTGTTTCGTTTGTCAACTGTTCAATTATTGTGTTTTGTTTTAAATCGCCTTACCCTAAAAACAACACGCAGAAAAGTGACATTTTCGACTTTAATTGTAGCAAACATGTTTCTATTTACCGTTAACATATTTCGCAATTCTGACCATATTTTGTTTATCACAAATTTGGCTATTTTTGTGACAATGCACTTGTACAAAACATGAACCATGTTTATGAATGGCATTAGTCAGGCGAGTGGTAGTAGCGGCTGTGGCTTACTGGTAGTGTGCGTGGCGAGAAAGCGAGAAAGCCGCGGTTCAAACCCCAGCTCAGACAGAAAGGTTTTATGAAAAAGATTTTTCAATTGAATTAATATTTTTGTTGAGCCCAGACAGTGGCAAACCGTTGGAGATATCTTAATTAATAGCTGTGGAAATTGGAGTGCATGAAAATAAAAAAAAAATAAAATTATTGTTTCAATAATATTATGGATCCTAAAAATAAATTCATGATATAGTTGTTGCAATCATTCTATTTTCGGCCCAATAAGAGTATAAAGATTGTTTCAATAATATTTTTGTTCCTACAAAAAAGTTCCTTTTCTAAATATAGTTGTTATAATCATTTTATCATGATCAAAGAAAATATTATATGTTCAAGAACATGTTAGCAGCAATCATAATCCGAATCATACTATGATCCTCTTAAAACATGGTTGTTGCAACTATGTTTTTTCTCTGCGTGTAGAGCTCTAAGAGCCGAGGTGAAATATTTTTTAGATTTTTTAATAAAGATTTTGTTAAAATGTGCGATAAACGCAATAACTTTTGTTTTATATGTGGTTTGTTTACGGATTCGAATCATTAAATTGATTTATCGACAAATCCTAAAGTGATCTCACTCTACGAAAAATATTTAAATCGGTGTCTTATGCGCAATAAGTGGTACATACCTCAAGTGTCGTGTTCATCGTGTTATACCAGATTGAGATTGTGGGACACTAAGCCACTTGCAAGGACATCCATGAATTTAAGTGAACCAATGATTTGGCTTCCACAACGCATTCATAGGGAAGCAAGTTGTTATTTTTGTTTGACTTAAACAAAAAGATTTCATTATAAAATAAGAAATAAAATTAAATATTCAGTAGTGGATACTGTTATTAAACCAGTAATGGGACACAATTGTGATGATAAAGCTGAAGTTAGCAGATATCGTGATAACAGCATCGATGATTTGTCAATACTATTGGGGGTTGGAATTAGTTTTAAAGGTTTTCTAAGAGATGGCGTAACTATCAATAGATCGCATCGGGCACACTTGTGACTATATTCATTTCAAAGCACATTGTCTAAGCTTCATTTTTCAGTATGTGTCATTCCACTGAAGTGTAAACAACATATATTTTTTTCTCTGTGAACATGTCGACTTTCGTTCCAACAAAACGCAATTTGCGGGAAGGTTTACTTTTGTGCTTCCATTTGAAGAAAAAAGTGGTTGAAGCACAACGCACGCTTACTGAGGCTTACGGTGACTATGCTCCATCGATTTCTACTTGTGAGTACTGGTTCCGTCGGTTTAAAAGTGGTGATTTTGATACGGAAGACAAAGAGCGTCCGGGCCAGCCGAAAAAGTTTGAAGATGAGGAATTGGAGGCTTTGCTCGATGAAGACCCGTGTCAAACCCTTCAAGAATTGTTAGAATCATTGGGAGTCGACTTATCAACGGTCGGCAAACGCTTGAAGGCCATGGGAATGATTCAAAAGCAAGGAAATTGGGTGCCGTACCAGTTGAAGCCGAGAGACGTTGAACAGCGATTTTGCATGTGCGAACAACTGCTTCAACGGCATAAAAGGAAGAGTTTTTTGCATCGTATTGTCACTGGCGATGAAAAGTGGATCCATTACGATAATCCTAAGCGAAAAAAATCGTAGGGACCACCCGGCCATGCATCAACATCGAGGGCCAAGCCGAATATTCATGGCGCCAAGCTTATACTGTGTATTTGGTGGGATCAGAAGGGTGTCGTGTACTATGAGCTGCTAAAACCTAACGAAACCATCACTGGGGACCGCTACCAACAACAATTGATGCAATTGAGCCGAGCATTAAAGGTTCAACGGCCGGAATATGCCAAAAGACACGACAAAGTGGTTTTTCAACATGACAACGCACGGCCACATGTTGCAAGAACCGTCAAGGAAACGTTGGAGGCGCTGAATTGGGATGTGCTACCCCACCCGCCTTATAGCCCAGACATAGCCCCTTCCGACTACCACCTATTTAGATCGATGACGTATGGCTTGGCTGAGGAGCGCTTCACTTCTTACGAGGATACCAAAAAATGGGTCGATTCGTGGATTGCCTCAAAAGACGAATCGTTCTTCCGGCGCGGAATCCATCTGCTGCCAGAAAGATGGGAAAATGTTGTAGCTAACGATGGACAATACTTTAAATAATATACATTGTACCGTTGTTTCTAAATAAATGCTCAAAAACCGAAAAAAAACCTTTAAAATTAATTCCAACCCCCAATATATGGAGATATTCATTCTGAGTATCTTCCCACGAATCATCATTCAATTCAATCAACGCCATTTCGTTTCTAAAAAAGAATTCCGTGATCTTAGTCACGATTTAAAATTATCAAAATTACAAACGGAATTATTAGGATCCAGAATGCAGCAGTGGAACTTTGTACAAAATGATGTTAACATCACATTTGGAAGAACTGAACAAACTAATGCGTTTCAGTCATTCTTCACTGAAGACGCAGATTGCAGTAATTTAGTTTATTGCAACGATGTGAATGCAATATTCGCTAAATTTAGTGCAGATCATAATGTCAATGAATGGAGACTTTTTATTGATGGTTCCACCAAAAGTAAAAATGAGAATTCTTTTAATATACTCTTATCAAAAATGTTCCTTTTTTAGGCTTAAAGGCAGTACTTTTGCACAATGACAATATACATATATCCAAGTATTCCAATAGCTTATGCGACTGATATGAAAGAGTCATATAATACCTTGAGCAAAATTTTAAATAAAGTACAATATACTTTGCACATGTGGAAAATTGTCTCAGTCTTTAAGGTTTTGACTATTCTAAGTGGCATGCGGGGTGGTAACACTAAGTATCCTTGCTTTTTGTGCGAGTGGGAAAGCCGTGCAAGCACTGAACCTAAAAAGGACTGGCCTAATCGCACATCGTACAGAGTAGGTCAAAAAAATGTTTTATACATTCGACTAGTTGACTTGCATCAAATCATTCTGCCACCACTTCACATTAAGCTTGGATTAATGAAACAATTTGTTAAAGCACTAGACAAAACAGGAACAACTTTCAAATACCTAGCAACAAACTTTTCAAAACTAATGTAATGAACTATTTGAATAAACCGACTAGAAATTTAATTTCTATTTCTTTTTGCGAAAAAATTTTCAATTAATAATTTTTTCGATATCTCTGAGCTACGAAGCCTTTTAGGACCCATCAATGAAGCTAGCAAAATAGTGGTATATGTGGGGAGTTTCGTTGGCAAAGTAGTTCCGACGAATGTTTATAGTCCAAAATTTTTATTTCAGAGTCCTATTACCCTTTTAAACATTATCACGAAACAATAAAAAAATAACAAAATCTAAAAAGAAAAAGTTATAAGTAAAAGAACTGGGACAAATCGGATCAATTAAAAAAATTATAGTCAATCGAACTCTGGGATGTTGCAGGTCTGTAGTACTCAAAAACTTCTAAAATATCTCTAGATAAGTTGAGATATTGGTGTTTACCCACCCTCCTTGACCGTTATTTAAATTGTTGCTAACGATCCCTTTTCATCTTAACTGTTAGTTTGCCTTACCACAAGGAAAATTCAAATATTAATTATTCATTTCTTTAAGTAATTTTATTATCTCACGTTAAATACAGCAACAAGACAAGCAACAGGATGCTTGAGTTATTTTTATCAAAAATTTACGAATAAAAAAAAATATAAATGTTAAAGATAAAAAAAATTATTTATGAAAGCATATTCAATTAACTTTTACAACGCTTATCACTAAAACATCAGTACTATTTAGTTTAATATTGTTATCAAGGATGTTTTAAGTATGCATTTTTGAGAAGTCTTTATATATTAAAACATAAGTAATTAAAATATTATGTTTAGTAAAAAGAGGAGAACAAATTTATTTAATTACGAAAAATTTATATCGAGGCTTTACTGTAATATTTTTTCATTTATATGGTCAAGTGTATTTTGTTTTGTTTTGTATTCCTTAATGTTTTTTTTTTATTTTTACCACTTGCAAAAAAAAAAACAAACCAAAAGAATAATTTATAAAATAAACTCTTCTTCTCAGGTGTTTGTAATATTTTTCCTATTCCAATAAACTTACAAGAAAAAAACCATAAGGATTATAAAACCAAACAATTACCAATGAAGAATTTAAGAGAGCCCGCGATCTGGCACAGCTTAAGCTGCTCGGCTCTCATAAACAAGCAAAACAAAAATCAATGATTTTGACACATTCCCCATAACAAACAAAAACAACTAAAAGTCTCCAAATTTTAAGTTCCGTAAAACTTTGTTGGTAATTTTATTTTTTTTTTTATTATTATTATATTTTATTTTCTTTGTTGACGTTTGTGTAATTGTTGTAATGGGTTTATATGTTGTTTTCGTTTGTTACGTTGGTGTAATTGTTGTAATTTAGTTTTTAATGCATGGAACCAAAACAAACTTTTTATGAATGTAATTTAGTAAATACAAATGAAATACATTTTATGAAATACAAATAGATAATATAAATATATGTAACATTTTTTTTTTTAAACTCACGGTATTAGCTGGAGCGATGAAAGGCCTTTCAATGCCGCTGCTTTAGTCGTGTACCTGTTAGGTTTAAATAGTTTAAAATTGGGGGGTTTATTTAATTAAGAAGTATTAAGTTATCCCCACTTTTAAGAAGCAAATAAAAATAAAAAAAATTGCAACACAAGCTCCTTAGAAATTTTACTTTCTCTTTCCTTTTTTCACTTGTCACTGTTAGATTCAAGAAAATTTTGTTTTTGTAATTAATTAAACATTATTTTTGTATACGTTAAGGTTCTTTTTTTGTTCTTTTCTTTTTCTTTAGTTTCTAGTTATATTTTTCTTTCTTATGAATATTTCTTTCTTTTTGTTCTTATTTTTTTATATGATAACTTTACTTTTATAAGTAATCTATATATTTTTTTTTGGTTTAGTTTTTTTTTTTTTTTTTAATTATGATTACCTTAGTTTAGCTTTAATGAATCAATAATACTTTTTTTTTATGTCTTTAAAATTTAGTTTTACCGAATAGAATAGTTTTTTTTTCTTTTTTGTCTTCATCGCGTTATGTTATGTATTTGGCATTCACGAGGCACAACTTTTAACTAAACTGGTTGTTAGAGCTTTGTGTTTTTTTTCTGCTGATATTTTGGTTCTTTCTTGACTATTTTCTTGCATCCCTCTTTTCCATATACTCCTCTCGCTCTATATTATGCTGAGTGAATAACTACAGGTGATCTTCGATGGAAATTCTGAAGCAGCCAGGAATCACACTGGTAGGATGGGCATTTCTTTTTTAAGGATTTTTGTAGGACCCCATGTTAAAATTTCTCTTTTTAGCCAAACTTATATATTTCTGAACGGTATATTTGCTTTTATTTTTTCTAATCTGTACTTACTTTGAATAGATATAAAGTTTTGAATCTTCAGTAAAATCAAGGTTCTTAGAAAAACGTTGGGTATGTTTAGTTCGATATCTCCGCCTAATTAATGGATTCTGTCCCATGCAAGTTGAGAGAGCTAAAGTAACATGAGCACATGTCAATTTGTGAATGGACACAATCTCGTTTTGGGTTTTTTTTTTTCTTTGCTTTTGATAAATCTACTTATATAATAAAACGCATATTTTCATGTTTTAATTGAATAATGATTTTAATTTTATTTGTGGAAATTTAAAGAATCTAAAAAAATCGTAATTTTGCGAACCAAATTTATGAAAGACAAGATTTTCTTTTGATTTTATTTATATTTGTTTACCTGTTGCTATTAATTTTCTTAGTAAGAATGAGCTTTTAGACTTTTACTTTATATAAACTTTTGAGATTATTTAGCAATTTAAAGATTTATCTTTTAAACTATATGTAATAGGTGTCGGCTGCAAGAGAGTTGAATGGAAAAGGAAAGTAAAATTTTTTCCGGAAATCAATAAGCGTTTAGGTAAATGTCAAACAAAATATGGGTTGGTTCAAAAAGTTTGACAACCGAGTTTTTCTTTCCATTAAACCACTGTAAATATGAAAGTATAATACCGATGTTGTACTACGTACATTTTTAAGTTGCTTAAACCAACATTTTTCTTTAGTTCATAATAATGCATATGATTAGTATAATCATAATTGAAACTAATAATGCATATGCCTATGCAATCAATTGTAGAAATAAAGCTACAAAAATTTGTATTTTGTACAAAATTTTTAATTTGGTTTTACCAAATTCCTTAACTTGAAATTTTTTAAGTTAACTTAAAATATTTTTTTCTTTATTAGAAAAAATCGAATGTGTTCTTTTTTGTGAATTGTTGGCGTGTGTAAAAATAACTATAAACAGAGGTATAATTTGGCTTAGCAGATTTCCGATAAAATTTAACATATGCATGTCGAACGTTACACTAAGCAATGCAAAAATAAAAGAAGGTTACTTTTTCTCGAAAAGTCTACTTTTTAAAATAAATTCTTTATATAATTTTTTTGTTAAGGCATTTTTTGGCATTGGTTAAAAGTGCAGAATTTACAATTTTGATGACAGCTGTAGAAAAAAGAAGGTGGTTAAGTTTTGTTGCAGTTTGTGAAAATTTTCTAGGAAATCAAAGAAGCAATAACTATGCAGAAATTGTGAAGGGCTGCAATATGTCAACAAAAGGTCACTATGTGCATCAGAGAACTGCATTGAGGATCCGACAGAATTCGGATACTCAAATCATACCCGATTGTCGTGCTGTTCTCAACTCTATCCATACTTAATAATATGTGTAAAATACTTATAGGCATTCGGCTCATTAGCATTTTTTCGGGTATAAATACATTCTCATATCCGAGAGCGGCGTGATCCGATCCACTTCGAGCCGTTTTCAATGAATGCGTTGAGTCAGTTTATTACAAAGGCGCTCGATCCGAATGTATTTTGAGTGTACTCTGAGTACTGTTTTTTCTCTGCCAACGTCTCTTAGCGTTAATTAGTTTTTTTTGCGTAAGTAAAACTTGTCTGCAGGCCATGTGAGCTCTCATTTTTTGTTTGTTTTTTCTCGAAAACTCGTTCTTGGTATTTTATTGTTGCACTCTATGGAGAAAAAAACAATAACAACGCTTGTGATTTTGGTTTGTTAGACATAAACAAAAATAAAACAAAATCAAAATGCCGGCGCACAGTGGTTAACAGTTGGAAATAAGTACCAAAACTGATAATCTCTTTTTGTGATTTTTTTTTTCTTTGCGTTGTTTAAGAATATTCTAACTAGCATGATTACAAAAAATTTTTCAGAAATATATATAGGTTTTCTGTGTAGAAGCCTTAAAATACGATTGATGTAAAAATGTTGAAAATATTGATATTTTTCAAGAGTTATTACAGACAATTGAGAAAACGTATTGCACTCTGGTTTTTTTAAGTACAAAAAGCATTCTTGAAAAAGTTTTTTGCATACATGAAAATTTTCTTGCAATAAATTTCTTATGCAAAGTTGATATGACAAATAAACGTAAATTTATTTCTCTGCAGAATAAAACATAATGATCTTCGGATGTCGACGATATTTTAAATAAATAAATGCTTTTATTGGACTTTAAGTTGAGCGATTAAAAAAAAAACTGACTAAATGCGTTTCGAAGAAAATATAGATTTGTTTAGTCTCAAGTTTTATTACTATAGTCATTTCCTTTAGTATGTTTTAGGCATTTCTTTATTTAATGATCACTTCTTTCGAAAGTGCGGCATATTAATATATAGGTATATTTTTTATTACAAATCGTTAAATTTTTAATGTTAATAGTGAAAGCACTAAATACGATAAATGGTTTAAAATGATATAATCCTTCTTTTGCAATACTACAATATATTTACAGAGTACTTAAGCATTCTATAGTGTGTTTCTCAGTCTATTAATTTGCTATGTTAATATATAGTAAATATTTTTTAAATAATTACAATTAAATTGAATTAGTAAAACAAAAATGTGATATGTATAAAGTTAAATTAATTCACATTATCTTATGGCTTACTATGAAACATTTTAATGAATTTCGCAATAAAATGCTTTCAAAACTATTCAAATGCTCTTGTCAAGAAATGTTCTTCAAACATCTTCAATTAGCTGAAAGTGAAATATATATTCTTTGATTCTAAACAACAGAATTAGACTACGTACACGGAGAAAATTCATTTGCTTGAATCAAGCAAATGTTTTTCTTAAAAGCAAGTCAGCAAAACTTCGCTCAATCATATTGTGATTTAAGAATAAGATTGATAAATTGCAATCACTCCTCGTGTATTTGGGAAAAAGAAAAATGTTGATTAAATTCAAGCAAAATTTTGCTACGTTATAAACTGAAAAGCAAATTTTTTCTTAATTCAAGCAAATATTTGCTTAGTTATTATAAAATGGAATAGTACATTTTTACTTCATTCAAGCAAATATTTGCGGAGTTATTTTAAATTGGAATAGCACATTTTGATTATTTTTTGCTAAAATTTAGCATAATTTTAAAGAGAATCAAGCGCAAGTTTTGCTTAACCACAATACTAATTTAGCAAACAGTTTTCTCCATGTATGCAAGCCATGAATAGTGTGCTCATTTTATCACAATGCCAAAAAGTATGCTATTATCTTTTTTAACTGTTGATAGTATCACATTTACAACCAGCGCCAATTTGTGGCAAAACGCATGAGGTTCACTCCTTTTTTTTATAATAAAAATGAAAAGATAAGCTTTTTTTGATGATTTTTTTCTGTTTGTATAAAAAGCAAACAAATAATATCGTTGAATACTATAAACCACTAATTTAAACAGTTTAGATGCTGCGCTTCATTGAAGTTGGAATTGGGAAAAACACGTGCTGTGGAAAATTTCGTATGGGAGGTGGGCGTGGCAAAAAATACTTTTTTTTTGTTAGACATATATTGAAGATTTCTGACAGAATGGTTCTTGTATTAGTTCCAGACAAAAAAATATGGCGTTCTAAATATTTGTGTTGTATGGGAGGTAGGCGTGATTAAGGGCGGATTTAAAAATATTTTTGTGTGTATAAATTTTGAACAAAATTTAATTGGCTTACGATGAGTCCATCTATTTATTGACAGCTTTTGTATGGGGCTCAACCACTGTGCGGCGCACGTGTCTGTTTGCTTCTTGTGCGTAAACACGTGCAATAGGAGTTTAATTTAAATCATGCGCATGTGATTTGGCAAATTAAGGTTACAGAAAAATGAAAATACTTTACTAATTTAATAATAATTGCAGATTGCAGAAAATGAATGACACGATATTATCGAAACTGCGTATTATTTTTAAGCTTCAACAACTTTACCTTATGCGCAGCTTTCACTGTGTAAGATAAAAACAAAAAGCAACACAAGAATTTAAATATGCTTAGCAAAAAATAGCACAAAACAAATACAAAAAACTCGCTCACAATTTACTGCTGCGCTCTACTGCGCTCTCTTTCATATCTGTGGCAGATGAGCCGAGTGATTCGGCTACTTGTGTCGATTATGAGTATTTCGACAAGTAGGATAAGTATCAGCAAGACGACAACAACCATAAGTATTTATGAACCGAAAAAACCCGATCTTTCCCGATCCGACTCATGACTTAGGATACTCATATTTATTTGAGCCGCCGTATTCTAGTTTCGTAGAAGAGAATATGAGAATATGAATAAGAGAATATGAGTCGAGGTGCGTGCGCTAAGGATGAGTAGGTTTTTGTACTTATTTTTTTCGGGTATACTCAGAGTCACAAAAAAGCTATCCGTTGCAGATCTCTGATGTGCATTAGAGTTCTCATATGTGCCTTTTTCTGATTTTGTTCGCTCCCCGTCCATTTTCTGTTAGATTGAGGCTAAAAAATAAGATCTGCATAAAAAATTAGACTTCGGTAGTGGAAAAAACCCAGGCTTCCTGGGGTTAAAGGCCCAAAACCGACTTAAAAATGGTACTTGACTTATTTAATCTATATCTCTTAAAATAACAATTTTACGCTCTTGAAATGCATAAACATTTTTATGCACAATAAACAGATACACATTTTTTTATAACCAACTTTGACCTTGGAATGACGTTTCGTAGTGTTTTATGCAGTCAAAGTCACGATTTTTAAGTAATATTTTTTTTTTTAAGGACCCTCGTAAATTTTTGGAAAGAGATATTTCTGAACAGTTAACACCATATCAAAGAGCATTAAATGAAATTTAATTCAGTTAGTTTTTTTCTAAAGTATTGATTTTTGGAGGTATGAGAGCATCTAAAATTTTTTTCAAAGTATTTTTAAAGCAAGTGACTAATTTTCTTCATTGCAATTACATTTTCAGATGGATTGAGACACTAAAATATAATATTTTCAGAAAAGTTCATACATTTTGCCTAAAAAACCCAGCACCTTTTTGGTAGCTGCATTGCTACAGGAAAACATAATAGTATTTTTTAATATTGTTAAAATTAATTATCGTTTTGAAAAGGTGACCAAAACACAATGAAAACGCAAAACGCTTATGAACAGAACGAAAAAAAGAAACCTATTTTCTAGAGTGCATTAAGTTTTATATAAAATTTTTTGTCCAAACAATTTATTTTTAATATGTTATTATTTTAAAAAGTAAATTTTTTTAAAATTTTTTGATGACAGATCCTTGTAATGCTGCTGCATTGTATGCACGATAAACATTTTTTGCTCTTCATCGTGCATTAAATCGTGTTATAAGCTCTATTCCACGTTCCGCAATGTCATTCACAACTAATAAATTTTTAAGAATTGCTTTAGCAGCAATGTAACATTCATTCTCTTCCCAAGTAGTTGAATCTGTCATAAAAAAATTTTTAGACCTGTTTGTTACATTCTCATTTAAATAGTGTCGAAGAAAAGTAAGTGTTATTAGTAACAAAGTCACATAATTCAATAGATTTAAGCTCCTGATTAGGCCACTGAGCTCTGTTTGGTCGGTCAGAATGACCTTCTTTCTTCAAATTCAATACCATTTTCCTTTTCATGTCGGTATCTACTTCATCGTCGAAGAAAGCCAATGCAACGTTGGCTTCATTCAAGTACCACAGATGTCCACGTAATTTCCTTTGTATTGCTTCTCCTATATCTTTGTCCATTGTTTTGAAATTTTCTAGTTCTTGATAAAGTTTAAGATCATTAGCTGGTGCTTTTGGTGCCACTTGACATATAAACCAATTCCTTAAATATATTTGAACCACAAATACATTAAATCTCCGAATATTGTTCAAAAGTCGAGCTGAAATTTTTGATTTTATTGGAAAGTGGACAAAACTAACCGCCTTCTTTTGTATCACAACAAGGAAGATACGAGAAGCAATAGAAGGAAGTATAGAAGAAAGTATTGCTTCTCGTGTCTTTCTTGTCGTTGGTGTGCTTTTTCGTGATACATAATAAACCGGTAAATTATGAAATCTTGCTAAGTATACTTGCACGAAACAGTGAATTGTTTTCTAAAAAGAAATATGTTTCAAGAGTAAATGATTTTCGCTATCCACCTAGCATGGCTGATAGCACCAGGCTGAGAAATTTTATAGTTTGATATTTTTTCTCCAAGGAAAAGTAAACTTAATTTCAGCATTTCTATGTAATCGTGTCGAGTACAATCCACTGTATTCTGAATTTGGTTTTGGCAAAACAAATTAAATCATACCGACTTTCATCAGGAATATGCTCAGCAACATCTGGATCTAAAGTACCATGCTCGAATTTGTCATGCTTTAGTTTTGCCCATGACTTCCGAAATTTTTCGAATAACAACATTTTTGGACCTGAAGTAGTCCCCTCAACAGAAACTTTGAATGCAGCTCCAGCCAGCAACAAGCAAAGTGTAACAGGTGCCGGTTTAGTTTCTGTTCTAAAACAGCGCAAGCTCCAGTAGAAGTACTCGTATTGCTCGCTGTTGTATCAAAGCACATTGCCATAACATTTTTTTCCACGCTCCAATCCATTAAAGCTGAATGAACTGCAGCACCTTCGATCGCTCCTGTCTGTTTTGTGACTTTTAGAATTCCTAGAACTTTTGAATTGCCACACGAAGACAAAATATAGCCAATCTGTTGCATGTAAACTGATCAAAGCTTGTGCAATCCTTCAATACTTTACCGTCCCAATGCACGGTGAAAATGGCATTTACAGGAAACTGATCCTTTATAGTTTTAAGAATTATTTCTCTCTAAGGCGTTGTAATCTGATGTGCTCTGGAGATATGTTTAAAGATCGAACATCGTGTCCTAGATTGTATGCCGTTTGTCCAATAATAATGGAAGCTCCAATGGGGTCGTCCATAAACTACGTTACTGATTTTCCGGATTTTTTTACCTCCCCTCCCCCTGCGTTACTTTTCGTAGTGCTTTTCAAAACCCCTCCCCCACATAAAGTAACGTGACATATGAAATTAATTCATTCCAATGATTATATATTTTGACTAGCTCTGACAATTTTCACTAGTATTAGTGACTAGTATGACTAGATACATTAAAGGAACAATTCGAAAAAAATCAATAATTAATATCATCTGTAAAAGCTATTAAATCTGCGATCCAAGATTCGATGCTATCAATCACTGGGATAGAAGAAGCTGGTAGCTTTGTTGAGGATTCTTCAAAATAGAATTTTTCATCGGATTCTATGTGGACCCATTCAGGTGAATCCTCATTTCTAACGCAAAGAAATTCACCTGGTCTTTGACAGAGTACCCTTAAAGGCTGCACCCGAGCTGCACCAAGTTCTGTGTTCTTGTGTAAATGCTTTCTGAAAATTGATTTATTTCAATAGTATGTTTTATTCCGATTTATTGTAAACGATAAAATACAAACTTATGACAATTCATAGAAGTTTTAAAAACAAAATACAAGCCGCAGGTAGGACACGACCTTGAACCGATTTCTTCTTTCTGAGAAGGACAGTACATGTCATACGGTATCTCCTTTGATCAAGAACATTCAGGCCTTAACGTCAAAGCCTGTCGCAAAAGCAAAGACCCAAATTTTTCAGACGTGTGCTGAGATGGTGAAGGAATACCAAAAGGTTTCTGTGTCGAGGGAAAAGATGGTGGAAGAAATCGTTGAAACAAAAGTCAACCATCAATTTAGATGATCAAACATAAACATGTAAGGTTAAAAATTTTTGAAATGATTGTGTTATTAATTAGAGGTTTTTCGTCGATTTTTTTAATTTTTGGTAACGTTACAATATCTAAACACTTCCCCCCCTACCGTTACTTATCGTAGTGCATTTAAAAACCCCTCATCCCCTAAATTGGTAACGTAGTTTATGGACGACCCCAATGTTGCTTATTTGGTATCTATCCAAAGCTTGAGTCAAGCCGGCATCTTTTAATAACTTTTCTTGCAGGCACATAGCCATATTCACTTGTTTCAGAATCTTTCTCAGTTTCGCTTTCTTCGCTTCTTTCTGCTTCGGGATAAGATTCAATGCTACCATGATTGTCTGGTAGTGGATTCACAGCGTTTAGGGACATTTTTGTTCCTATTGTCGTCATTGATTCACGATGCTCACTCAAAAAATCGATCGCTTGCTGTTTTTTGCATTTCCTTAACAATCCGATAGCATCCTCATGGGATATATCGAATAGTACATCTAAAGAATCAATAAATTTTTTGCTCGAGCTAGATTTTTTTCTTTTTAATTTTGTTGTAATCATTGAAATCATTTTTTCGATACCGTCTTTTCTTTTTGTTGGAATTTCGTAGACCTTATAAACCTTGAATAATTCATTTGCGACAATAGAAACACTTTCCTTAACACTCTTATTTTCATCTTGTATCAAATATAGTGTTCTAGCGAAAACGTCTTTTTTACTAGGGAGCATCTGTTCGTTGAAGCATTTTTTTTCTGCCTACAATAAATAAAATTATATGAACATTGGAATTATTATAATAATATGTTTATTAAGTATTGTTTAATACTTACCAATCAAGTAAGCAGCTCTGTTTGAATTGTTACCTTCCATTATTTACATTAATTTTTTTACAATCAACTCACTTAAAACACTGTTTGGTCACCTTTTAAAAACTATAATTAATTTGAACGATATTACAATATACAAGATGTTTTTGAAAAAACAGCTACGCTAGCAATAAGGTGTTGAGTAACAAGTACATTCACTCTAGCCATCAGCTGCAATAAGGGTGCTGGATTTTTTAAGCTAAATGTATTCACTTTTCTGAAAATATTATATTTAAGCGTTTCAATCCATCTGAAAATGTGCTTGCAATGAAGAAAATTAGTCACTTGATTTGAAAAATACTTTGAAAAAAAAATTTGAAATGCTCTCATACCCCTAAAAATTAATGTTTTGCAAAAAACCAACTGTGAATTAAACTTAATTTAATGTTCTTTGACATGGTGTTAACTGTTTAGAAATATCCTTTTCCAAAATATACAAGGGTCCTTCAAATAAAATATTACTTACAAATCGTGACTTTGACTGCGTAAAACACTACGAAAGGTCATTCCAAGGTCAAAGTTGGTTATGAAAAAATGTGTATCTGTTTATTGTGCATAAAAATGTTTCTGAATTTTAAGAGCGTAAAACTGTTCTTTTAAGAGATATAGAGTAAATAAGCCAAGTACCATTTTTTAGCCGTTTTTGAGCCTTTAACCCAAGGGGGCCTGGGTTTTTTCCACTACCGAAGTCCAATTTTCTATGCAGATCTTATTTTTTAGCCTCAATCTAACAGAAAATGGGCGGGGAGCGAACAAAATCAGAAAAAGGCACATTCCATATGTTTCATGGATGCTCTAATGTGCATTCACATTTGGATTTTTACCCACAAAACTTAGGTCAATTCAGTAACGAGCATGGTAAAAGATTCCACCAGGAAATTTTAAAAATAGAAACACGTTACATGGGAAAAAACGAAATTCACATGATATCGGTTTATTGTTGGTCTCTTCAACGTGAAACCATCGATTTAAGATATAAGAGGAAAAGGTCATCGAAGCATTTTTAAATAAGAAACCATTCATTTAACAAAAACAAATTGTTAAGTCAGATAATCATAATGAACTAAAATGTTTTTAAACCGATATTTTTTGCTGAAAAACAGAATGTATGTTAAATTATATTTCCATTAATTACTTCGTTATTTGTTAAACGATGTTAATGTTTTATAATGGGCTCGAAAACTAAAACCCTTCTTTTTTTATACCCCACGTTTAAAAAACGTAATGGGGGTATATTAATTTTGTCACTCCGCTCCGAGAAAACAAAAAATCAAAAACGCACATTTTAAAAACGTTAAGTAAAATTAATATTTTTAAAAATATCTTACGCCATACAAAAATGAAAACGCACAATTTTAAATAGAAAAGTAAAACGAAACGTTTTTAAAACAACCACGAATATTTTACTATTATATGTTAGGATAAAATTAATATTTTTAAAAACATTTTACGCCATACAAAAATGAAAACGCACATTTTTAAATAGAAAAGTAAAACGAAACGTTTTTAAAACAACTACGAATGTTTTAGTATAATATATTAGGTTAAAATTAATATTTTCAGAAACATTTTACGCCATACAATAATGAAAACGCGCATTTTTAAATAGAAAAGTGAAACGAAACGTTTTTAAAACAACTACGAACGTTTTACCATGAGATAGTAAAATTCACATACTTTGTTTCAAAACACTTGTTAATAACGAATTGTTTGTTATATATGTTTCCTTGACTTATGTATTTGATATATGTTCAGAAAATTAAATATTTTTCATTCTCGATTCCATCACTCTGCAGTTTGCCTAAAAACTGTAAAACTGTCATTTTTAAAACCAATAAAGCTTTTTTTAATTAATAGAGGAAATGCGGATTTCTGTAAATTTATGAATTAATGGGAATAATTAACATTTTCGTTCTTACAATATAAATAATTGTTGCACAATTGCATTTTAAAATGTTTGTTGTTACAAATCGAACGAACATTTTAGAATCTCATTTTAAAATTTTCGTTTTTAAAATGAAAATAAATATTTTACATTTGAGAATATTTATTATTAAAAATCAAACGAACGTTTTAGAATCTTGATTTAAAATTTTCGTTTTTAAAATGAAAATAAACGTTTTACTACAGCATTTTAAAATATCCATTGTTAAAAATCAAACTAACATTTTAGAATCTCATTTGAAAATGAGTAAGTTTTTAAAATGAAAATAAACGTTTTACTATTTAATTTTAAAATGTTCGTTTTTAAAATTAAAATAAACGTTAGAAGTGCAAAATCTGGGTTATACGTTTTTAAAAGTATACGTCTGTCCGTCTGTGTCCACGATAGCAGCCGTAATTTTTGAGCTATCATAACGAAATTCAAAATATAAGCTTTTTATACAAAAATGGAGGTCAAGTTCGAATCTGAGCAAAATCGGATGAAAACCACGCCTACCTCCCATACAAAGGGACTTAACCAAAACGGTAAGATCTCTTTAAATTCCACAAAAATCAATTTAATGACTTCAAATTTCGCACAGTGTCTTAAATATTTAATATTTATTTTTAGTATTAAACTTGTAAAAATCAGATGAAAACCACACCTACTTCCAATACAAAGTGACTTCACCAAAACGGGAAAATCTCTTAAAATATATTTAACAGTTTGCTTAAGACTTTATATATACTCTAATTAGGCCGTGGAGGTATTTTAACTTCGGCCCAGTCGAAGATAATTTCTTACTAGTTTTGATATAAATATAATATATATTTTATAGAAATATAATAAACAAAATAATGTCAGCACGTTTTTTTTCATTTATTACCTTTGTTATAGCGTGGCATTCATTGTTATAGCGTGTATTATTTTGAAATGTATAGTAATTTTTCTAATATATAAATGAGATTACAAAACTGCAAGTCTTAAATTTTTTATAATATAAGGCGTTTTACAATCAGTTGATAAGAAGCAAAGTTATGATATACCAATTAATGCAAGGTACGAAAAATTCGAAGATATACAAAAATTCTGTAAATGCAGAAAGTCTTCCTATATTACCAATTTATGAATTATATGTGTGGAAAGTCTTGTACAGTTTTCGTGTAGAACAGTGTTATTAAATGCTGGCGAAAAGGGTAATAAATCTGCTCATTAATTTGTTAAAATTATTGTAAAAAACATAAATATGGGCGTCATTTGATATCGTTTGTTTCTACCCACTTGTAAATTTTTTCGGCGATGGCATTGTAATGCAAAACTATAAGCGGAATGTGAAAAATCTGATTTATGTATGTTATAAAGATGGATAGTCTATTTTTATTGTTAACTTTACCTTTTACTTTAACTGTTTTACCTTACATAGGGTTTTCTTTTAGGAAGTTTTGCCGTGAAGTTTGTTTGTAGAAATTTTAAATCTTTATGTTTGAACCAGAACAAAGTTTTACATTTAAACGAAAGATTTTTTAATCCTAATTCTAATATGGCAGAGAAAAAGTTAATAAATCTGTTCATAAATTGTAGAAATTATTGTCCAAATAATTTGTGGCGTCATTTGCTTTCGCTGTTTCCTTTTTGGATTGTTTTTTTTCGATGGTTCGTCATTTGCTTTCGTATTTTTGGCGTTGAGAGGATTTTCGTTCAATTTTTTTTTAATTTTCTTCTCTCTTGTGCGTCAAGTTAGCAACATAGCTACTCCCATCATCGCTTACCGTGTAAGGTACATGTCATCAGCGTTTAAGCGGCCTTGTCCGAGCAAATGTAATTCAGAATTTTATACAGGCGTTGGAGGAATTGCAGCTACATTGCATTAAAAAATAGTTCCTTCGTCCTGTGTCCATTTACCACTGAGTTCGAATTGATTCTAAAAGTTTTGGAGAGAAGCCCAATTCCACAAACACCATTCAAATCTCTGGCTTCCTAACATAAAAAAATATTGAAAACCATTATGGCCTTACTTACATTTATTAAAAATTTTAAATAATTTGAAAATTTATTTTCATGGGTTAAAAAGTCCAAATGGTTTCATCTCTTAAAATGTACCAAATATTTAACATGCATTCTAAGCTCTTACTTCATCCGCCATTAAATGCAGAGTTTAAGTAAACTAATAATGGCTATCGATATTGAGCCAATTACCAAAATTTAATAAAATCGTGCTTTTTCTCCTCTCAAACATTTTGTTTTCTTCTTGTGTTAAGCAACTAATGCGTCGGTAGACTTATTTCGGCTTAAGCCCTAAATTCTTGCATGTTTGTTTTAAGTATTCCAAAGTTCAGAGATTAACTTGATTCTCACGTATTTTGGCAATTAATATTTGCTGTTGCTATCGAGGGGAATTGAATTATTTGCTTAAATTAGTAATTTGACCAAACAAATGTAAGTGAATGAAATCTGGCAAAATTGCGGAAAAACATGTAATGAGAAAATCACACTAGAGATTAATTTATACTGATATAGATAGTAAAATAAACACACACACACGAACAAATGCACGCAAACATAAAGGCACGCTTCTCACATACCAGCAGAGGCCAAAACGCTGCAACGCACATATGCACGTAAATCGTATTGGAATCACTTGACTTTGATTTGCGGCAGTTCCTCCATCTTTTATTATTTGTTTGTTATCGCTGTGATATCCGGTTGGACATTCGTTACGTGGTGCAATTCAACATCCTGTCGCTCGCAATTGTTGGCAATCTGTGCTAAGCACTGCTCCACTTCCTCCATCTGCTGCTTCTCCTTCTCTTCTAACACCATCCTCACCCATTTAAAGCTTTTGAGTACTCAGTGCGTTAAGTAAAAAGCATTTGAGTACGCCAACAACTGTTGGATTACGTATCCTGAATCGATTGTTGTATTTGTGTTTGTTGTTCTGTGCGTGCACGCGCTCTACAAACGAATGACGGACACGGCAAAGGCACAAGGATTAACATTATATCAATGAAGATAAAAATTGAGTCACGTTATTACAATCATGGCCAACTGCTGCTGATGTTAGCTGGGCTTAAGAGCGGCAACTGTTGTTGGAACTTATAGCTGCAAATAATGGCAACACAACGCGGCATGGCAGCAGAGTGTGGAATGAGATGGAGTGAAGTCTATTTTTTCGAAATGGGTTACGATTGTGATATTTTCCAATCGTTACACCCAAGGAAAAAAATAATATTTATGGGACTCAATAAAGGTAAGTAAAATACATAAGACCCGGAAAATTAAATGTTGTCGTTACGAATTATTGTCCTTTATCCACAGTGTTGAACAATTTTCGACCTTTTCCAAAATGACTGTTTTGTATCAAAGCGTTCTGGTTAATGTTTATGAAATCATTTCGACTTGACTCAGACTCATCGATTCTTTTGGGTACCCGACTCGGATAAGGGACTCGGCTCTATGTGCTATTCGAAGATTCCGAGTTCGGGATGTATAGAAAACTTTTTCATTTTTGCTCGGAAAGAAATAATTTAACATTCTATGCTTGAATAAAGCAAGAAGGCTATTGGTATTTTCATGCATAAAATTTTCGATTTAAGCATTTTTTTATTTATCTTGTATCGAGAAATTATCAAATATATTAATTAAATAAAAACTAGCCTAGATATAATCTAAAACTAGATTATAGCCCGTAGTATGAAAATTATATTGGGTGTGAAATCGAGTGTTAAAAAAATACTCAAGCATTATGTTTTTCTATTCAGCAACATGTGCTGAAACTATGAATGAATTAGTGATTTATTTAAATAGAGGCTTACATTAGTATAAACATTTTAATATTAATATTGTGTATAGGAATAGGTAAAAGTATATTGTTTTGCAAAATACTTAAAAACGAATAATTTTGAACTTTTAAATTTTATATAAATAAAGGGCAATAGCAACCCATTTTGTTTACATTACATTAAACTGAATAAGCTTTTAAATTACTTTTTTTTTTGTATTTATATATTATTTTGTATCATAGCTGTTATATAATTACTACTAATCTTATTCATTAGCAGTTCGATTATTTTTTTAAAAATGTGAAATAATTGGTTAATTACAATTACTTTATGTTTGTAATCGTAATATAATAATAACAATCACAAAATAATTACGATTACTTCAGATGACGAAAATAATCAAAACTAATTAAAAGTAATCAAGAAAAATAATCCGACAACTTTTAGAAATTATGTTTAACTCTTTATGATTATATAAAAAATTTCAGTCTAAAATACTAAAAATGTTGTTACATTTTTTGATAAACAAATATAGATATGTTTAATTATTAAACAAAGATTGTCAAAACAAAAGAACGAAAAAAATGCATTACAACATTTGCTCTGTTAATTTTGTCAAGCACTTCTTCTTCTTTCTTGTTTTTTGAAAATCGTTTTTAATGATTGTATACATACATGTTGTTTAGGTGAACATTTTACATTATATTTATATTTAAGCTAAGCTTTCATTTAATTTATACTTACGATAAAGTTATATTGAAACCTAGATGGCGCTTCACGTTCATCTATACAAACTACAATTTATCTATTTCCTGTCGCTTTAATATGTCAAAATTGCTTATATTTAATAATTGTTAACTTCCTTTCTTGTATCAAGATTGGTACTCGTTCACTTTTCGAGCAACCACATCCTGAGTAAGTTCATCCACAAATCTTTGTAAATAAATCCATTGTTTCAGAAAACTAAAACTTACACCCACTTCTTTCATTTCGCTAAACTCAAATTAACTTGATTTGAGTATTTCATTTATAGATAAATCTCTTGCTTCACCATTTCACTGGCATCCAATCCTCACTCATTTCTTCATGGTCCTATTCGAGCCGGATTTTTAGGAAGCAAAAGATTTATACCTGGGTCTAAGCTGAAACATTTCATCCAATAAAAAGACATCGATCATCTTATCCAAAGGAGGATTTACTCACCTCACACGCATTTCACCATCATCATCGTTCTCATCAGAATCAGGTGTGTTTGCATTATTTCTTATGTTCATATATCAGTACAAGTGCATTGCGTTAACTAGAAGAAACGCTTCTATTATATCTAAAAAAGTACGGTTTCCATACATTTCTGTAAGAGACGCGATCAAATCAAAATCTTAAAAATAATTCAAAGTGCCTAATTTCATTAAAAAAAGTCATAATTTAAAAGTAAAAGTGTGTTAAAATTACTTAAAGTAGCTTAAATAAGTTTAAAAAAACCATTTTTACCGAAGCGCAAACAACGGGAGTTATTTTTTTCCCTTGATTAACATATAGGATAAATATATGTACATACATGCATACATACAGCTATGGACATATAAATGGCACATATTGCTATGAGTTCTTTCTTATGCTATTATATTGCAAATAGCATTAAGAAAAATTTTATTTTTTTTTTTCAAAGGTTTGTTATTAATATATATGATATGTTGATAAAAACTCAAGTTATTTATAATTCATTCTATAAAATAAAAAATATTATTAAGAAAAACACCTTCTGACTGAGCTGGACACATAAATGGCACAATCTCTAAATAAGAAAAAAATAGATGTAGTACTGCATTTGATACCTTTTTTTACTATGTAAAAACCTTTTAACATTAATATTTAGTGCTATGGCCTTTGTTTTTGATGACAGCCTCACACCTGCGACCCATACTTTCCACGAGTTTCTGGCATTTTGTTTTGGGTATATCATACCAGGCTGCCTGTGCCGCCGCCCATAAATCGTCCATATTTTTATAATTTTTTTTGGAAATGTCAACCTTAACATCGTTCCACAGATTTTCTATTGGATTTAAGTCAGGGCTCTGTGCTGGCCAATCCAAAACGTCGATCTTTTCCGAACAAAACCAATTTTTCACTAGTCTTGAGGAGTGTTTCGGGTCATTATCTTGCATAAATTTGCACTTAACTGGCATGGAACTGAAAGCATACGGTTCCATATGATTCTTCAAAATATCCAAGTACTGGAATTGATCCATTTTTCCATTAATTTTTACAAGGGGACCAACGCCATGCCAAGAAAAGGCACCCCAAACCATGATGCTGCCACCACCGTGTTTTACTGTCTTCTGGGTGAACCGAGGATTATACTCTTGGCCTTTAGGACGATGAACGAAGATTCTGCCATCCGGTCCAATCCTATTTATCTTCGTTTCATCACTCCATAAGACGTTTTTCCAAAAATTTATGGGATCATCTTTATGGGTTCTGCAGAAAACTAATCGTTTTAAAATATTTTTTTTTGGATAGGAGTGGTTTTTTTCTGGATAAGCGCCCAAACAAATTTGCCTCATTTAACCTTCTTCGGACAAGCCTGCTAGATAATTCCAAGCCCAAGGTTTCATTGATTTCTGCTGTTATCTGCCGAGATGACTTGAATGGATCAGCTTTAACCATTTTCACAATAGCTGAATCTGTACGCATGTCAGTTTTTGGGGGCTTTTGCTTACGAATTTTGCCACTACTCAATACCTCTGGATTTTCTTCAATTGACTTAATGGCATTGTATATTTTTTTCCGAGAAACTTTCAATAATTCAGCAATTTCCGAAACTTTTTTCCCATCCTGATGCATTCTCCATATAATCCGCCTTTCATCAATAGTGGTGTGTTTGCTTGATCCCATTTTAAATAATTTTTCACTCTGTTTGTTTTTTTTTTTTATGTATGCAAAATATCAACCGATTACACCGAAATCCACGCAAGTTCTGTCCAACTAAAGTTTTTTGTGCCATTTACATGTCCACTTCTAATCAGCATTGTTTACAAAAAAATTATAACTCGACGTGTGTAGCAGGTCGTACCGGGGCCTGTTGAGACTATTTTGGAGAACAACAATCAGAAGTTCTAAAACATGCATGATCAAAACATGTAAGTAGCTAACGACTTCGGGTTTTTAGCAATTAAGTGAACAATTCAGGTGTGTGCCATTTATATGTCCATAGCTGTATTAACATTTAAACAAGAGCGATCGTGTTAGTTAGTGCGGTATGTAAAAATAATATTTTTTGTTTAAACATCGCTATAAATGCCTATCATTTAAAATTTATCCATTAGAAATTTATTTCATATAAGAGAAACATCATTTAAATTGTTATAAAGCATCAAAAAATAATTTATTTGATATAAAATTGTGTGCATCCATTTTGGGTTTGAGAACGATCGCAATTCAGCACTCTCATCTCAACACGATCGGTTACACGCCATTGAAATAGCTTATATTATGCTTAGCCGATACCAGAACCTATCTGTTCAAGTTAACAGAAAAGTATAATTTTCAGTGCTTTTCTAACAGTTCTTCTTAAACTGTTGCTTTGATGTTCTAAGCTGAAGGTGAATCTCTGTTAGTTAACATTGGATTTAGTTATTAGTGGTTAGTTTCCTTACATATCAGTTACATGCTAATCAAGCAGAGAAACAAAGACAATTTTATATGGAGCATTCGAACAGCTGTTTTTTTATTACAACTAAGTGCAGTGTATTGAACTTTACAACAGTGGCCACCGAGATATCAAATCTTAGTCACAATTTTTAATTCATGAAGGATTTAATTTTTAATGATTATATAATATAAATTCAAAATTAAATATTCCTCTTTCTAAAAACGTTTATACACACATACGTAATTTGCACATAATAACCACAATATAAAATTTCAACACATACCAAATATAAATGCACACATCCATACACACCCAAAATAATTATTTATGCCATTTACAAGTGAAAAATTAAAATCTATCATAGTGTTACAAATAAACATCGATTTCATAGCTGAATTATTTCATAATTGTTTGAATATTTTGTGATAATCGAAATACACACTTCTTCTCGTTATCCAAACTTGTTATATATTTTTTTTAAGTGAATATTTGCTGCCGAATTCCACATAATTTAATTTATCGACTTTTTCTAATAAGTTTGCTGAAGTTTGTTGTTACAACAGAAAATATTCCAAATTATTGATTTTTATAGTGAATAAAAGTCCAATATTTTTGGTTATCGATTTTTCCAAAGTGCACCAGCTGCAACAATAAAATAATTTTGCTTTTCGATTTTTTCATGGTGAAAACTAGTGGTAACAAACAAAATATTTATTTTAATTCGATCTTTTCATAGTGCAGTTTTGCTTTTTAAAAAAATTTTCGTTTGTCGATTACTTCATACTTAAAATTTCCCGCTACTATAAATGGTTTTCATTTATCAATTTTTCTAATGATTAATTGCTGTTCCAAAGGTGCCAATAAATTATTTAAGTATTAGTGATTATTTGCTGATCAACATTTTTAGGATTATAATCATTTAAAAGCAAATATTTAGTGTCAAAATATAAACACTTCAATTCATCAATTTTTTTACAATAAATATTCAAATCCAAATCGACATTATCTCGTCATCGATTTTGTCATAATTAAGATTGCTGCTGGAATTTAAATATTTCCCTTTTTTCGTTCTCAATATCGGTTATAAGAATAAAATAATTTTCTCTTATCGATTTTTCACGGTGAATATAAATAGTGATATCCAAATATTTTTCATTTATCGATTTTTAAAACAATTTATTTGATTATTGGAGTAAAAATAATTTCTTTTATCGATTTTTCAAGTTAAATTTCAAATCTTACTTAAACCTGATTTTTCGAATACGATTTTCGTTATTGAAATCGAAATTTATCTTCTCATCGTTTTTTCAATAAGTGAATAATATTACTGGAAGATAAACATTTTGAATTGTAAATCCAAAACCTACAGTGAATTTATATTTCAAAAACTTTGTTTTCGATACCTGCATTTTGGTCTTTAAATTGAGATACATATCAAATCTTGTCATAGTATCCGATTGTTCTAAATTATTTGTTACCTACAATCTTTTCATCGATAAATTCAATTTCCAATATTACGAAATCGCATTATTTCTTTTTTTTTAATTCGATCTTGTTTATATCGATTATCCGATATTTCTCATTCTGATTTTTCCTATCATCGATCATATCGAGTACAAATTCTTAAGTGTTTCTTGGCTGATTTCTTGCTGATTTTTTCTTAATCCAAAAAAACCAAAGAAATTGTTCACCAATATGAGTGCATTGGAATCTTTTATCCGTCTCTCGGATAATTTAATTGAATTTGAGGCAGATTTTAGTGATGCAAATATTTCGGAATATTCAGCAGCTGCAATAGAAGTCCATAAAGATGAGATGAAGTCTCTCTGGGCTAATGTTAAGTCGGCGTATGAAGCATGCTCAAAGGAGCTAGCTGCACCTAAGGACAAGGCAACTGAATGCGAATACGATATCGAAACAATAAAGCATCGATATCATAGCTGTTATCAAAACTATGTTCGGTGCATTTCACGGCTTACTGAAAATATTCAGCACAGATCTGCTAAGTCGTCTTCCTCTTCAAGGTCACCAGACATTCCATCCAGTTCCAATTTCCACTTACCTCCATGTGATACCGATGTATTCAGTGGAGATTATTTAAAGTGGCCTTCTTTCCGTGACTTATTCACAGCCATCTACGTAAATAATACTCGGCTTAGTCCAGTTGAGACGCTTTTCCATTTAATCAATAAAACTCAAGGAGAAGCTCGAGATATTGTAAAAAGAGCTCCGTTAACAAATGATGGGTTTTGGTCAGCATGGCATAATTTATGTGAACGTTTTGAAAACAAACGTATACTCGTTAATAGCCAACTGAAAGTTCTATTTAATCTTCCATTCATATCCACTGAATCTAGTCATGCGTTAAAAGGTATCCAAAGAGATATCAACAATTGTATTACAACCCTTCAACTTAACGGTATAAGGATTGATGATTGGGATTGTATCTTTATTTTTCTATGCTCCACGCGTCTACCCGAAACTACTTTAGCTCTTTGGGAGCAATCCATTCAAAATAAAACAGACACTCCAAAGTGGGAAGCTTTAGATAACTTTCTGACCAGTCGTTACCAAACGCTGGAAACCCTTTCAGATATTCGAAATTCAAATCCTTTAAAGAACTCATCTAAGAAACCTCCTACAATTTCAAAAAGTTCAAATCCACCAATAAGGGTGAACACATATCACTCCAAGATCTCTGGTTCACTTTGTAAGCTCTGTCCAGAAGAGCAACATCCAATTCGTCAATGTGCTCGTTTTCAAGACTTTAATATCGAAGAAAGAACAAATTTCATAAAGAAACATAAACTTTGCATAAATTGCTTTGCTCGTAGCCATAGTATCAGAGATTGCAAAAGTTCATATAATTGTTATACTTGTAACAAGCGACATCATACGCTTTTACATTGGAATAATCCAAGTCCAAATACCAATGCTTCACCTTCTGAAAACCTTAATACTACGAAAAATAATTCCATTATAACTTCAGGCATGCAGCAGCCGCAGTTTCATTCAATACAGTCCACTAACTCTTTTATGCCTATTGATAATGTTCAAACATGTTTCTCTACTAATTCCAAAGGCGTTCTTTTAGGTACCGCGATGGTTCATATACGCCATCTAGGTACAACTTTTACTGCTCGAGCCCTCATTGATACTGGTTCAGAAGGAACTTTTATTTCTGAACGATTGTTTAAGCTACTAAAACTTCCATCTACTTCAATACAAGCGCACATTTCCGGTCTTAATAACACTACTTCCGCCAAAGTTGATAAGATATGTTCATTTATCTTAAGCTCTCCAATTAATACTGCAATTCACATTGAAGCTAGTGCTTTAGTTCTACCGCAACTCACAGGAAATCTTCCGACATCTCCTATAGATCCTTCAGTTTTTAGTAATCTTCCTAGCATACAGCTCGCAGACTCACAGTTCTTTAAAAGCACTCAGGTTGATCTGCTGATTGGCGGTGATCTTCTTCCACTTATTCTATTAGATGGAATAAAACATAATATTTGTGGTACCTTATTAGGCCAGGAGACCATATTTGGTTGGATATTAACTGGGCCTGTATCCAAAACATATATTTCTTCATTTTCAACAGGCGTGTCATACCACAATAAAGCGTCACTAGACAAGACACTTTCTCGGTTTTGTGAGGTAAAGGATCTTCCGAAGAAACAATTCTTCGATCAAGCTGATCGTTTTTGTGAAGAATTGTATGTTCAACCAACAAAACAAAACAACGATGATAGTTATGTTGTCCAATTATCATTCAAAGAAAGGTATCTAGAGACCCTTAAGCTAAGTCATTCAACATCAATTTCACATGGGCAATTTCTACTAAATAAAGCTCGATTATTAAAAAATCCTACTTTTAAAACTCAATATAATGACGCTATTTGTGACTATCTAGAACTTAGACATATCCATTCAGTTTCGAAACCAGAAAATGAGTATGCTCCAAAACATTACTCTTTGTCTCATCATACTGTTATCAAACAAGACAGCTCCGTATTCAACGCTTCCAGTCCATCATCCAACGTAACCAGCCTTAATGATGTTTTATACACCGGGCCTGTGCTTCAATCCGATCTCAATCTATTACTACTAAAATGGCGTTTTTATCAATACGTTTTCAACAGCGATTTACAGAAAATATATCGCCAAATCCTAGTTGATCCTAGTCATTGTCCTTTCCAACGCATTCTTTTCCGAGAAATGGTTGGCGATTTCGAACTAAAAACGGTAACATTCGGAGTAAATTGTGCTCCATTTCTTGCCATCCGTACGCTTCTTCAACGAGCAGATGATGTCGAAAAAACACATCCACTTACAAGCAAGATTATTCGAAATAACTTGTACGTTGATGATGTGCTCGCTGGAGCTCATGACATCAACACCGCATTGCGATCACGCGATGAACTCCTATCCAAGTGCCTTAAGAAGTGGAAAACTTTCACATCCAATTATCCACACATTAATGAAATCCATATTCCAATATGGATACTATATTCTCCAGAATATAACATCCAATTCCACGCATTTTGTGAAAAAAGCACAGGCGGCCTACAAATCGCTCAAAACACAGTGTTTGGGTGTACTTTTTCCGGTCCTTGTGCCTTTAAAATTTCAAATTCTATTAATTGTTCCATCCACGTATATGCACGCACGTACTATTATATTGAATTATTGAAATTATATGCAAATGCACATCTTTTAATTATATTTTTTATAAAATTTATATTATTCCTTATACTTAGAAAATACTATACATCTAATTATATTCATTTCTCATCTTATCATGAGTCTATAATATTATCTACAAAATTTGAATTACCTATTTGAATTTATATACTTTAATTGCATAAATATTTCATACATTTCTTTGACAATTGTATCTATACATAAATCTTATTGCAGCCATACTGCAAGGCGGGCGGAATGTTTAGGTGAACATTTTACATTATATTTATATTTAAGCTAAGCTTTCATTTAATTTATACTTACGATAAAGTTATATTGAAACCTAGATGGCGCTTCACGTTCATCTATACAAACTACAATTTATCTATTTCCTGTCGCTTTAATATGTCAAAATTGCTTATATTTAATAATTGTTAACTTCCTTTCTTGTATCAAGATTGGTACTCGTTCACTTTTCGAGCAACCACATCCTGAGTAAGTTCATCCACAAATCTTTGTAAATAAATCCATTGTTTCAGAAAACTAAAACTTACACCCACTTCTTTCATTTCGCTAAACTCAAATTAACTTGATTTGAGTATTTCATTTATAGATAAATCTCTTGCTTCACCATTTCACTGGCATCCAATCCTCACTCATTTCTTCACATGTTTATTTATGAATAAAATTTTACAAAATATTCTCTACTTTAAAATAAAATTTTTAAAATAATCAAACAGAATCAAAGTAGTAGTATTACTTTATTGAGTCTTCAATTAATCGATATTACAAAATATATATATAAACAGTTTCTTATTTGTTACGACCGCTAATGCTGTAATGTGCACCCGAGAATATTGCTGCTGTGGCAGAAAGTGTGCGTGACGCGCCATCAACATAAATTCACCGTCGTTCTCAACCATTGAACATTTCGGAGACATCATTGAGACGAATTTTGCAGTAAGACCTTGCTTACAAACGCCATACAAAGTCCAATTGGTTCAGGAGTTGAAGCCAACTGACCATCCAATGCGTTTTTTTAAAAAAATCGTTAAAAAAGTTATTTGGCGGACCCTTTACAATAGCCCAGTGTGGAAATAGAAAATATAGATAAATAAATGCATACATTTTGATAAATTACATCAAATGCATATTTTAAGTTCACATATAGAATAATAAAAATACGCAATCACTAAAAACATAAAATATTAAATCATTAATGTCATGGTCACGATAATCACTAATAAAATGCAGCTGTTCAGTTGAATCCAATGGCAGCGGATAGGTAGGGATATATTGTACAGTTCGCTTCAACTCGTTTAGGATGTCGTTTTTTATAAATAAATGCTATACAAGCCATGTATCTAGCGCACCGCAGAAATATACACACTCACGTTCTTAACACTCTTTTATCTCAAAACTACTTTTTTCGGCAATGTGTTACAACATGTTGTAGCGAAAACAAAAGCTATTCAGCCAAATCAACTCAAATTTTAATATGTTATTCACATCACTGGCTTTCGCTCTCAAAATTTAAAAAAATCGAATTTTTTACACTGAGTAACCAGTGAAAACCTTCTTTTTAGAACATATATTTCAAAAGCGCGTCATTCTGCCAATTTCCAGTGTTTTTTTTTTCTGGTCCCGGCCATAGTATAGCTGAATTCATAGTAATAAATTTTATTCTTGGTTTGAATTTTTAAGATCAATAGAAGAGTAAATATCAACAACAGCGCCGAAGCTCCACCATTTTGAACATAATAAAAATATTTTTATGAGTGTTACAATATACCTTTAAAGTTTAAATGTCGTTAATCATTATTTAACATTTTAAAAATAAATTATTAAAATACTTAAAATATTCAAGCACTAGGTCTTAATATTATTATTTGCTTCTTACTATTACATTTTAACAAAGCTATTTATAAGTCTTCAAATTAAATAAATAGAATGGTTTTTAAAGCTTAAAAAATTGGGTTTCAGTACTTTAATATGTGGATACTTTTTTTCTGAAAAGGATACATTTGTGACCTTTTCATGGATACTTTTCTAGAATCGTAGCGGCAACACTGATTTGAGGTGAACTCACGTACACAGCAAATGAGTTTCACCAAAGCATGAACCAAGAAATAAAGATCATGCAAAGAAAAGAGCCGCCATATTGTAAACAAAAACAGCTGATAGGTCTGACGTCATCGGTCACAAAATCTTTTGTTTACGCTTAGTGATTGGATGTTGAATGTTATTTGTTAAAATTTTAAAGAATTATCAAATAATTATAATGTGTTTTTATATTAAAATGAAGTGTGCTGTAGCGACATGCATTAATTGCAACAGCAAAAAAAAAACAAATATGTACGTGGTTTCTACCGTTTCCCCAAGGAAAAAATTGCTTGTAAGCAATGGGAGATTTTTGGTCGGCTAAATGTCGACACTGCAACGGCAAGAATCTGTGGAGGTCATTTTCTGCCTGAAGACTTAGAAAGAAGGCTCCAAGTTCAAATGGGTAAGTACTTCGACATTAATAAATATTTTTTAAAAAAATGTTACGATAGGTTTTGGCAAAGCTATGCGCTTAAAGCCGGGCGCTGTCCCAACTGTTATGACCAAGGAGGTGCAGCCAGCAAATGCAGAACGATGTCAGCGAATTTTAAAGCGCGAAAACAAAAAATCGCTAGTGCTCAGCTTCAGGAGTCGTTGGTCATGGAGAAAGAGCAGCGGCGCGAAGAAGTTTTTCCTTTAGAGGAAATAGAAAAACTAAACAGGGAAGCTTCTATTTCTAACCGCTCTTCAGAGCAGTTACTTCAAGCGAAAATAAGGCAGCTATATTCGCAAGTGTAAGAAAAATTTAACAATTTTATGAATTCAATATTTTTAATCTTTTTCTTGGAGTGAACAGCGGTTTGGAAAACCTCGCGTGACACATCTGCCACAAATTCCACAAAGACGTTCCGAACATAAGGCTGGAAGAAGAAGCGGCAGCATCACTTAGTTGGGTAGATCATTTAAGCGAAGGCGGTTGTCCAAGCCAACGGAAGAGCTCATGGCGCATATGAGGGCGTTGGAAAAAGTGTTCAACGACGTAAATGGCGACGGGCTGCTAATAAGCAAAAATTATTTGCATACGCACATTTCAAGTGCAGAGCATGTTATGTGTGACAACAAAATAAAAAAATGTTTTTCCGCGCACGAATGTTTTTTAAAATAAGATTATTAAATAAAGAATCGAAAATTTAACAAAACAGTTCAATAATAAAAACAAAGTGAACATCCAATTTTGTATTCTATTTTTTTGCAGTTTTTTTTTTACAGCATTCTTTACTTTTAGTTACTGCATGGAAATATAAACAAACAAAATATTCAAACACTTTTTTCGTGAATTAAACTTATTAATTTTATAATTTTTCACTTTTATCCGAGTTTTCACATGTTTTGCATGCAAAACGTATGCAAGTTGACAGTTTCATAGCTTGCTTGTGACCGATGAAGTTGCACGAAAAATTACTTTTTTCTCGCACTGCTCGTTGCGTGATCTTCTCTTATTGGTTCATGCACCAAAGTGCATAAAAATGGAAAAAAACATTTGTTTTGACGTCACAAACTTTAAGTTTCCTATCTCTTTATCTCTGGTAGCTACGATGGAAGTTGGTCTGCACAAGATAGGAGAGAACAAAAACATGACGCACAAAATCGGAGAGAGCAAAAAAAATTACTAACCCACTTGTAAAAATTTGTGATTACATTGTAATGCATTACTGTACGCAAAAACCAAATCTTGTTTGTGCTCACTTCCTGTTAGTGCTCACATTATTTTCTTTTCATTGTTTAAGGGATGGTACTGTTTTAAAGCCGAAAAAGGCATGTTTTCATGATTTTTTTTTTGAGACCTGAATAATGTTGGTGAATTTATTTCATATACATGTTATAGTTTGACTTCTTAAGCATATATGAAAAAAAAAATTAAAAATTATCGATAAATAAATCCGTGGTAGCGATTCACCGGAGGCGCCTAGAAAAAATATTATTTTGCGGTGAATACGTTTAAAGGTTAGCGGATAATCTGAAAAAAAATTCAAAATTTATTTTAAAGGTTATGTGTTCTCTGAGGTAATACCGAAGAGTTTTTTAAAATATTCTTTTTTTTTTTGGTAACGAATTCAAACACTCGATTTTCGCTGAAAAATTGAGGTTATTGTGTTACTTTAAAATAGGGGGAAAAACGCTTCCGCATTACCTGTTGATTTATGTGTAGAAATAGTGTAAAAAATTTCACAACGATCGGTCAAGTAGATTTTGAAGTTCACCGACTTCAAAAATGTTGTTTTCCAGAAAACCGATTTAAATTTGTTGTTATCGTAAGTCAAAAATAAAATAAAGCAATAAAAGGGTATAATTTTTTATTCTTACACAGAATCATCAATGCCAGCTCCGTACAGTAAAACTCTGTCATTTAAGAAGTTCAATGCATTTTTTTGCTCTTACCTGCCTTGCATTCTATCCTCTTTTCTTTTACTTGCAGCTTGTTCGTCCGCTATGGCTATTCGTAATTCGCCAAATGTGCACGCCCATTGATGAGCTCTTGGGCCTGTAGAGATGCCCATTTCATTCAAAAAGGACAATAAAGCAAAATATCCTTCATTGAAAGTGCATGTTGCAATTTCAACTATGATTCAGTAACGCCCACTGATTTTGGGGAGATTTTCCAATTAATTTGATTGAAACTCTCATTGTTATTCTGCGTGAAACCTCCAAGACACCGATGCAAAGGTGTGTCCTTGCTCAAATCTTCGTAGATTAGCTTTATGGCTTCTGTAACATCTGAAGGAAGGGCAGTGTAGCTGCGTTTGAATGAATTCAGTGTGCTTGCAGCTGCCGCTTTTTGCATGATCGAGCATGAGATCCACTCACTTGAAATGCTGTATCTTCGTTGGCTTTAGCACGATTTACTTTAAATTTTTGCAACATACTCTTGAAATGTTATACATTCAGAAAAAAATATAAAAAATTTCCCACATTTTTTTAAAAACATTACCATCCCCTTAAGTAACAGTTTGTTTTTATTTGTCTGTGTAGCAACATCGTGTTTTTAACAAGAAGTTAAGAGTGTTTGTGAAAATTGTTAATCTCTATGTTTCAACCACAACAAAGTTTTATGTATAAAAAAATAAGTGTTATTTAACAATAATTCTTAAATGCTCTATATAAGGCAATAAATTCATTCACTAAGTTGTAAAAATTATTGTCAAAATAATTTGTGGTGTATTTTGCTTTTGTTTGCTTCTTTTCGGTGTGTCTTTCGTTTTCGTTGTATTTTTAGCGTAGAGAGGATTTTCGTTTAATTTTATTTAGTTCTCTCCAATTCTGTGCGTCATTCTTTTGCTCTCTTCTATCTTGTGCATACCTACTCCCATCGTCGCTTACTGTGTAAGGTAGATGTCATCATTTTTAAGCGGCCATGCCCAAACAAATATAATTCAGAATTGTATACAGGCTTTGGGGGTCTCACAGCTATATTGCATTTAAGAAATAATTGGTTACGTCATGTGTTTATTTACCACTGGGTGCTTCTTTTCAGTGTGTTCTCTTTCATTTTTGTTTTGTTTTTGGCGTTGGGAGGATGTTCGTTAAACTATTTTTTGTTTTCTCCAATTTTTTTGCTCTTTCCTATCGTTTGCATACCAACTCCCATAGTTGCTTACTGTGTAAGGTAGATGTCATCAGTGTTTTAGTGGCCATGTCTGCACAAATATAATTCAGATTTATGTACAGGCTTTGGAAGCCTCGCAGCTGCATTGTAGTTAAGGTGAAATTGGTGACGTCATGTGTCCATTTACCACTGGAGGAATACTCTCTACGCCAAAAATAAAATATAAATATAACAAAAGAGAACACACCGAAAAGAAGCAAACAATAGTAAGTGTTGCCACAAGTTATTTTTACAATAATTTTTTCAATTTAATGAACGAATTTACTAACTTTTATCAAGCATTTCATAGTTAGTGTTTAGTATGACTTAGAAAGTTTATATACAAACAGAACAACTGCTATAGCCGAATGGATAAGCTCATGCACTTACATTCACACAGCCGAGGTTCAAGTCTCCGGATGATGGTAGTTTTTTAATTTAATGTAATGTTAATAATTATTTCAGTTCAAAACTATGCTAGGTTTTATTAAAAATGAATAAAAATTTGTTATTCCAATTACTTAGCAAATATATGCTTGAATGCAAGTCCAAGTTTGCTTTTTTTTAAAAAATTTAATCAAAATTTTGCTAAGTTATTATAAACTGGAATAGCAAATTTTGATTAGTTTTTGCTGAAATCTAGCATAGTTTTGTAGTGGCTGAGATTCAAGCGCAAGTTTTGCTTAACCACAAAACAAATTTAGCAAACAGTTTTCTCCATGTACACGTAGAATGTTTCATATACGATATAAGACCAACAAAATTATAGAATTATGTTTCGACAGGCATAGTAGCCACGGTTGCCCATGCTGACGCATTTCAAGTAATAAGGCTGGTCGCATTTGTTGCAATGAATTAAATAATGCCCAAAAAAAAACAAAAAAACGCATTAAACACACACAAAAACACTGAATACGCACTAAAACAGAGTTTGTAGTGCAACATTAAATTTTGAAAACACGGCTGGCATCACACAACCACTCGATAGATATTTCACAAACACTTCATATTTTTAAAAACATCATTAAACCAACATGACTGATATATTTACCTTGAATTTGTGCTGAATAATGTGCATAAAACACAATAAATTCACTCGATCAAAAAACTTTTGGAAACAAATTTTTACCACTGCTTCTTAAGAGCAACACAAGGTACGTCTGTGCGGCAATGAAAGACTTTCTTAAAGTAAGATTAAATAAATAATAATAATAAACGTTTAAAATTTTTTTAAGGTGATGTTCATAGTGAAGGAAATTAATTTCCCTTAAAATGCATTTCTATATATATAAAATAGGATGTGTGTATGTATGTAACGAATGGACTCCAAAACGGCTGGGCCGATTTTGATGAAATTTTCAGGTAATGTTCATCCTGGTACGGTGGGTAACATAGGCTATATTTGGACCCGATAGGTGACGCTGGGGTGGACTTATATCGAAAATTTGAATTTATGGACCAATTTAACTGAAATTCAGAATGTATGTTTGTTTGATCATAAGATAATAATTTGTGTATAAATGGACACGGTAGGTGGCGCTGGGCTGGACTTATTTCGAAAATTCGATGGCGTGAAAAATATATAAATACTTTTAATTTTTTTTTATAACGAGGGGAGTAGCGAAGCACACCGGGTTCAGCTAGTATGTAATATAAATAAAAGAATATAATGCTTTCAGCAGTATAATAAATGCCTTCGTTTACCCCCTTTTAGGTAAGGTAAGGTTGGGATGGCAGCCGCTGTACTTGCTTAAGCTATACCACGGCTCACTTAGACCAATAAGGTCCATTGTGATACCGCTGCACACTTGACCTTCAGTCGGGTTGGAACCAAATTGAGCTTTTGATAAAGCTTGTAAGACGTTTGACGCTTGTCCTTGACAGGCTGTCAAGCTCGAAAAAAAATAATAACCCTAGATATTTATGCATTCTTCTAGCGAGCGCGGTACAGGAACATAGTAGGTGGGAGATGGTTTCTTCCTACACCGAGAAGGAGAGAAGGGTTCTAGCTCGCTTTAGGTCTAGGGTCGACCAGATAAGCCTTGTTGTTCTGCACGTTGAGAGTTCAGCCCATCTTGTATTACCTTTAGATTTGGTTTGTTGCAACTTCCTTGATTGCCATTATTTCGGCTTGGAAAACACTACAGTGATCAGGCAGCCTACGAACCAAACATGCCCCTAATTATTTTGAGTAGACCTCATACCCAACCTTGGTTTCCATGGCACACATTTATTCCAGTATATCCTTAATGGAATAAGCATGCCGTAGTTTTTTCATCAAAGGAAAGCAGTGGTTTGCTGTAATCAGTCCTTGGTGGAATGAAGTTGTATTTGTAGAGTATGGATACGTGTCCTGTTCTAAGGTTAAATAAGTCAACCGATAAAAGGTAAAGTAAGGTCTCTAAAGCCGCAGTCGGTGTTGTTGTCAGAGCGCCGCTCAGGCAAATAAATGCCATTCTTTGGACTTTTTGGAACTTGTGCAAATATGTGCCCTTGTCCAAGGCTAACCACCAATAGTTGCTCCGTATAGAAGTATAGTTGTAATGACCCCTGTTTATAGCCAGTGAACAATATTGGAAGAAAAACCCCATCTTTTCCCTATAGATTTTTTGCAAGTGTACAGCGCAACTGTCGCTTTCTTTGTACGCTTAAATATATAAAGTTTCCAGCTTAGCTTCCGATCAAGAATGAGTCCTAGATATTTTGCTGACCCATTTAGCATGGTTGGTGTGAGGGACGGAATTTTGTGTTTCCTTCTGAAAAGAACAAGTTCTGTTTTGGCCGGATTTACTCCAAGACCACAGGGTTTGGCTTATCGCTTGAGTTTGCAAAGAGTTCCTTTCATGACGTCGCATAGTGTAGTGGGAAATTTGCCTCTCACTGCGATTGCTAAGTCATCGGCGTAGGCTGCCACTTCACAGCCTCTCCCTCTCTAGAGACTGCAGTATGTTGATCACTATCAGATTCCAGAGGAGTGGAGATAGCACATCACCTTGTGGAGCACCTCTTGTTACCGATCTTACAGCGCTATAGCAACTAGGTCTGATAAGATTACTCGGCAGTTGAGTAGCTTATCTATTAGATCAGTTATGATGTTATTCAAACCTAACCTACGCAACTCCAGCCATTTAGATTGTGGCGTGACATTATTTAATGCTCCTTCTATGTCCAGCCAAGCAACTAAAGTGAATTCATTATGCAGGAAGGATCTTTCGATGGTCCCGACCAGTGAGTGTCAAGCCGTTTCCATGGACCTTCTCTTGCTATATGCATGCTGTGATGCCGATAAAAGCAGAGTCGATATTGCTACGTAGATACAGATCTAATAGCCGTTCTAACTTCTTAAAGAGGAATGACGTAAGACTTTTAGGCCTGAAATCTTTAGGAGTGGTATGTGATATCTTCCCTGTTTTATTTATAAAGACCACTCTTGCTTTATTCTAAGCGTTGGGTACATATGTCAGGCTTATGTAGTCATTGAAAATAATACGAAGCCAAGGCATAATATATTTCGCAGCTTCCTGTATTTCTACAGGGAAAACACCATCAGGCCCTGGTGATTTATAGGGCTTGAAGCTGTTTATCGCTCATTTTAGTTTCCTAAGTTAGCTGCTTAAAATAGCTATGGTTAGGCAGTTGTACACAAATAGGCTCACTACTACCAGGAAAGTGCGTATCTTATAGGAGGTTGAGAGACTCCTTACTAGACATTCTCTATCTACCATCCGACCTCTTGAGATAGCCGGGTGTGCATGGTGTGCTAGCGAGAATCTTGCAGAGCCCAGAAGCCTTTAAGATTTCTTCAATTCCTTTACAGAATTGTTTACAAGTGGATCTTTTAGTTTTCCTGGTTTCAGTTTTGAAATTTTTGAGGGCTACCTTGTAGGATGCCCAATCAAGCTCAGCTCTCGAGCGCTTAGCTGCGTTAAAGAGGCTTCTGTAATCTGTTCTTCCAGTATGGAGGACCAAAACTTTGGTTTTAGCTTCTCCCTTGTTTACCTTTTAGAACATGAGGAAGCAAGAAAACAATTCATTGTTATTGATAGTACATCGGGTTCGGCGCAGTTGTCTGTATGTATGAAATTATGTATACAAAATTCTGCATTAACATAAAAGTGTGTTTAAAAATTCTGTATGCCAAAATTCTGCAAAATATGTACTAACAATAAATAAGGTGCATAAGCTTAAAATAACAACTTTCTGCCAAGAGCAAATTATTTAATCTTAAAAAACACCATTTTGTATCCCAAATACAGTTGATGCTGTTAATTTGGAGCAGACTTTTTGAAACCAAAATTTTTCAAAACAGTATATTGAATTACAGGTTTTTAGACAAACAGTATTTTTAAATACTGTAAAAATTACAGCATTTTGACAAGTAGAAAACTGACCCGCTCTCTAGAACATCGAATAGATCATCTAGATGGGGGGTATTATTTTGGAAGACGTATTATGTAAATCATATTCAATGTAGCGGTGGTCGGAGAAGGAAGGAAGTTAATTTGACACCCTGTAAATTTCAAGGTTATCGATCTTAAGGAGTAAACTCCAGTCGCGAATCTGAGTTTTTTTTTTCTTAAAACTTCAATACTTTACTTTATAACTTTCACCGCTGAGCTCTCGTTGACGTCGCGCTGTGTAATGCCTTGATGTGAGCGTCGTATCGCTTTTATATTGTTTGCTGCGTTCCTTGTAGCGTGTGCTGACCTTACTGCATTGCCTGTGCTGCTGCGGTCGGTGCGTGATCGCGTGATACCTAAGCACTACCTAAACGGTGTTAAGCCTTGGACAAACACATGGTTCTGGCCAGGCATATTTCATTTTTGAGCGTTAATTAAAAATACAAGACATTAAACATGACAAGATCTACAATGTGAATACAATGCAGATGTTTGCTTCCAGGTAGTTGTTTGACAGTTTGGGCACAGGAACTCACCCACCAGCTTGAGAATTTTTATAAGAATGCACTTACTATCAGTGCAGGTACAGTGCACTCACACACTCGGCCTCCTGACTGACAATTATTTACGTTCAAAGTTTTGAAATCAACTATTTTTTTAAGAAATCGCTTATTTTCTTACACTTCAATTGTTTTTCTTTTACTAGGGCTGTTTTTTGAGAAAACCAGATTTTTATTAAAAAAGTGAGGTTAAAATTTTTTAATTTGCTCCAATGAGTTAATAAAAATTAACATATTCATATACAGATTTATAGCGTTTTCAAAGGTCTTCTCAACGATACCCATCTCAACCAGATCGGATAAGAAATGGGTGAGATATAAGCGATTATATACTCAAGCTATAAAGGCCTATATCTCAAGAAGTTGGATCGGCCTCCTTAAAAAAACTTTGGGGTTTTAATCAGCGCTGTAAGCCCTACCATTTTTCATAAAGTGAATTTGTTGGTAAAAGCGGAAAATAAAAAAAAGCTTTTTGGGTATTTTGCGATTTTGACCTTGAAGATGTATTTTTTTTTTATTCTATATGTTAAAAATTTTTGTTCTTTATGAGAAGAGCTAAAACTTTGCCTCAGAGAGTAAATGAAACTTCCGAACGGTTTGCAAGATATGAGCTTGAGAAAATGATCATTATTTTTGCAAAAATGACACCGAGGCCCCAAATCTTTGGGGGCCCATAAAAAAAACCTGGAGAACTTTGGGCAAAACTGGGAGACAGGGGTCTCTTTTCTTGGTCTTTTATCACGTAGTGGTGTCCGTATATGGTTATTTTTTTTCGTGTTGCACTGTGTAATGCAAAAAAACTTAACAGGTAATGTGTATGAATTATATTGAACCTTAATAAATGCAAATAATATGAAATTCTACGAAATAAAAATATAAAAAATATAAGTATTAAAAACCTACAAATAATAAGGTTAGTTTTTTAAGAGTGCATATAAAATATCCGACATGCGTTTTCACAGAATCACTGTCAGCGAACGACTGAATTAAATTCTCTTCTGTTGTGAGCTTTGTGTACATGTGAAAAGTTACGCTCAGAGAGAGCTCAGTGAGCTATGGGGGCGCTCAGCGCTGTTTTACAACCTTAGAAGCATCCAGAAGCATTATCTTTATACTATAATGTTATCATTTGCGTATATTTTAAAATCTATGAAAACTTATACTTAAATTTAAACAAATGGACTTAGGCCAGTTTTAAAATAACCGCCTCATTTTTGGAAATATTAATAAAATCATAAATTTTTATTCATTTGCAATTTCTGAAGTTCGACAGATGGCGCATCCTTGTACGATATTTCAAAATTTGGCACTCTTTCCGCACGATAAACTGCGACAATTTATGAATTTTAAAATCGAAATTAATGACGATGTATTTTGAATTCGTGGCGCGTTTACATGCCACGAACTATGTTATTGAAAGAAAAGACATTGTTTTGCCACCACCACCCAGTTCTTCTGTCTTAATGACATTAAGATGCAGCATTATAGCAGATTTGGAGTCATTGTTCTGTACTCTGCGCTTTGTGCACGAAATGGCTTCATCGAATCCAACTGCAGCTAAAAGTTTGAAAATTCTCTGTAGAAAGTGGTTCTTTTTTTTAATTCTTTTTTTTTTTTGTACCATATAACTTTTCCAATTTGGAATTTGCGTTTATTGGCAACGCAAATATTCATTTAAAGAACGATGCAAATGAGGTGATTTAGAGAGTTGCTCCCAATTTGGGCTACTCGAGCGTTACTACATCACGTATCTTTTTCAAATTTTGGCACTAATTGCAGTTTCTTTGACTTTATTGGGGAATAAATTTATTTGCATTTTGACCATTTAAGCTTAATTACAGAATTTAATACTTTGGCTAATTCCACAACAAGCACTTCTACGAAACATTTTTAAGAAATTGACCTTCAAAAATCATTCTCATTTGTTTTATTAGTCAACAACTTAAAATCAGCCAAAACTGATGCGAAAATATATAAAAAAAAAATTAAATCTATTTTACGCCCTCCTAACTTTAACAAACTGCCACTCGACAAGTGCTTAAAAATACGCAAAGTTTGGCCGTAAAAAGTATAGAGTAACTGGACTTATGTCATGCCAATGCTTTTATAGTAGTAATCTTAACTTCCGCTGCAGAGAAATATTTATATTTAAGTAGTGCATGTTGAATGATATTTCAAGTACTTTTTTGAACATAAATTTGTGTTACTACCGCAACAAAAACGATGTATCTATTTATTAAATTTTATTTTATTTGGTAAAGGTAATTTTTTGTGAGAGTAAGGATATGATGGAAACCAGCTGAATTGCATACCAAGCATTTAGAAAAAATATGTTCATCACTTCTTGCCAAAATGAAATTTTAACTATGTTTTTTTTTTAAGTTTTTAATGTACATAAAAAAAAATTCTTGAAAAAATAAAGTTTGGCCATATGAAACAATTTAATGGGCCAGTTTTTTAACACACTGGAAAAAATCGGTTGCATTCAATAAAGGGGCGGGACATTATTAATAAAGTACTTGATCTTGGCAAAATTCTTGGTCTTTTAGCGACTAGTTATTGCTAAAAAAAAATTCTTTGCATTCATTGTTTATTCAAGTATTATTTTAATTACAGAAGCATACATTCCCAAGTATAGCGAGTACTTAAAATGCTTTACGAAATTGTATAAGCAAAAATTAATAAGCAATTTAAAGGTTTTTAACTTTGCTAACATTTTATCCATCAAAATTTAAAAAAAAAAACAACAGACAAATAAATTTTGACATGGTCGAATTTTGACCACAGGCGATACTAGTTTTATTAAAAGTGCCACTCCCTTTAAGGAATCCCACCCATTTTTCAAACCTGCTTATAATCGATCCTATCCACCGTTGTATGAAATTTTATTAGCCTAGTGTCAATACATATTATGATGTAATTGAACTAAATAAAATGCTACGCTTCCTAGCCGAATTTCATCCAATTTTCGTAACCATTTATAAAAAATATCAACTCACTCATGTACCAAATTTCAATTTCCAAATGTAGATATTTTCAGATGCACAGATAAAATGTGACTTTTTTTCGTACTTCCTGATCAAAACTTTTTTAATAAAATTTAGTAATTTACTAAACCAAGTCTGAGGTTATGAACTTGGTTTATTCAGGATCTGATCATGATACTCAGAAATAAAAGTTTTATTAGAAAGTTCGCAGAAATGTCATGATTGGGTAAGGAACCTCGAAAGTATGGGTTGCAATATCATGCAACGACCGCAACGATACTTACTGCATTAATCTGTATCACGAAGCAGCACACCAACGACAAGCAAGACACGAGAAGCAATACTTTTTTCTATACGAAATTCTATTGCTTCTCGTGTCTTGCTTGTCGTTGGTGTGCATTTTCGTTATACAGAATAAAGCAGTTAAATAGTATAAATATTTTCTAATGGGTATGAAAATATCCATTAAGAATTAACTGTTGAACAACCGCAGCATGGAATGAGTCCTTTATGCACATTCATTTCTTTAAAACCTAATGGACAATCAGTTTTTTTTTTTTTTTAATATTCTGTATTTTCTTCTGCAGAAAAATTGTTCATTCATCCGATTTTTGCGTTTAACAAACACTCAAAAATGCATTTAACATCCGAGTTGATGAATATGTATGCAGTTGTCAGCTTTTAAAAATTCATGCCCAAAGATATGCTTTATAATTGTGTTGGAAAACATTTTTAAACATTTACTAATGTTTTGACCTTTTATCCGTTTAACTTTATATATTGCTCATAAAATATTTAAACAGAAAAAAAGTGATCTCTTGTATTATATCGAGGAAATTCGGGAAAAAAGTGCTGAGCCTAAAAGTATGCCAGCAAAGTTTACATTATTCTTCGGCAAATATCAAGTGGAAGCTTAAGATTTCAAGTTCATTTCTATGCTCATAAATTCAAAAAGTCAGAAAAAAGTTTAGCCATTGCCTGCGGTCCCCTATTTATTTATGTATGCACACCACGCTCGCACCCACACCTCCCAACCCCTCCCCCATCCCTTCCACAACAACTTAAGCATTTTCCATACCAGCTAAAAGTGGTGGCATGGTTTTTGTTGTTGATAAGTTTTGTTGCCAACGCAGCCACAAAAAGTTTGAGGTAGACATAAACAAGCAGCATACCATTCCGTTCGCCCTCGCCATCGAACGTTTCATCCAACCGATGTCCACCACAAGCACACAGCACAACATTTAGCTGAAAGATTAAACTTCTTTAAGTATTTAAAGTTGTTGCGCTAATGAATGTGGTCTAAAAGTTATCGCACCTCTTACTTCAGCCCCCTTCGTCGTAACCATCGCCTTGCCTTTTCCAATGCTATCATCGCTGTGTATTGTTTGTTTTTAATAAAATATGTATTTTATTGAGTGCCGTTCAAGATTAGCGTGTTACGTTTAAAAAGCATCCGTTTAAGCTTTATTTGTTATTTATAATTTATTTTCCATGTTTTCCACATAATGAGCAGTTTGCATTAAGTTTTTGAGTTATTGTGACAGGCGCGGAAATTAGGGTGAAAATCGTGCTGACCTTGAATTAGTGGACATTTTATTTGTCCATTAATAAAAATAAAAAGAAAAGCCAACATTGATTGTGTGAGAAGAAATGACAAAAGTAAGTGAGGATCACAAATGTGAAATTTTGCTTTTCCTCATTCAGATTAAGAATGCTACAGTCAGCATATCCGAAATTTAGATATTTATACAAGATTCGGTAGTCTAATTGGTATTTATTCATTATAACAACTCAATTGATTAAGTTAATAGTGCTTTTCTTGCCCACCACCAGACTATGACCTTTTGACTGACTAGATTTTTGAAGGAAATACCGTCAATTGCATCATTGAAAAATTGTGGAAGTCATTGTTATTCATAAATCTCATAAAGCGCTGTTACTAATAATAATTATAACCCTTTCAGACCGGCCAAAATTTCTTACTGGGATTTGCAGAAAAATTTATATATATGCTAATTAATAGGTCTCAATTACATACAAAATGTAAAAAAAATAATTTAATCACAAATTCTCGAGAAAAGGACATAACACGTTTGAGTACCTTAGGTCTTTAGCAGTATTAAAAAAAATTAAAATTTAAGCGAATTATAACGTAATAAAGTAACTTAACGCGATCGTGTAAGGGAGGTCTGAAAGGGATAATGAAATTTTTTGAAAAAAAAAACTTTATAAAAGAAAAAATTCGAACAGTTTCAAAGTATTCCGAAGAAGCAAAATTACCTAATCGTATTTTTTGGGTTACTTCTACACTGGAGTGTCTCTTAAATGAGAAGAAAGCAATTTAACGTATTCCTTTAACTTTTTACAACTATCATGACTTATACTCACGCAAAATAACATTTATATACGTGATTAAAACCCGTTCCGTTTAGCCCCTTAACCCAATAAGGACGATGATGCCATATGGCATCACTAAGTTGGATGTCGCAAAACTAACGATATCACTTAAAAATTAGTCAAAACCATAATTAGGTCAAAATTATGCCATGTGTTAAAAAATTGTCCCGTCTTTTAAGAGTTGAGATTTTTCAAGAGATCTGAAATCGTTCTGAAATGCTTATTTTCTCGCCTGCTGATTCCGAAATATAATTTTTTATTTTGTCTTGTTGTCTTCGAGGCATTGTCGAATGTGTCAAATTAAGAAAGGATGTTTCAAAAATTACAGATACTTTCTAAACTTCCTATCTGATAAAAACAAACGATACATCAAAATTAAAGAGTTCTAGTACCGCCTGCATTCTAAGTTCGACCGAATGTCTGTTAAGCAGTGAATGATAATGAACACTAACGTAGCGTATGTTAAAGTACTGTAACGTAGATTTGATTGAACATATAAATAATTCTCCAACTGGGGAGAAGCCCGATGCTTACGTAGTGTAGCATAAATGACACCACTATTTGCTTTCTAATGCTTCAGATTATGTACTTCAACGCTAAAATAAATACCGTACTATGATCACAAACATTATCATTCCCTAGCGTTCTTTTTCCAAAATTGTTTATATCTTACAAAATTGTTTATGCCTCCATATATTTAATTTATAGCTCCCCCGAGGTGTCTCCCAGAGGCCTCAAATATTTAAGCTGATCCGGTTAAGCTTTACTCCCAATATTTTTTTTAAAAATACCTGCCATCATTCTGGGATCCCTCTAAAAAAAACTAACAAAATGTCAAAATTTATTCATTTGTCCCAAAATGTATTACTAAATACTAAAAAGTATACGATATCATATACCTATTTACATATTTCAATATTATGAGATAAACGACTTTCAGTAATTTATCAAAAATTTACTGATTAATGTTTGGATGGTTATAAAAATTTGGATCCGCAGGATAGTGAAATCCAGTTTGCTTTCAATATTAATGAAATTTTTCGATTTTATTAAAAATTTCAAAACTGTGGAACAAACACTGCAATTGCTGCTTTTTTTATTGTTTGTTTTTTAAATTTGAATTAGTTCAAAAAGCCGTATCTACATCAAATGAACGTTTTATATAGTAAAGGCTGTTTATATACAATATTTATGATATTTAAACAATATATTTTTAAAACTATCATATCTTGCACAAGGATATTTAATAAAAAATAAATATGCTATGTTTAAAAAATCAATATTTAAAAGATTTTTTTTGTCACAAAAAAGAAGTAAAAAGCTTTTTACAAATCATTAATTACAAATACAAAGGGAAGATGCAGTATCTGTCAGTATATACCGCTTTTTATCTCTTTTTATGTAGATACTGTGTTTTTTGTTTGAATGATTGCTTTAATTTGTGTAGATATGACATTCCATGTTAAAATATTAAGCAATTGAGCAAAAAATTCGAATTTTTGAAGTGAAAACTTCTTTAGGCACGTTGAACGATTTTGGTAGAGGGTAAGTCTTTGGTTTGCGTCATCGACTTTTTCCGAGTAACTCTCGTCATCAATATAGACAGTAAAGATAACAAGATAGGAAACTTAGAAAACATAATTTCAAAAAATGTTTGCATGTATTTGTGCATAAAAAAATCAACAATGATCGTCACTCTTGTTTTTAATCGGCCGCAAACTCACAAAGAAATCACTTGGCAACTCCTGAAATTAATGCATATAATCTGTTTGTTAGTATATAAATACTTAAGTTAGGTTGCAATAAGATGTTTGCAACCAAAACTTATTATTAATTCGGTTTATATTGGTATATATATATGCCTTTAAAGTTTGGCAATTTCTTCAGTTGTTGTATTTCATGAAAACCCCGCTTTTCATGCTGAGATTTAAAAATGGAACGATCTTCTTCTTTTTCTGCTTTTTTCTGCTGGAACTTCGTTTTCAAACAAGAAAAATAATGTATGGATTGAGTGTTTTAACCATTTAATTTTTAAGTTGTGATAAAGGAATATGCTGAACATTCAAATAATTAAATGCATGTTCTTATTTTATTATATATCGTCAAACAAAGTTTGACAATTTTCACACTTGTTGTATTTGTCAGTGACTTCTTATTTTCACCACTGCGGCATTTTATTTTCAGAGTTGTCAACTATCATTGTATTATTTATAAATTTTTCATAAAAGGTGTGTGTCAAAAGGAAACTTTTCAGTCGTGGTAGGATAGAAAGTATCAGGTTGAATTAAATTTGTGTGTGTTGAAATAAATTTGTGTTTTTTGCTGTGTCAAATTTCACATTTCGGTCGTGTTTTAGCGCAAATATTTTATTTAATTTGCATTTTATTCAATTTGCAACATATTTAATTCGAGCGCTTGTACTTCTAACTTATTTCGTAAACTTGTAATATTGTAAACTTCAAAAACTTAAATAAAAAATAACAAAATAATAAAAAAAATAACGAAAGTGCTTGAGTTTGTGTGTGTGCGTGTGTGGGCCAACGATCTCCCGGTGCATCAGCAAGTGCAGCAAAGTTAAATTGGCTTTCTTCGCTGGCGAACGTCCTCCAAGTGCCACCACCAGCAAGTGGAGTGCAAAATTTGTTGCCAGCCAACATCCTCCAAGTGACATCACCAGCAGCACAAGCAAGTGCAACGCAAATTTCCTGATTCTTTTGCTTGCCAACGTTCTCCGAGAATCGCCACGAGCAGCACCAGCAAGTGCAGCACAATTCAATTGACTGGTCAACTCTCCAATATTTCAGAAACACCATTTTAAGCGCAGGGGCAAATTTTTGACATTATACTCCGGCGTGAATTAAATAAATTGAAAGCGGAGAATTTGCGCTTCATTTGCTTGTGCTGCTGGTGATGGCACTTGGAGGATGTCGGCTAGCAAGAAATTTGCGCTGCACTTGCTTGTGTTGCTGGTGGTGGCACATCGTCATCGTCATTTTGCAAGTAACTTTCGTCATCAATACAGACAGAGAGTATGTTTTTAAATGACGCTCTTGGATCTTGACAAATGTAGCAAACATCCATCAATAAGTTCCTGTGCTGACGCATCGTTTTTTTCTCTCTCTTTGCTCCGCTGCGAAACATTGAATAAAACCTTTTTTTTTTCAATGTATATGTAGAGCTGCTGTAGGTTAAAATAAAAGGTTAAAATGAATTAAAAAATTTTGGTATTTGGTTTTTGTTTGACTGCCCGTGAAGTCCCTTTTGTTGCCATCACTCATAGTATAACTAGACAAGGTAGTGCTAAGGCTGAATGTGTTCTCTTTCTTAGTAACCATAACTGTCAAACTCAGCCATTTTGGTTTTTGGCCAATTTTTACTTTCATATTGCAGTCTCATTGGTTGCAGATTTTGTATGAAATGTCAACTTCGTTTTGACAGTTTCGGTCACCGGCTCTCCGCCCTAACACTACCTTGTCTAATTTTGCCAATCCACCACTTGAGATTTTGCTACCAGGCAAACAGAAAACATAGTAAGCAAAATGCGGTTTATTTTCTGACGCCGATTCGTTCATCCCCTTTAACGTTGCGCAACCTCTGTGAACCTTTCCATTCTCACTGCGTTGTTGTTATATATTTGCATTTAATTGTTGTTGTACAGTTAGTTGGAATTTTTTTTAGACTTTTTTAGCTACAGTCGGCATATGACAACTGATTTATTTTAGATAAGAGTTTAAATCAATTTTTAAAATTTTTTATATATGACTTGAACTATTTCTTTTAACTAAATGTACTACCATATCAAAAATATAAACATTTAATTCATATCATTTATTTAAATTATTTCATTATTGAATTTATTTAAGAATTTAAATCTTATGTATATCTTTTTATGCAACACAATATACATGTTATACATGTAACGTAGATTGTGTTGTGTATTAAAATAAAAATATATAAGAAATAGATATAGTATATAAATTATATACAATTTAATATAATAAATGTACGTAGACAGTTTAACTGCCGAGTGTTGTAAATGGAAACGAAAACCAGCGACAAGCAAGACACGAGAAGCAATATGATTTCGTATAGAAAAAGTGTTGCTTCTCGTGTCTTACTTTTCGTTCGTTTGCGTTTTCGATTTACAACATTAGGCGATAAAAAATAGAATGCTTGTGATAAGCAAACTGTAGTTATTCAATTACAACTGTAAATATAAATTTATTTTGCAGAATATTTGTGTGTTTTTATGTGCATATGTATAAGTGTTATAAAAATACTTCGATTTTCATATGCCGACTGTAGCAACAAAAAAACATCTACAAAAAAATTCAAGCTAACTGCAATACAACAATTACAAAGCAAATCTACAACAAAAACGCAGAGAGAATGAAATGATCACAGCGGTTGCGCAGCTTCAGAGGGGATGAACCGAATTGGCGGCGAAAAATAAATAGCACTTTGCTTGCTATTTTTTCTGTTTGCCTGCTAGCAAGATCTAAAGCGGAGGCATTAAAAGAGACTTCACGACAGTCAAACAAAAAAAATATGAAAAATTGAAATTGAAGTTGAATTGAAATTGAAAAATTGAGGTTCATTCCATCTAACGCTGCGTAACCGCTGGGATCATGTCATTCTCTTTGCGTTGTTGTTGTAGATTTGCTTGGGAGTTATTGTTGTACAGTAAGCTATAATTTTTTGTAGGTGTTTATATGTAGCTACAGTCAGCATATGACATCGAACTATTTTAGAAAACATTTTGTACATATGACTTAAAGAGTAGTTATAATATTGGTAAAACTTATATAGTTCATATATATGAACAATTTAGCTCATTGATGAAATTTAAAGAGTATTTATGCATATTTATATAATAACAATTACGTACTAAACCTGCAAAATAAATTAATATTTGCAGTAGTAATTGGATAGCTAAAGTCTGCTTATCCTAAGCATTCTATTTTTTAAACTGTTTAGCATCAATTTCTTATAGGAATTAAATATAATTTATATGCTATAGATATTTCTTAATTTTACAATATTCTATTTTTAATACACAACGCAATATATATATAGTGTGCATGTATATTGTGTTAGTGTTATGATATAAATAAGCTCTAATTATTTATATTAATTCAATAATTAAATAATTTAAATAAATTACTTTAATTATATGTATTTTTGATGTGGTAATACTTTTGCTTAAAAGAAATAGTTTTAGTAATATATAAAAAATTTAATAAATTGCCTTAAGCTCTTAACAAAAATAATTCTAATTTCATATGCCGACTGTAGCTACACAATTAGAATTTACAACATCAACAAAAAATTTCCAGCTAACTGCGCCAACAACAATTACCAAGGAAATCTACAAACAAGGACGCACAGAGAAGAACAAGATCACAGCGGAACTTGGCAGGACAACGTCTTCCAGGATATACTAATATTTTATATATAGGTTTTCGCTTCGGTCGGCTGTCCCCTCACTGCTATACTTTTTTTTCTTTCACAAAATTTCAAAATTACACGGTTAAAAATCTTGGAATAAAATTGAAACTTTTCTGTACATATGACAACATCAGCCTTAGTTTCAAATCTAGTCTTAATACAGCTTTGGTTTAAAATTTAGTACAAGCTTGAATTTAAATATAAAAAAAATAACAAAGGCAGTGAAATTCGAACCAGGGACATTTGTAAGCTTACTACGTTGACTACTGGGCTATTGTGGTATACGAAACAAAAGCAATAAACAAGCAAATGAACCTAAAAGCCTTATATTGAGTTTCAGCATTACAATATTTCTTTGAATTACATTTTAGTACAGAAAAGTTTTAATTATGGGTAAGTATTTGTGAAAGTTTAAATTTTAAACCTCAAGGTTAAAAAATATGCAGTAGCATTTTAGCTGGACTAAAATTTTAATACATTTTATTTTCGGTTACAAAAATAAGAGTTAAAAAATATGAGTCACTTCATTTAGATCACGAATACAAAAAAAAACCAGGATAGCAAGAAACTGCAACCTGCCGGATTGAAGTCGGGACAGCTACTGAAAGTTTGTTGCTTTCGTTTCGTTGTTGAGCTCGAGCTTTTTTTCAAGTGCAAACTTTTGAAGCTCTACAACCACAGACAAAAAAAATAGTATGTATGATTTGGACACCCTTGCTCTAGGTCCAAAACTGAAATTGTTTTAATTCGCCGTTTTATGAGAGGTGGGTGGGCAGTGGGCGGATTTTGACCATTTTTTAAAAATTTATTAGTTTCATGGAACGAAACGTACATGCCAAATTTTGTTTCTCAACAACAACTCCTTCTCTTTTTGGTCAAGAAATGTATGGGATCGCGACACTGTGTGCCACAAGAAGTATAATATTCGCGTGATTTTTTCTTTTTATTTTATTAAGAAACTTTATTTTTCATGACGAAACCTTCAACTCCAGGTATTTCTTGCTATATTTAATTATAATTTGTGGTAAGAAATGTATGCAAAATTTTTTTAAAACTTTTTTTTTAATATCTAAAAACTAAGTAATTTGGGCTTAGAGATAGACACATAATTGTAACCAGTTAGCACCCACAGGAAAAAACATCGTGGCTTTTTCCTGCTGTTTTAAAATAGATCTTTTCAGACAGAGTTTCGTTCAGAACTATTTGCAGAATTCGAACTGGGAAAATTATCTTCAGTACCACTTCTGGTGCCCGAGATATAAAAACTTATGTTCATTTTTTTTAAAAAGTCAAAAAATTGCATTCAAGTATGCATTTCTCAAAAACAAGAAAATGCAAAAGCAAAAAATATGCAAATTATTGATTCGTCAAATAAAAGGAAAAGAATAACATTATAATCAATACCACCAAAATTAAGACAATCAGATATGAATCGATAGCTCTGTTCTATATCGAGTGTACCTTTAGATTCGAATATCCTTCACACGTGACATTGTCGGTAAAAGCCAAGAGTGGCATCGTGTTTGCCGAAATATTGTTAGTTTAAGTCTATATTTACTTTAACTTTAAGACATATGTAGTTTTTCTTACAAAAATTTAAGCATTTTTAAATCGTGATTTTTGTACTGTTTTTATCAAAAAATAGCTTTGTCCTTGTGGGAGAGGAAGACATCCTTATTTTTTTCTAAATTTTTTTTTTTTGATAAATCTCGACCACCTTATGCAACTTTTGAGACCTCTTACAATGTGAAATTCGAAAAAATTGTAGTTCGATACGCCCTACTGTTTATGCAACAATAGCAGAAACAATAAGGGTATTCATACAAATGGGCAATACCTTTATAAATTGTATAAACTGTATAAGTCTATCAACCTTATAAATTAACTGTCAAATTTGTGTGGATAAGCCTTTGCACAAACCAGATATATTTGCCCTTCGATTCAAGTGCACGCAGAGAAAAGACATGGTTGAGACATTATTACTACAATAATAATTTGTTTACTAAAATCATTGTACTATTTCTGCAAACACTAATTTTTGTCTTAATAAAGTCATTATTTACTAATGGTGGTACCAAAAATAACATTATATTTTAAATCATAACAATATTGAAATCGTCAACATACTATTCTTGCCTCAACTATTAGTTGCAACAAAAATGTTGTAGTTCTGTCAATCATGATAAATGTGAATATTATTATAGAGACAAACATATTAGAATTTTGAATGTTTGTCTGAACTATTCTTTGATTGTTGGCAAATGAAGCAGAACATAACCAAAAATCGAAAAAAATTTATTGTGTCTGAACAGTTTGCATGAAAAACTTTCACTTCAGTCAGACACAATAAGTTTTATCGATTCCTGGCTATGTGCTGTTTCGTTTGTCAACTGGTCAATTATTGTGTTTTGTTTTAAATCGCCTTATCCTAAAAACAGCACGCAGAAAAGTGACATTTTCGACTTTAATTGTAGCAAACATATTTATTTTTACCGTAAACATATTTCGCAATTCTAACCATATTTTGTTTGTCACAAATATTGCTATTTTTGTGACAATGCACTTAATGTACCATGCTTATGAATGGCATTAGTCAGGCGAACGGTAGTAGCGGCTGTGGCCTAATGGTAGTGTGCGTGGCTCGTAAGCGACAAAGCTGCGGTTCAAACCCCAGCTCGGACAGAAAATTTTATCAAAAAGATTTTTCAATTGAATTAATATTTCTCTTCTGCCCAGACAATCGCAAACCTCTGGATATATCTTAACTAATAACTGTGGAAATTGGAGTGCTTGAAAATAAAAAAAATAAATTATTAGTTCAATAATATTCTGGATTCTAAAAATAAATTCATAATATAAAGCGTCCGCCAAATAACTTTTTTTTTTTTGAAGATTCTATAAAAAAAACTACTAAATATTTTCTCAAATTTCTTTTTTTATTTGAAAGTAAAATCTTTCCGCTTAATAATAAAAATTATTTCATTCAAATGGCTGCCTCGGCTGGCCATGCATTAGCCTACACGATCGGTCCTATTTTTAAGCACATTATCGATTGTGTGCAGCTGTATTTCACCAATGGCTTCACGAATATTGTCCTTTAAAGCGTCAATTGTCTCTGGCTTGTCGGCGTAACACTTATCTTTGAGGGCACCCCACAAACAATAGTCCAACGGTGTCAAATCACAGCTCCGAGGTGGCCAAACGACATCAGCTCTGCGGCTGATAATGCGATCTTCAAAAACAGGGCGCGAAACATCGAGTGTAGCTTCGGCTGTGTGGCACGTAGCGCCGTCCTGTTGAAACCAAATGTTGCCAATATCCTCCTCTTCAATTTTTGTAAACGAAAATTCGTTCAACATGGCCCGATAACGATCGCCATTGACTGTAACGGCCACTTCTTGCTCATTTTCGAGGAAAAATGGCCCAATTATGCCTCTGGACCAAAATCCGCACCAAACAGTGACTCGTTTTGGGTGCAGCGGCTTTTCAGTGTATACGTGCGGGTTTTCTGTGCCCCAAATGCGACAATTTTGCTTGTTTACGTACCCGCCAAGATCAAAATGAGCTTCATCTGAAAAGATTTTTTTTTTTCTGGCAAAATCGACATCTTCTGTAAGTCGATCGCAGGCCCACTTAGCGAAGCGAAAACGCATTGGATGGTCAGTTGGCTTCAACTCCTGAACCAATTGGACTTTGTATGGCGTCATACCAAGGTCTTTATGCAAAATTCGTCTCAATGATGTCTCCAAAATGTTCAATTGTTGAGAACGACGGTGAATTGATGTTGATGGCGCTTCACGCACACTTTCTGCCACAGCAGCAATATTCTCGGGTGTACGCACTACTTTTGGCTTTTCACGCTTTGGTTTATCGATGAGGATGCCAGTTTCTTTCACTTTTTTCACAAGATAACGAACATACGGAGCTGACGGTGCTTCTCTTCTTCCAAAATCCGTACGCAATTTTCGCACACTTTCTGCAACATTAACATGATTTTCAAAGTAATGTCGCAATATTTCCCAGCGTTGTTCAAGCGCATACACAACCATATTCATTCAGCGGAAGGATAAAACTAATTATCTGTCAAATCAGACATGAGCTAAGTGTTACCATTCACGAAATAAACACTAGTTGAAAAAAAAGTTAGATGGCGGACCCTGTAGTTGTTGCAATCAATTCTATTTTCGACCCAATAAGAGAATAATGATTGTTTCAATAATATTTTGGTTCCTACAAAAAAGTTCCTTTACTAAAAAAGTGAAACAACATACAACGAGCTATATGAAACACTGACCACCTTTACCTAAAAGAGGAAGATAAAGTAGTTATTCTTGGTGACTTCAATCGCCCAAATATATCTTTTGTCACCGACGAAAACGACAACTTTCTTCTTCCTGTAAATCTTTCTAATGCCATAGACTTCAACTTACTTAGCACCTTTTATGGCAGTGACTTGCAGCAAGTCTCTTCTGTACAAAATCAGAATGGCAGATGGTTGGACCTAATTTTTACTAACTCGTATGAAGAAGTGAAGGTTAGTCCATGCATGGGTGCAGAAAATTTATTAACCAACACTGTTCCTCATACAGCCTTAAAAGTTGTTTTCTCTGCTAATGACATCAACTTTACCCAGTCTTATAATAACACCATTGCGTACGATTACCTCAACGCCGATTATGAAAGAATAAAATGTTATCTTAGTTCTCTAAATTGGAATCATATTCTCTTCAATTTAGATTTAGACAGTGCTGTCTCTTTATTTTATCAGCACATTTTTACCGCTATCGAAAGTTATGTGCCAATAATAAAGAAAAAGAATAAGCTCACAGAACCATGGCTAGACAACAATCTCAGATTTTTGAGGAATCAAAGAAATAAAATCTACAAACTTCTCAAAAACAGTGATAATATAAGCGATGAACTGAAGCTTAGATATGACGAGCTATCAAGAGAGTTCTCTATCAAGTCAGAAGAAGCGTACAAGTTGTACACGAACATCATCGGAGAAAAAATTGTCCAAGAGCCGAGAAAATTCTTTGACTTTGTTAACATGAAGCGCAAATCTAGCGGCCATCCATCGTCTATGTTTAAAGGTAATGTCACTTCGTCCAATTCTCTTGAAATAAGCAACTTGTATGCCGATCACTTTAAGGAGGTCTTTTGTCTTCCTACCACCTTATCTGAAACTTCTCCTAGCTCAACTATTAGAGTTGATAGTTTATATTTAACCCAGGAAGAGATTTCTAATGCAATAAAAGAACTGGATATATTAAAGGGACCAGGACCAGACTTAACACCTACAAGCTTTTTGGTGCGATGTTTAGACCAACTGCTATTGCCATTACACATAATCTTTAACGAATCACTGGTTTGTGGGACATTTCCTTCATATTGGAAATCCTCCCATCTTACGCCAATTTACAAGAATGGTGATAAAAGATCAGTTGAAAATTATAGAGGCATAGCAATCTTGTCAGCCATTCCAAAACTTTTTGAAAAACTTATTTGTGAAAAGCTAACAAGTTTCATTAACCCACGTCTAAATGAGCAGCAACACGGGTTCCGAAAAGGGCGATCTACCACCACTAATCTCATGATTATGGTATCAGATGTTTTAGTCAAAATGGAAAAAGGGCACCAAATAGATGCTGTTTATACTGATTTCAGTATAGCTTTTGATCGAGTTGATCACAACATTCTTATATATAAGTTAGAAAAGTTTGGTGTTGCAGGGTCCATACTAAGTTGGCTAAAATCATATTTTAACGGCAGATCCCAGTTTGTTAAATTCCAGGGAGTTCTATCGAAAAAAATTGCAGTCTCCTCGGGAGTTCCGCAAGGTAGTCATCTTGGTCCTCTTCTTTTCAACATATTCATATCCGATCTGTCAGAAGTTCTTAACGATATCCCACATCTTATGTATGCAGATGATTTAAAAATGTACTATTCAATTCAATCAGATGTAGATGCAAATTTTTTGCAATCAAAATTGTTGTCTCTTGAGCAATGGTGTTTTCAAAATAAACTACATCTTAATGTCAATAAATGCAATGTTATTAGCTTTTCTCGTAAAAACAACGTAACATTACATACCTACCACCTCAATAGTACCGAACTAAATAGGGTCAACCATATAGTGGATCTTGGAGTTGTCTTAGATTGCAAGATGCGCTTTAATCTGCACTATGATAAAATTGTGTCCAGGGCCAGCAAACAGCTCGGTTTTATAAAAAGACGTGCAAATGAATTCAAGAATATATGGGTCACTACATCCTTGCACCGTGCATTAGTGCGCCCAATACTTGAATATGCATGCATAATTTGGAATCCATCTTTCGATTCCCATAGAGAAAGAATTGAGTCTATTCAAAAGCAGTTCTTACTATACGCGCTTAGAGATATGTACAACCCCCATGATTATTGTAGCCTTCCATCATATGAACATAGACTCAGCCTTTTAAATTTGATGCCACTATCAACAAGAAGATCGTTATTGGGCTCACGCTTCACATTTGATGTAATTAATGGTGCTATTCACAGCGAATATATTTCTAATATGATTTCCTTTAACGATCCAATTAGGCGCACTAGGCATACTCGATTGTTTACTGAATATCAGCACCAAACTACATATGCAAATAATGAACCCATCAATCGTTGTTGCAGAGAATTTAATAATATCTCTATATACTACTCACCTTCTATGTCCAAATCCTCTTTCAAGCAAACCCTATATAAATCACTCAGTAATCAGAATTAACCCAGGCCTCAGATAAACTACATACATGTATGGATTTATTTGTATAAGCATTTAGTTTAATAAATCAAAATTCTTTAACATCCCTCTCCAAATCTCCCATTTACGTCCTTTTGTCCTTATAGTCTTTATGAATAATATATATACATCGTATCTTAAGTGTGTATATAGTCTCTCTTGTTTTCCTCCTCTTCTCTTAGTTTTGACATGGTTTTTGAAATCATGTCAATCCGGTGGGCGGAGTATGCCCACTAAGAGCAACAAATAAAAAATAAAATAAAAACAAGGAAAGGGGAGAAGAAAAACAAAAAACTTAGTAATCTAAACTTAGTAATAAGTAAACAAAACCTGTTAGAATAAGTTAGAATAAGTAAATTGCATTGCCTTGTTTGGCCAATAAATAAATAAATATAGTTGTTGTAATCATTTTATTATGATCAAAGAAAATATTATATGTTAAAGAACATGTTAGCAATAATCATAATCCGAATCATACTATGATCCTCTTAAAACATGGTTGTTGCAACTATGCTTTTTCTCAGCGTGTGAGCAATCGAGGTGGCAAACTTATATAATCAACCAGCTGTAAGTTAAATCATTTCTTATTAGAAGCCGGCAATGAAAGAGGTAAGAATTTGTGAATTGGACCAAAAGTAACAAATATTTAATAATTTTATTTTAATTTTAATTAATTTAATTTAATTATCATGTTCACATATAAGACAAAGTCTTTTAAATGCAGTAAGAAATTAAAGAATAACAACAAGTTTTAACCAACAAATAAATAAAAACAAAAAATTTTAAATTACTTTAAATAAATAAATTAATTTAATTGAAAATTATAACTTAAAAACCTATTGAAAACATATACAGCATATGACAATATATTGCAGCCGACATATATGCTGCAAATGAGGAATCGAATTTAAGGGCTGTCCATACAACCTGCCTGATATAAATAACTAATTGCTCAAATTATAAGATTGCCACTTTGCATGAATACCGTAAGTATTTAATGTAAATTCTAAAACTGTAATATCAGTAACAATGACTGTCATAATGTCACAATGACTGGTCTGGTAGTTCTAGTGTTAATTTAGCGAATCTGTGCGTGTGCCCAATAAACTGTATCTGTTATCTTTTCGTGTACCTGGCACGCCACTGCTTTCGTTATTGCTGCCGTTATCTTTTGTGCCTCCATCATTAGCTCTATTTCAATATAATTAAATTAATTTAATAATAAATACACAACATCTGTAAGTCAAGCAGAGGCACCCGTGGCGCTAAAGCGGCACCAACTATTCCACTATCGAAAGCAGTGACTTTATGATCGCTCTGCCACCGGTCGCGTTTGTATCACAAAGTAAAAAATATTGAAAAAATTATGTTTTCTGTATCTCACAGATACGTATACTTCGCACAGTGCACACAATTTCGGCGTTGTTGAGTTGACACTTTTAGAAAATATTAAAGAAAAAAGCAACAACAACAACAACCAACCGACAGATAGCAAAATATCATAACGCAAAGAAGATGACAGCACACAGAATAGTTCAGAATTCTTGATCGAATAACGAAAATTGGCGAGATTTTTTCGAATTGTTTGTCTGTTTGTTTTTGTATGACAATCTTTAAGATTTTTTGAGAGTGTTTTTTGTATTTTTTATTTCAATTTGTTTGTTTTGGAGGCGGGTGTCGCTCTTACGTTGACCAGTCGTCGTGGAGCCGAGTGTTGCCGCGTTTCCATCGGTGTGAAAGTATCTCGCTTAGTAGATATGTGTCTCCAAAAGAAAATTGCTTGTCTAACGCCTGCTTGCCACTGTTTCATCGTGTGTGCGCTCTAGAATATGCGACAAAACGCAGCGGATACCACTGGGAGTTGATTTCGTGGCCAACGACACTGCGTCGCATCGTTGGCGGAAATTCGTTAGTGTCACAATTTTACTCGCATCGTGTTGCAGTGTGCAACTTAAGTGTCAGTCGATCGTCGCGTTATTTTGGAGAAAAAATTCGCACTCACATCGAGTTTGGGTCCAGCCCAGCTGTATGGCTGAGTTTGTGAAACAAAAACATAAATGAAAGTGAAAATGTAAAAATAAGTTGCAGAGTTGACTACAAAAAAAAAAAAAAGATTTAAAGTGCATTTTTTAAGTGGCTAAAAATAATATGCATTAGTGTGTGTTTGTAGCACAAATCAGTGTCAGTGAACGCAGGCCGTCCTTAATAAAGTGACGCACTCAAGTTAATCATCCGAGCCGCATTTGCGTCTCTTGACCTCGCATTTAACCTGACAACAATACGCAGTATCTTCCGTCTTCGGTCTCGCGCGTTTTCGATATGTGTTGATTGACTTTTTTTCGTGCTTTTGTGTTATAAATTATATGCCAGATACCTCAGGGTGACATAAAAGCGACTCTATTTACAATCAATTAGGTAAGAATTTAGAATTTAAAAAATTTTTTAAGAATACTGTTCATTTTGGAAATATTCTAAGTAATATTAATTTTTAACATGTGACAAGTTTATATGGGATATGAACATGATTGATGAGTATGTCTAGTTGCGCCACTGCAACTGCGTAGGACTATAAAAACTATGGATGTGAAAGTGAAAATTCTACAAAATTAGCAAGATTTATTCTCCTCTTGAAGTTTGAGAAATCAGTGACTTTTTGAATGTTCCGCTTAATATTTTTCAAGTCAACACTATTACTGTAAACTTCTATCTTTAAGTAGACTACTGTCAAATTTCAAACAAGCTGCGTCATTTAGTTTGTGTTTGACAACCATCAAAAGCAGGCAACCTCGTTAATTTCAAGGTATTAGTCATGCATTATTTTTTGAATAAAAAACCATCACCGAAACCAGCAAAAGTCTTGATAAATACTATAGGGACAATGGTCTAGAAGTGCTTTACTGAATTCCGTTATCGTCGTAACAACACAAGTGACGCTGAACGTTCAGGTCGTCCAAAAGAGGTCGTCACACCAGAAATTGCCGAAAACAATTCATAGAATGATATCGAACGATCGGAAAATGAAAGTGCGTGAGGTGGCTGAGTTTGTAGGGATCTGAACTGTGTGGGTTCATAACATTCTGCATTCATATTTGGACATAAACAAGTTTTTCGCCCAAATGGGTGCCGCAGCCCATGCATCCACTTGAAAGGTGCTTTGACAATGTTCAACCTCAATCCGAAGGAGTTTTTGCGCCATTTCGTTAACCGTAGGGGAAACATGGATGCATCACAACACACCAGAGACGAAGTAACAGTCATATCAGTGGACTTTTCCGTGTGAATGTGCACCAAAGAACGGCAAGGTCGATCTGTCGGCCAACAAGGTCATGGCGACAATTTATTGGGATGCATGCAGAGAGGCATTCCCATCAATTACCTTGAAAAGAGCAAAGCGATCAGATAATGACAGATTTGACATTGATTTGAAGCAAAAACGACTGCATTTGGCTGAGAAAAAAATGCACTGTCGTACACGTCTGTAGTCGCCATGGAAAAAATCCATAAATTGGGCTACGAACTGGTACCCCATTTTCCATATTTAGTCTCCTGCGACTAATTCCATCTTTTAAAATTAAAAAAATGGATCGGCGGTAAAATATTTGGGCTGAATAAAGAGGTCATCACTGAAACACACGCCTATTTTGAGGGCGTTGATGAAACCTATTATTTGGATGGAATGAAAAAATTCAACAAACGCTTAACTAAATATATCACTCTAAAAGGAAACTATGTTAAGAAATAAAACACTTTTTTGCCGAAAAAAACCTTTTATTTCAAAAATCACTGACTCACTGATCACTGAATCAAATGGCTCTAGTATATAATATGTTCATCAAGATATTATATAAAAAATATCTGAATTTCTTCGAATCAAATATTTTTTGTTTTTTTATTTATTCATATATATCCACTGGGCCCAACCCTAACAAATATCACTTAACCTAATTCCTTAAAAAATATTCAAATAAATTTGTCATAAAAATCGTTCTATTAGAACTAAAATCAACATGTTTAGTAACTATATTACATTGAGATAGGCATTTAGATATTGGTTCAGTGCTACCATAATTCGTTCTATGATAATATACATAAAATAAACTTGTTTCTCTTAGGGCCATTTTGTTCACAGAGAGATAAATTTATCCCCGAGTTAATTCCATGATTTTTCCAGTTTTTCATTTGTTCACAGCGAGTTAAGCATTTAACTCTTCAAACTGGAGATAAAAATGGTGGCGAGATAGCTTAACCCCAGAAATATTTAACTCGTGAAAATTGGTGAGATAAGATTTTTAATTCGCTCTCATCACTCTCATTTTAATATTTTTTATTTACTTGGTGTCAAAATATTGAAAATACAGACTTTTAAGCATATGGAAACAGTATTGGGGGTTACTGATTTCGAATCTGATGTCAGAATTTTAAAATTTGGATAAGGTTGCCACCTTAATTTTTATTTTTACGAATTCGGGGCTGGCGCGAACTAAAGGGTAAAAATGGGTCGCTGAATCCGAATCCGTTGTCAGAATTTCAAAATTCGAAAATTTTTCTACACATAGGGTTGCCACCTAAAAATGTTTTATTTTAAGAATTTTAAACATGAGGGAACAGTATTGGGAGGTTACTGATTTCGAATCTGAACTCAAAACTTTTAAATTCCAGATGGTGGATAGGGTTGCCACCTTAATATTCTACATTTTAACGAATTCGGGGCTGCCAAAAAAAAATGGTACACCAAAAATGGGTCGCTGAATCCGAATCCGTGGAAAGAATTTCAAAATGATAAAGTTTTGAAATAATAGGGCTGCCACCTAATAATATGTATTTTTTAGAATTTTAAACATCATTTAACAGTATTAGGGAGTCAATGATTTCGAATCTGAAGGCAGAATTTTAAAATTCAAAATGGTGGATAGGGTTGTCACCTTAATTTTTTGTATTTTTATGAATGCGGGGCTGGCAAAAAAAAAATGGTATAGCAAAAATGGGTCGCTGAACACGAATTCATGGTCAGAATTTCAAAATTATAAAGTTCTGAAATAATAGGGTTGCCACCTAATAATAAGTATTTTTAAGAATTTTAAACATTATTTAACAGTGTTAAGGAGTCACTAATTTCGAATCTGAAGTCAGAATTTTAAAATTCAAAATGGTGGATAGGGTTGCCACCTTAATTTTTTGTATTATTATGAATTCGGGGCTGGCAAAAAATGGTATGCCAAAAATGGGTCGCTGAATCCGAATCCGCGGTCAGAATATTAAAATTATAAAATTTTGAACTAATAGGGTTGCTTTTACTTTTGAAAATACATATTATTAGGTGGCAGGCCCATTATTATAAAATTTTATCATTTTGAAATTCTGACCACAGATTCGGACTCAGCGACCCATTGTTGATATACCATTTTTTTGCCAGCCCCGAATTCATAAAAACACAAAAAACTAAGGTGGCAACCCTATCCACCATTTTGAATTTTAAAATTCTGACTTCAGATTCGAAATCAGTGACTCCCTAATACTGTTAAATAATGTTTAAAATTCTTAAAATGTCTTATTATTAGGTGGCAGCCCTATTATTTCAAAACTTTATAATTTTGAAATTCTGACCATGGATTCGTATTCAGCGACCCATTTTTGATGTACCATTTTTTTTTTGCCAGCCCCGAATTCATAAAAATACAAATAACTAAGGTGGCAACCCTATCCACCATTTTGAATTTTAAAATTCTGACTTCAGATTCGAAATCAGTGACTCCTTGACACTGTTAAATAATGTTTAAAATTCTAAAAAATACATATTATTAGGTGGCAGCCCTATTATTTCAAAACTTTTTCATTTTGAAAGTCTTGCCAAGGATTCGGACTCAGCGACCCATTTTTGGTGTACTATTTTTTTTTGCCAGCCCCGAATTCATAAAAATACAAAAAATTAAGGTGGCAACCCTATCTACCATCTTGAATTTTAAATTTTTGACTTCAGATTCGAACTTAGCGACCCCCAATACTCTTTCCTCATGTTTAAAATTCTTAAAATAAAACATTTTTAGGTGGCACCCCTACGTGTAGAAAAATTTTCAAGTTTTGAAATTCTGACAACAGATTCGGAATCAGCGACCCAATTTTACCTAGTGTTTCTCCCAGAGTTGAATTCGCATAAATAAACAAGAAATTAGGTGGCAACTTTATCCGCCATCTTGAATTTTAAAATTCTGACACCAGATTCGGAAGAAGTAACCCCCAATACTGTTTCTTTATGTTTAAAATTCTTAAAAAAATGTTTAGCTGGCAGCCCTGTTTAGAAAAATTTCAGAATTTTAAAACTCTGACATCAGATGAAAAAACAGCGATCCATTTTTACCTAGTGTTCACTCCAACCCCCAAATTCGCAAAAATAAACCAAAAATCCCCACACATTTTTTAATTAATGAGCAACACTCTAACATTCCAATGGAAATCGATATAAACTGAGAGCGAATTTATGCTCTAAGCATAAAGCCGGGATAAATTGTGAACAAAACCACTTTTTTATCTCCCGATTTATACGCTTGGTATAAAATTAACCTAGAGATAGTTATCCCCGAATTAAATCATATTTATGCCCTTTGTGAACAAAATGGCCCTTAGAGATCTTGTTGGAGCATAAAATGGAATGAGAGCAAGCAATTCTGGACTGTCAACCTTGTTATCAACAATATCTTTAATAAATAAAACACTCTGCCTATTGTGTCTAATGGCCAAGCTTTGCAAGCCGAGTAAATTACAACAGTCACTATACGCAGGCATATTTTCCCACGAAAATAATCGTCTTAGAGCGAATCTCGTAAACCATATTTGAATTTTCTCGATTCGATTTGTGTCACATTCATAGCAAGGATCACAGATTATGTTCGCGTATTCGAGAATAAATTACCAGACTTACATAAATTGATTTTAATGCGAATGGGTCTAAAAATTCTTTAGAGTTTTGCTAGCTCTTGATATGACATATTCCTTGTGAGACCCGAATGATAATTTGGTCTTTAATGGATTCGACGCGTGTGAAAGTAATATTGGACTTATAAAAATAATTGTGATATATGGATAATTGTTTGCGAGAATATGTTAGGATATGACATTTAGAAAAGTTTAAATTCATTCCATTTAGGCTACACCAGGAAATAAGCAGGATAATATCATTTTGAAAATTGTTACAGTCCTCAAGGTTGTTTATAATTTTAAACATTTTCATATCATCTGCATAAAGCAGGAATTTACATGAAGTGAAAGTTTTAGATAAATCGTTAATGAACAAAATAAACAAAAGAGGGCAACGGAGACAACGGAGTCTTGTGGCTTAGACTATCAAACGCTTTTACAAAGTCAGTATATAAAACATCGATTTGCGATCTTTTTTCTACAGCGTTTATGCAAAAATAAGAAAATAAAGCTAAAGTAGTGCTTGTGGATCTTCCAATAAAAAAACCATGTTGCTGGATTTCAATATGATTTTTAACTGTGTTAAATAAGGGTTAATTTACAATTTTATCAAGCACCTTTACTTTTTTTGAATATTTTATGAGCTTTGGTCCTCAAGTTTTTGTGATAAATTCAGCTACGGTTATACCAAGGCAGGTTAAGTTTTCGCTTTTGTTTTTTTGTAGGCACATACACATTAAGGCCTTCATTAAGTATTATCTTGAAATTTGAATACATATTTTGCAAATCTCCAGATCCCAAAACAGTATTCCGATTCACGGAATTGAAGTAATCGTTTAAGGCTTAGTAGTTTGAATTGTAAAAATTAAAAGACATGACATCATCACAATCTGAAGAAGCAATGAATTCGTAAAATCGAAAGTTCACCACAATTTATGATGCACCGATTCATTTGTGAGAGGTGTATCACATTTCGATATTGAATACAACAAATGATTATTCATAAAAATCAGATCTAAAAATCTATTTTAGCCATTTTTAATAAAATTAACTTGAGTCAGATTATATGAATTAAGCGTGTCACAGAGTAGTAATTCTACATCAGTTTCTAAATTGAAAGGAATAAGAATCTTTTCATCTTAACAAAATTTCCACTCAATCTTTCCTAAATTGAAATCGCCTAAGACACATACGGTCTGCTGAGGATTCAGCGAGCTGATTATGCAATTTATATTGAAAATATGATTAGTGCATATATCTAATTCACTATTTGGCGGAATGTAACTTATAAAGTATATAATTTAATTTATGTTCTGAGAATTGTCTATGTTAAACCTGACAGAGACGCATAATTGTTTGATGCTGTTTGTACGTCTTGGAAGAAGAACTTCTTTGCTGGCATAGGTCGATAAAACTGCAATCATAACACCACCTTCTCTAGAAACACTCGAATATAGAGTTCGATCTCTTCTGTATACTTCGTACTGTCCGTCTGATGAATGAAAGTCTGACGTTAACCAAGTTTCGACAATTGCAATTACATCGAAATCATATTAAACATAGTTCAAAAACAATTTGAACTCTTGTCAATACAAAGCAAAAAGGTTAAGGTATATCTAAAGTGATGAAGTTCCAAGTATATCAAGCCCAAAATTCGTAAAACATATTTAAAAATTTCTTGGGTTCGGTTTTTAATAATCACGATGCTGATGTAAGCTCACTCGACTTCTCCCACTTACAGCAAACCTTTAATGTTGTCTCTATGAATTTTTCTGAAGATGAAATATATAAAGCCCTATCAAATTTTAGCCCGAACATGGTTCCGGCAAGTTTGAACCCGCTGTTTCTTAAATGTTCTGCAATAGAGTGGAACACATTTTTAACCTCACCAACTTCATATATGCATGGACATTTCTTGTCAAAACAAAGTTTTCTGCATCCTTATTTTTTTTTTGCGACATAACTTTTGACTATGCTCAAGGATTTTTGTATTTAATTGCCAGGCTGATTTTTTTTTCATTCTAAAATCTGCGTCCCAATTTTTTGATGCAAACCTCTTAATTAAAGCATAATTAACAACCTGTCGGTCATTCGCCCATAACTGCGCTCTTCTTTGTCGAACTTAAAATATGCTTTAAATATCTTTAAAAATGCTTTTAACATTTTTAACTTAAGACCAAACAGGACCGCAGAAATTGGCAAATGATCGATTTCGATCAACTTTGAACCCGAATATCTTCTAGCGCATAAATGGTATCGTAGGGAAATCTTTACAGGCCATTAATAATGCCTTAATCAAAAGGTTTGCTTCAAAAAACTGGGGAAGCATATTTTTCGATTTCAGACTAATAGAAAAAAATCAGATTGGCAATGAAATACAAAAATCTTTGGGCAAGGTCAAAAGTTATGTCACATAAAAAACAAAAGAATGCAGAAAAATTTGTTTTGTCGAAAAATTTTCAAAAATATATAAAGCCGGTAAAGCTTATTTGCTTCCATACATTACGTTCCACTTTACTGTGCATCCTCTTTGTCTATCCCGCATATTTCTATTTTAAATATGTTCTAGACGATTAAAAAACCGCGCATCTATATTAATTACATATTTTTTTAAAGCCAGTCAAAAAGAAGGAATAATTGAAAATTATCGACCAAAAATTATCAGCTATTCCAAAGATGTTTGATCCCTCAAATTATTAACATGGCTTTTTTCTAGGCGATGCTCAAGTAGTAACTTGTAACTTTTTTAAAATTTCTGTATTAACCTTTGTTCACTCACCGGTGAGCCACAAAGTCTTCCCTACATTTTTTATGCGGTAGTAAATTATACCTTACATTAGCAATTTTATTAGGTACATTATGTACCGCAGGATGTGTATTAGGAATTGCAAATGGTATTTAACAAATCCTGCAGGATTTTCTCGTGAGGAGGGGTGGAGGATTTGGATCAAAGGGGACTTTACTATGCAATTCTTTTTTTAAGTGTTCATTTGGAGTAAATATGCAAATTTTTTAATACTTCTTCCTCATTAGGGGGTTACAATAAGGCTTATTGTAAGTTAAAATCAAATTTTTTTTAATATCAACAAATTGTGTTTTATAAGTTACAAATAAAATGTATTTATATATGTGCAATTTTCTATTGGAAAGTTGATACAGAAACTCTTTTTTAGCTGAAGTATGAGCCGCACAAATGAGATTATTGGAGGCATAGCAATTCCAATAGCATGCCCAATTCCTTGAGTCGTCCCAGGGCATTTTTTTCGGAGATTGACAAGCATCTGTACTTCGAAAGTGCATAATTTGTATCCGAGCACACTTTGCAACAAACTTGCTGAAGTTGCCCCTTTAGATTTTATAATTTTGTGCCCTCTCTAGAACTTGAGGCATTACGTGGGCAATGGCTAGCTCCTGCAGATAGTTGCGGCGATATTTCGTTTCTTTTTGCATCCTGGCATTTTTTTTTTTAAATTTTAGCGTGGTAATAACAAAGGTTTACAACGCTGCGATGCCAAAAAAAAACTCTAGTGGCCAGCGAAAAGTCCTCTTTTTGGTGGATTATTCAGTCAAAATTTTATCCATGGTATTTTTACCTAACCTAACCATAATTAGTCCATAACTATTTCAGGTTCAAAGAAAATTGAAAAAAAGAACCACGAAATCGTTACTACCCGATTTGTTATAGTGAATAGTTGAAAGAAGAACAACAAAATATGTGGCTCGCTGGTGAGCCACGTGTCCGACAATGGGGTAAAGTAATTCATAGGCGACTTTTAAGTATTTTAAAAAACACTAATAACATTTACTTTGGCTACAAAGCTCAAAACATATATTTAGGAGATGTCACCGAGCCCCAGCCCGGTAACTGCAAAAATATGACTGCAAGGCTAAGTTAAACACATGTTGGCTCACCGGTGAGCCAAGTGTAAACACAAGGGTTAATGCGGTTGAACGTGTTCTGCAAGTAGACGTTATTTACGGTGGGGGGACATAATGTCCGCAAAAGATTTCAACATTTTTGCGAAACTCCGCTTCGATTTTGTTTAATTATAATCATCAGACACACGGATTTGTCAGGGTGCACCTTACTTTTAGCCCCCATAGTGACTTTGTAATCTCCAAAGTCAATTCACTACTTGGTTTTAAATTAAGCAGTACAGCATAAGCAGCTGCTGAATTATCGAATTATTTATTTATGCATTATATTTTACCCATATTAAAATTAGTTTTTGTTAACTTAAATTTAAATTTGAAATCACTTTTAAAATATACATATTAGAGTGGGGCGATTAGTATGGAAGGAACAAAGTGTTAATGGGCGCTTCGCGTTTCTGATTCTTGGGATTGTACTAAGCAAAAAAGTCTACTAGACCATACGCCTACGGTGAAAATCGAGCTTCCAGATTTTGAATTGCAGTTTTTTCTCAGACATTTGTCACGTTTTTTTTTTTTTTGATATTTTGGCCTATAACAGCCAAACCATTGAGATTTTTGTCTTAGTATTGGATCGAGAATCTCAATGGTTTGGCTGTTATAGGTCAAAATATCCAAAAAAAAACGTGACAAAAGTCTGAGAAAAAACTGCAAGTCAAAATCTGGAAGCTCGATTTTCACCGCAGACGTATGGTCTAGTGGACTTTTTTGCTCAGTGCAATTCCAAGAATCAGAAACGCGAAGCGCCCATTATGATGTTCAAATCGCCCCACCCTAATACATATGTATGCTCTTTACTTCAGGAAAATAAATAATTAAAATTTTTTCGAAATATTTATTACCATTTATTATATATAACTTTGAATAGCACTTATGTCTATAATTACGATACTATCGAAACTTATGAAACTTTTTTTGCCGATACTTATGACATATTTTGGCATTGGTTTTCGGCATACTTAAAAATGTTTTATTAATAAAATGACAATAATACAAGTTAATTATTGTTAACTTCCTAACTACGAAAACAATTGACAAGAGTTGGAGAGTACGAAGCACCGCACAAAAAGGAAACACGCTAAGTGAGTTTGCAGCGCCGTCTGTGTTTTCGATTGGCTTTTACAAATTTTCATAAAAGTAGACTTCAAATTTGTCCGTCAGTACAACAGCTACTGCAACGTTTAAACTGTCTTTGAAATTGGTTGTGTATCTGTTTGTTTTTTTTAAATGTCATTTTTCGTTTCATCGAGACAACAAATTTTAAAACATTTTCGATCCGTCGGACATTTTCGCATGACAATCGTATGAAGTCGTATGATGTCGATTACAGGTTTTTCAAAAGCTTTCCGTCAGATTTAACCTATCGAGTATTCTATTTATTAAAGGTATACTTAGTTGCAAAATTTATCCACTCGAACCCATTTCATGATCTACCCATTTCATGCTCCTACGAGACTCTGAATTTTTCATCAAGGTCCATTTTCGGACATTTTCGCATGACAATCGTATGAAGTCCTATGATGTCGATTGCTGGTTTTTCAAAAGCTTTCCGTCAGATTTAACCTATCGAGTATTCTATTTATTAAAGGTATACTTAGTTGCAAAATTTATCCACTCGAACCCATTTCATGATCTACCCATTTCATGCTCCTACGAGACTCTGAATTTTTCATCAAGGTCCATTTTCGGACATTTTCGCATGACAATCGTATGAAGTCGTATGATGTCGATTGCTGGTTTTTCAAAAGCTTTCCGTCAGATTTAACCTATCGAGTATTCTATTTATTAAAGGTATACTTAGTTGCAAAATTTATCCACTCGAACCCATTTCATGATCTACCCATTTCATGCTCCTACGAGACTCTGAATTTTTCATCAAGGTCCATTTTCGGACATTTTCGCATGACAATCGTATGAAGTCGTATGATGTCGATTGCTGGTTTTTCAAAAGCTTTCCGTCAGATTTAACCTATCGAGTATTCTATTTATTAAAGGTATACTTAGTTGCAAAATTTATCCACTCGAACCCATTTCATGATCTACCCATTTCATGCTCCTACGAGACTCTGAATTTTTCATCAAGGTCCATTTTCGGACATTTTCGCATGACAATCGTATGAAGTCCTATGATGTCGATTGCTGGTTTTTCAAAAGCTTTCCGTCAGATTTAACCTATCGAGTATTCTATTTATTAAAGGTATACTTAGTTGCAAAATTTATCTACTCGAACCCATTTCATGATCTACCCATTTCATGCTCCTACGAGACTCTGAATTTTTCATCAAGGTCCATAGGACGAAGTATTGTTGTCGCGATCCTTTTGTCGCGAGCTTTTGTTAAACATATTTTTTGATTTGAGAGTCTTTAAAAATTCTTTTAATATCAGTGTGTTCAAACATTAATGGGAATGGTCACCTTTAATACGGAGAAATTGCGGTTTATAAATACGGCTAAATTGTTTGAGTTGGTAGCACTGTTTGTTTTCTTTATTTCACGGAACACTTCTGGCAAACAAATTGTTGTGTTGTATGCCAAATTGACCTTTCTACGTGTCTCACCGTGGCCACATGATCAGTTTTTTTTTTTAAGAAACAGCTAACCATTTGCTTCGCATTGCTTCGAGCTAGAACAATTTTTGTTGGATTTGGTTCATTTTAAAAGACCCATAAAGTTGACCCATACAGCTGTTTACTCTGAGGCTCATACGCATAGATCCATGATTCGTCACCAGTCGTTCTCTTATTAACGTCTTTTGAAGCATCGCGATTGTATTTCTTAAGCGTTGTTTTGCAACAAACCAATATATGATCTCAATCTATTTGGTAATAGCTTTCGCGTACAATTTTTCAAAAAGCTAATTCGGTAAGAATTCGTTCAAGGAAGAGGAGTCTTCTCTTTTGAAAGTTGTAGATATCAAATCAGTTAAGATCTTACTTAGACAAAAATAATGCTCTATATACAAAAGTAAAATTTCGTAGGAATATCTGTATTATCTGTAAATATTGGCAATGATAATAAATCACTTGCTGATTGAAATGATTAATATGAAGCATTTATTTTTAACGTAATCCACTTAATCTTAGAGCAAAATCTATGATTTATGGTTAAATGTTTAAAGAAATCAACACTGTCATTTGAGTTAACATCGAATTTATCAAATGCCAAGGTCAGTAAAAAACATTCTTTCCGGAAAAGCTTTTATTTTAACAAACATAAAAATTAAAAAACCTACAAAATAAACCAAAATCCAATAATATAAATACAGCATTAAACATACATATATATCTGTCTGTAGGAATCAAAAAGCAAACTTACCCCAACATATTTAGAAAAAAGTACACAAGATAAGCTGCGAAAGCATTCAGAAGACTTATCCGAAATGATGAAAACGAAAAACCGCGTTGGCGACATGTTTACGGAATCAGTTGTCGTTGTTGTTGTTGTTGTCGAACAATTATTAATACTCAAAATCATAAATCTCTTTGTATCTACTAAAATATCTTGTGATTCCATTTATTCGAAATTTTATTTAGCAAACAGAAAGCTATTAATTTTTCGTAGTTGTATTAAAAAAACAAACAAAAAAATTGCAAAACCAAAAATAAAAATCCATTTAAATAATTTTAAAATATAAATTCAGCAATAAAAATATGAGACTGCACTCCGCAAGCAACGCATATAAATTCAGTTAAAAATTTCTACAACATTTAATGTGTGTTTCCAAATATTTTGGCAAAGAAAAGAACTATGGATATCTTACTAGATTATAATAATACTGGACATATGTGTGTCTATTTAATGCATGTATAAAGTTATTTTATAGTACTTTCAATGGAAATAGTAGGAATTTGTTTTATAAAAATGATTGTCGAAATTAAATTGCGATTGGAGGTAAAATTAGCTACATTTAGATATTTTATAATTGTAAGAGAATGAAAAAGACATTAAACAAAATGTTTATATGTTCATTAGCATATTTTCCACATGAAAATATCTTGTTTTCTTGTCACAAATTAATATAATTGAATGCTTATTCTCTTGCCGATACCATAGAATAATAACGTTTTATTCTCAACAAATTTAAACCCAATTAATACCATTTAAATTGTGAACATTTTCAAAAGCCAACATTTCTCCCATAAACAATATGACACACATGTAGATTATAAAGATAAATTCAGAACGCATGCAACGGATTTCTTTTATAACCTTGAAGATAATTTAAACTCTCTATCAACATGACAAAAAGAACAAATGTTGAAGGTGAAAGTGATTAAGAAGATCACAGATAGCAGTCTTCAACGAAAAATTATTAATAATAATATTTAGGAAAGTGGTTTGTGCCACTGTTAATGTCACTTTAATCTTTCGGATTAGGTTGAAGAGTTATATAAATTACAAATATTTTTAATGACTTTCTGTGTGGTAAAGAGGAATGGTCTTGGAATCTAATTTGGGTAGAAAAGTAAATAAAATTGTAGTTGCACGACCTATTTATGGACTATTTGTAAACCTGATCATTGGCTTGTTGTAATGCATTTTTTGTTTGCTGCAGTCTAAAATGTAGCTAGTGAATTTGATTCTTGGTGCATTGGCCTTAAAATCAGTTGCGTAGCTAGTTGAGTAAAGCGAATCGGCGCTCAGGGTAAAGAGAGCGCGGCAAAATGGTTCTATGTATTTATTGATATTTACAAATATTCGTAGTATTAAAAACTAGCTGGCCCGTTACTAATTAATAATTAATAATTAATAATTAATAATTAATAATTAATAATTAATAATTAATAATTAATAATTAATAATTAATAATTAATAATTAATAATTAATAATTAATAATTAATAATTAATAATTAATAATTAATAATTAATAATAAATAATCAATAATTAATAATTAATAATTAATAATTAATAATTAATAATTAATAATTAATAATTAATAATTAATAATTAATAATTAATAATTAATAATCAATAATTAATAATTAATAATTAATAATTAATAATTAATAATTAATAATTAATAATTAATAATTAATAATTAATAATTAATAATTAATAATTAATAATTAATAATTAATAATTAATAATTAATAATTAATAATTAATAATTAATAATTAATAATTAATAATTAATAATTAATAATTAATAATTAATAATTAATAATTAATAATTAATAATTAATAATTAATAATTAATAATTAATAATTAATAATTAATAATTAATAATTAATAATTAATAATTAATAATTAATAATTAATAATTAATAATTAATAATTAATAATTAATAATTAATAATTAATAATTAATAATTAATAATTAATAATTAATAATTAATAATTAATAATTAATAATTAATAATTAATAATTAATAATTAATAATTAATAATTAATAATTAATAATTAATAATTAATAATTAATAATTAATAATTAATAATTAATAATTAATAATTAATAATTAATAATTAATAATTAATAATTAATAATTAATAATTAATAATTAATAATTAATAATTAATAATTAATAATTAATAATTAATAATTAATAATTAATAATTAATAATTAATAATTAATAATTAATAATTAATAATTAATAATTAATAATTAATAATTAATAATTAATAATTAATAATTAATAATTAATAATTAATAATTATTAATAATTAATAATAATAAATAATAATTAATAATTAATAATTAATAATAATAATTAATAATTAATAATTAATAATTAATAATTAATAATAATAATTCATAATTAATAATTAATAATTAATAACTTAATAAATAATAATTAATATTAATAATAATTAATAATTAATAATTAATAATTAATAATTAATAATTAATAATTAATAATATAATAATTAACTAATTAAATTAATTAACTAATTAATAATTAATAATAATAATTAATAATTAATAAATAAATAATTAATAATTAATAATTAATAATTAATAATTAATAATTAATAATTAATAATTAATAATTAATAATTAATAATTAATAATTAATAATTAATAATTAATAATTAATAATTAATAATTAAATTAATTAATAATTAATAATTAATAATTAATAATTAAATAATTAATAATTAATAAATTAATACTTAATTATATAATTAATAATTATATTCTATAATAATTTATATTTATATTTTATATTTTTTTATATTATATTTTATTTATATTTAAATTATATAATAATAATTAATAATTAATAATTAATAATTAATAATTAATAATTAATAATTAATAATTAATAATTAATAATTAATAATTAATAATTAATAATTAATAATTAATAATTAATAATTAATAATTAATAATTAATAATTAATAATTAATAATTAATAATTAATAATTAATAATTAATAATTAATAATTAATAATTAATAATTAATAATTAATAATTAATAATTAATAATTAATAATTAATAATTAATAATTAATAATTAATAATTAATAATTAATAATTAATAATTAATAATTAATAATTAATAATTAATAATTAATAATTAATAATTAATAATTAATACTTAATAATTTATAATTAATAATTATATTATATAATAATTTATATTTATATTTATATTTTTTTATATTATATTTTATTTATATTTAAATTATATTCTATACTTTATATTTTATATTTAATAATTTATAATTTATAATTTATAATTTGTAATTTATAATTTATAATTTATAATTTATAATTTATAATTTATAATTTATAATTTATAATTTATAATTTATAATTTATAATTTATAATTTATAATTTATAATTTATAATTTATAATTTATAATTTATAATTTATAATTTATAATTTATAATTTATAATTTATAATTTATAATTTATAATTTATAATTTATAATTTATAATTTATAATTTATAATTTATAATTTATAATTTATAATTTATAATTTATAATTTATAATTTATAATTTATAATTTATAATTTATAATTTATAATTTATAATTTATAATTTATAATTTATAATTTATAATTTATAATTTATAATTTATAATTTATAATTTATAATTTATAATTTATAATTTATAATTTATAATTTATAATTTATAATTTATAATTTATAATTTATAATTTATAATTTATAATTTATAATTTATAATTTATAATTTATAATTTATAATTTATAATTTATAATTTATAATTTATAATTTATAATTTATAATTTATAATTTATAATTTATAATTTATAATTTATAATTTATAATTTATAATTTAAAATTTATAATTTATAATTTATAATTTATAATTTATAATTTATAATTTATAATTTATAATTTATAATTTATAATTTATAATTTATAATTTATAATTTATAATTTATAATTTATAATTTATAATTTATAATTTATAATTTATAATTTATAATTTATAATTTATAATTTATAATTTATAATAATTTATAATTTATAATAATTTATAATTTATAATTTGTAATTTATAATTTATAATTTATAATTTATAATTTATAATTTATAATTTGTAATTTATAATTTATAATTTATAATTTATAATTTATAATTTATAATTTATAATTTATAATTTATAATTTATAATTTATAATTTATAATTTATAATTTATAATTTATAATTTATAATTTATAATTTATAATTTATAATTTATAATTTATAATTTATAATTTATAATTTATAATTTATAATTTATAATTTATAATTTATAATTTATAATTTATAATTTATAATTTATAATTTATAATTTATAATTTATAATTTATAATTTATAATTTATAATTTATAATTTATAATTTATAATTTATAATTTATAATTTATAATTTATAATTTATAATTTATAATTTATAATTTATAATTTATAATTTATAATTTATAATTTATAATTTATAATTTATAATTTATAATTTATAATTTATAATTTATAATTTATAATTTATAATTTATAATTTATAATTTATAATTTATAATTTATAATTTATAATTTATAATTTGTAATTTATAATTTATAATTTATAATTTATAATTTATAATTTATAATTTATAATTTATAATTTATAATTTATAATTTATAATTTATAATTTATAATTTATAATTTATAATTTATAATTTATAATTTATAATTTATAATTTATAATTTATAATTTATAATTTATAATTTATAATTTATAATTTATAATTTATAATTTATAATTTATAATTTATAATTTATAATTTATAATTTATAATTTATAATTTATAATTTATAATTTATAATTTATAATTTATAATTTATAATTTATAATTTATAATTTATAATTTATAATTTATAATTTATAATTTATAATTTATAATTTATAATTTATAATTTATAATTTATAATTTATAATTTATAATTTATAATTTATAATTTATAATTTATAATTTATAATTTATAATTTATAATTTATAATTTATAATTTATAATTTATAATTTATAATTTATAATTTATAATTTATAATTTATAATTTATAATTTATAATTTATAATTTATAATTTATAATTTATAATTTATAATTTATAATTTATAATTTATAATTTATAATTAATGTTACTCATATAATTCATATAAATAAATTAACTAGAACTGAAGCCAGTACTGGAAAAGTTAAAGGTGAGTGCTGTAGTCCAGAACTTTAAATAAAATATACTTCTTTGACCTAAATAAGCTTTAAAGACAACAATTAATTATGCCACTTTCTTCCTTAACATGTTTTTTTTTCTGAAAATTTCTTAAAAAATCGTAAAGAATATATGAGCAACAATGGCCTTTGTTATGAATGCTTTACCATTTATAATTTATAATTTATAATTTATAATTTATAATTTATAATTTATAATTTATAATTTATAATTTATAATTTATAATTTATAATTTATAATTTATAATTTATAATTTATAATTTATAATTTATAATTTATAATTTATAATTTATAATTTATAATTTATAATTTATAATTTATAATTTATAATTTATAATTTATAATTTATAATTTATAATTTATAATTTATAATTTATAATTTATAATTTATAATTTATAATTTATAATTTATAATTTATAATTTATAATTTATAATTTATAATTTATAATTTATAATTTATAATTTATAATTTATAATTTATAATTTATAATTTATAATTTATAATTTATAATTTATAATTTATAATTTATAATTTATAATTTATAATTTATAATTTATAATTTATAATTTATAATTTATAATTTATAATTTATAATTTATAATTTATAATTTATAATTTATAATTTATAATTTATAATTTATAATTTATAATTTATAATTTATAATTTATAATTTATAATTTATAATTTATAATTTATAATTTATAATTTATAATTTATAATTTATAATTTATAATTTATAATTTATAATTTATAATTTATAATTTATATTTTATAATTTATAATTTATAATTTATAATTTATATTTTATAATTTATAATTTATAATTTATAATTTATAATTTATAATTTATAATTTATAATTTATAATTTATAATTTATAATTTATAATTTATAATTTATAATTTATAATTTATAATTTATAATTTATAATTTATAATTTATAATTTATAATTTATAATTTATAATTTATAATTTATAATTTATAATTTATAATTTATAATTTATAATTTATAATTTATAATTTATAATTTATAATTTATAATTTATAATTTATAATTTATAATTTATAATTTATAATTTATAATTTATAATTTATAATTTATAATTTATAATTTATAATTTATAATTTATAATTTATAATTTATAATTTATAATTTATAATTTATAATTTATAATTTATAATTTATAATTTATAATTTATAATTTATAATTTATAATTTATAATTTATAATTTATAATTTATAATTTATAATTTATAATTTATAATTTATAATTTATAATTTATAATTTATAATTTATAATTTATAATTTATAATTTATAATTTATAATTTATAATTTATAATTTATAATTTATAATTTATAATTTATAATTTATAATTTATAATTTATAATTTATAATTTATAATTTATAATTTATAATTTATAATTTATAATTAATGTTACTCATATAATTCATATAAATAAATTAACTAGAACTGAAGCCAGTACTGGAAAAGTTAAAGGTGAGTGCTGTAGTCCAGAACTTTAAATAAAATATACTTCTTTGACCTAAATAAGCTTTAAAGACAACAATTAATTATGCCACTTTCTTCCTTAACATGTTTTTTTTTCTGAAAATTTCTTAAAAAATCGTAAAGAATATATGAGCAACAATGGCCTTTGTTATGAATGCTTTACCATTCCGCTTGAAAGTTTAGGAGGTTTTTAAAAGAAAGTCATACAGTAAAAACCCACATAAATACAGAAAATGGAGTCTTACTGAATTTTAACATATAGTTTTATTAATATGATATTGAAAGAATGCAATTATAGAATATTAAAAAGAACCTAATATTTTATTTTATTTCGTTTTTTTTACAATTTAACAATAATAATAATGCTGGATCACAGAGATATAATGGTTTAATTTATTTCGTTTGGTTGTTTCACACATGACATATTAGCTGCATTCCCGTGGCACTAGATCAGATCAAATTTCAGTAAAACAACGTTAGTTCAACTTTATATCAATTTGTCATCAGAGTCTTGAAACAGCTATTTTAAGAACAATAACAAAAGAAAACAACAATACCAAAACGCCCATTGAGCGGTGAAAGTTCAAAATAGGAAAATGAATAGTTATTTAGATTTGCCAACTATGTTCGTTTTGATAGAAAATGCTTGAAACTTGACAGCATTTTAAGATCAGAAATAGAGCTAGAAATCGAGCAGGTCTTAATTTTTGTTTTTGTTTTGTGAATAAAATAGAGCCGCGCTAATGCAGCTAACGAGTATTTTGTGAATTATTGAAATCGGTAATTTTTTTACTCTGGCGTTTGCAATTAATTTTCGTTCTAACAAAAATTGTTCCAACTAACTACTGACAGGCGAAAATTTCTCTTATACATATGTATAAAATAATTTATTGCAAAACTTACTTTTCTCATATAATATATCGTCGATCGTATTAGTTTTGCAACAAATTAAGAATAAGTAAAATATATATAAATTATCCCTGATAGACAGATTACAGATTACATTGTTTTTTTTTCTCTTAACTTATGACATGAAGAGTTCATAGTTAATACGTCTACATCTCAGCAAAACGTTTAAGAAACCTAAATGAAACACAATATCGCTAATTGGTTGGAAATGTGTGTGAGACCTTTATGCATAAATGTCCAACTTTCTTCTACGTTAACTTAGTCTCATTCCACTTCCGAACAGATTTGTTTCCACTTATAATGCCCATAATTGCTACAAGCATGTCAACGAAGTTATTGCTTTTATGAAAATCGACATACTTGCCGCTTTCTTCATACGCATGTTTGTATGCTTGCATGCTTGTTTGTCGTATCCAGACATAAGTTGGAGCTGTGTTTTTACCCATTCACCTGCAACTGTACCAGAGGAAAAACCCCCTACAAATTCATACTTAAACACTTGTAGAGAATTTCCCGAAATATACTTACAAATATACACAGATGTATGTCTGTAGCTTGTTCATTGGTTCTTCGTTCTTTGTCGGAAATCATTATTTACCTGCATCAAGTGGTGGTTTAGTCGAAGGTGTCCTACAGGATATTTCTCCATGTCCGTTTCTTTGCTACTGTTGCTGCCGCTGCTGCTGCTGTCTCTGTGTTTTGCGGACGTTGGCTTCATTCGACATGAAGTGGAAGAAATGGGAAACCACAAATTTGTGTTTTGACTTTCGAGTGTTTCAACCATATTTTTGTGGTTTCTGTTGTTTCGGTTGATTTGTGGATTTAATTTTGGTATTTTATTTGTTTCGTCCTTGTTGCTGTGGTTGTATACATTGATGATTGCATTTCTATTTATATATTTATTTTATTTTTTCATTATATGAAAAAACTAATCAGAAAAATTCAAGCTGATTTATCGATTTAACTTTGCAGAAGGAAGGTTAATCAAACAATGATTGCTTATTTTCAATTATTTATATTATTGCCTATGAATCGTATAATATTTTCAAGATTTGTTTTCTTCTTTTTTTAACTACAAATACTAAACTCCAAGTAGGTTGAGTAAATTATAGAAAAATTACTTATTGAAGTATTAATAACTTTCACTATCTTTAAAAATAGCGTGTGAACAGTGGAAATAAGAAATTCAATGACGGAATAAAAATTTGAAGAAAATGCTTGTTATATTTTTAAAAGTGTAAATATTTTTATTTAAAACCTCTTACCAGCTCACATGCAAGCATATTCACAGAAAAATTTGAAAAGTAATTGATGCATTGGATGTGCAAAAAGGGCGAGAGAATAACTGTGTTTCAAGAAAATCGTATCCGAAGTTCTTAAAAGATTGTAGCTCGTAAACTAATGGTTCAATTGAGCTGGTTTCTTTTTTAAAGTTAATTCTAAATTTTATTCCAGTGAGTGATAAAATATGTTTATTAAATTTTTAAAATAAAGTAACAAAATGGCGGCCATTTTCCAGAAGCACCTCAACAGCATAGCCCATCAGCAGATAAATTGAAATAAAAAATGAAGATGTTTTAAGAAGCTAATAAAATTCCCGAGGTGACGCTGTGGATTTTTTTTAATTTTTTTTTAGATTCTCGGCGGCACTTAAATGTCAAAAAATTTATTTTTGACCAAAAAAACGACATATTTCTTACTGTAAAATGAAAAATAAGCAAAAAAAAAAATAAAAACTTGACAGCGTTACCTTATCAATTTAGCATGATTCAATTATTATAAGGTTATTCGTATTTTTTGACGTATGCTTTTTTTTTATAAGCAAACATATTTTGACAATCTGCTAACAGTGTTTTGTGCTGTTGGAAAAAAAAGGTATGTTTCAGTGTTTCGTTGTGTAGTTTTCTAGTGTAGTAGTTTTTCAATGATTTCTTGCCAAGTTAATAAGAAAAAGAAACTATGTAGGTGTTGCGTCGTAAGTGCATGCTATGTTGTAAGTATATTCTAGGAATTTAGAAAACTGCTTTGCAAATTTAAAATAAAAAGTTATTTTTGCCATTGCTCAAAACCTAATTAGTGAATTTTATTTATTAAAAGTGTAATTTAGAGGAAAGTTAGTTAAGGCAAAAAACAAATTATAAATAAATACTAGTGGTATTCAATGAACCCCGTGTTGTCAATGTAAACATCGTATGTTCGGTAAGTTTACAGCAACGTAATTTGCAATAATATGTAAGGGATTAAACATACGCAGCTTGCGGCACAAAAACGTGGTGTATACATAATGTGACCAACATTTTCAAAGCAAAAAGAATTACACGCACAGACTTTAAAAAGAGACATAAAAGAAGTACATAGAATAAATATAGAACTACAAAATAGAAGTACATCCAAAAAATATAATGAAGATATTAAAAGCTGTATGAATAAATCCATTAAACAAACAGTAAATTTATAAGGGATTTAAAATTAGATTCAGCTTATTAAAGTAGTAGTCCACCAATTTGACAAATTCAGAAAATAAATTTTTTAATTTTTCGGAATAGAATATAAAAATTAAATCTTAAAAATATACTCTACAAGTCTTAGACATAAATTGAAAATATTTTTAAAGTTACAGCCAAAAAAAGAGAAAGTGTCGTAACGTATATTAAAGTGCTGTAAAAACTTTGAACAGGTTTTTTTCGAAACTACGTTTTCGAAACTTCGGGGAAGCACTAATTAAAAACTATTCGATCGATTTGGCTAAAAATTTTACCTGTTATTTAAGGCATACATAGCTATTCATATATATACATATTAGGGCGGGTCAAATTCTGGCTCAGCGAAATTCGTAAAATACATGTAATTTCAAGACTTTTTCTCCACTACAGCATATACAAATTCTGAAAAAAAGCTGTGCGGACTTTCGTAAATAGATTCATACACATACATTCATACATTAATATTTTATAATTGAGAACAAAATCTATTTACGAAAGTCCGCACAGCTTTTTTTCAGAATTTGTATATGCTGTAGTGGAGAAAAAGTCTTGAAATTACATGTATTTTACGAATTTCGCTGAGCCAGACCTCCAAAAAATTCGTCCATACAAATTGACCCGCCCTAATACATATACAACTTTTTTTCTCAAGTTCGTCATTTTTTATTTGTTTTTTTTTTAATATACATATTATAGTGTAGTGCACTACAATAAAGCCTTCAAAACGATATTCTCTTTGATTTTTATATTTCAGATGAACACGCAAGGCTGGGTGCTTCCCCCAAAAACACCCCTTCTTTCGAGTACTCTTCTTTGATATAGATTACTATAAGCAAGTTAATGTACAATCAAGTCAAAGAAAATTCTTTTGCACATTTTACGACATCAATAATAACATGTTAAAATTTCAAAACGATCGCATTTTATTTTCTTATTTAAAAAATTTATGAAAAAAGTCAACATTTCGGTCATCACACTGGGCTACTACCTTAAAATAAATAAAGTTACTTGAATCGAGTACAGAAACAAACATTTAATAATTTTTTGCAGTAATAAGAGAAGTGTATTTTGAATAGATTTATGAAAAAATTGTCAAAATGATGTGAAAAAGAAGTACATTAAGTAAAAATAAGTACTTTTTAGCGTACTTCGATACAAGAAGTACAGTGAGAAAAAAAAGAAGTAAAACACTTCCAAAAGGAGTACGGTTGGTCACATTATGTATACAGTACGTATAATGCGTATTATGCGACCGTAGTTTATTTTTGTTTTAACGAATTTTTGTTTCTTTTTTCTTTCATAACAATTTAAGAAAAGTATAAATGTACTTACCACGGATCTAAAAATTTTGTAAAGTTATGCAATTAACTCGGTTAATTAACTTATTTAGAACGCGCCACAAAACGCTCTTTTTTAAGTTTCATAGTTAGGTTTAAAGTGTTTATTAAAATAAACGAACAAAATTATATTTATTTTTGTATTTATATTACTTATATATTTATTAACATAGTTTTCATTGAAGTTAGTAAATAAAAATCATTTAAAAAGTTATTAATGCACTAAGAAATCGGAGCAATAAAAGTACTAGAACAAAATTAATAGTAGTCAATATAGTACCAATTAGTGTGATATTTGGGCAACCGTGTGCATTTTTAGCTTGAATGAAATTGCTCTCAAGATTTTTTCTACTCTCATTTTCAAATAAGCATACCAAATTGAGAAAACGTCAAAAAAACGAATAACCTTATAATAATTGAATCATGTCAATTTAGTTGTGAAATGAGTGGACCAAATTTTAAAACGATCGGTTCAGCCGTTTTGGCTGGAGAGTGTTCACAGAATTTGAAAACACGACTCGTGGAAAAATTGCTTTAAAGTAGGTATGCGAAAACGACGTTTGAAGTACACTTTCTTAAAAATTCATATCTACAATTCATGTTAATATCATGAAAAATACATATTTTGTAGGTGTTTACAAAAGATCTTTCCGGTGATGACGAAATATTGATTTTTTTGGGGTCTGAAAAGAGTTTGCAAAGAAAATAAGACACAGTTTCGATAGTATCGTAAGTATAGACGTATAATTCCATTTTATACAATACAATAATTCCAATTATACAATAAAAGAGAGATTGCAACTTATTACCTTAAATCTAATTGACAAAAGCTTTTGTAGACTGTATATCTTCAAAAAATGTATCAACTAAACCTAGCAGTTGGTCAATATAAATAAATATTTCTTTGCGTGTACGATCAAAATCTTTATTATTTTGCCTATCTTGGGTATGCATTCTAAAGAAAAAAAAAGTTACATCCAAAAATAATGATTTTTTGGCCATAAAAAGGATTCAGGAGAACTAAAACCGCTGCAGGGAGATTTCTCCGATCCCAAAAATAATTATACAGAAATAGTTTCTAAGAGTCCCTCTTACATTTTAGTCGGTGTCCTGCGAAATCTAAATTTCGATCCGGCTCAGTGTAGATCCGGCCTCAAGACTTGCAGTTTATGTGTACAAACTTTTCTTCTAACTTTTACTGTTTTGAAGATATAACCAGTTTTATGTGGGTGTAACATCATTACATTTTTTGGACTGAGCTTAGAAGTAGGTCCGCATTTTTAATAAAATTACCAAAGTTGGTAATGAAAAAACCAAAAATTAAAAACTATTAAACTAAAGAATACTAAACGACTAAAATCGAAATAATAAAAAAATTTGTTATCTTGCTTTTCTAGAAGTAAAAATGTAATTGTATTTAAAGTTACGTTTTCTTCCTTTTTGTTACCATCTGAATTTTAAGCCATTTCGATTTGTTGGGTGCAAAACAGGCGAAATTAACGTATGCACTGTTGCCAACATGGTGCATTTTCCACCAGATTTGGTGCATTTCAAAAATTTTGGTGCAAGAAAAATTAAGTTTGGTGCCTAGTTCATTTTTTGGTCTCTTTTTTTAATATCGAAACCACCAAATGTCGCCTAATATTTATTGGAAATTGATCTCAATATGTGTTTTAATCAGGGAACGAAAATAAACTCTAACGTTTCGTTCGTTAAGGTAGTAAAGCGTTCATTTGAGAGAACTGAACGTTTATGTTGTGTAGCATTCATTATCAAGGCCATTATTCGGTTGCGTTCAAGTTGCATACTTGAACATAAACATCATTGTTCCGTAGTATAAGCTACACTAAAGAACCTTATGAGAAGCGTTGTTTGAGAGACTGAGAAAGCAGAGAGAAAAACATTTTATCTTTGTTCAAGCACATGCTGCGTGTCAAGGGCGCATCCAGTTTTGTAGGTAGCATACATTTGCAGGGCGCTCTTGTTTTAGTATGAATAATCAAAGCATTTTTTTAGCTATTCAGTTTATTTTTTTTATACTCTTTCTAACGCCCATAAAAAGGCGTGTCTGGTTTAGAAAAGTATATTATATATTCTTGATCAGCATCACTAACTGGGCCGATTTAGCCGTTTCCGTCTGTTTGTCTGTCTGTCGACACGACTCTTTTTTTAACACAGCTGCTAAGAAAATCTCAGTTTATTTTATTAGTGCGTGTTATCACGTTATGGCTGGAGAATTCAGAAAAAAAAAATATTAATTTTTCCTTGTTACATGTAAGTAAGTTCACTTGTATAATATAATTTTTTTATAGAATATAAGACTACTGTTTAATGTTTATGGAATTGTGTTTCAATTGTACATGTTAAGGTCATGAAATCACGCATTCCTTCGAACAGCCATATATGGCTCCTGACGGAAATGAAACTACTTTTTTACATAAAGTTTTGTTTGTGTATCTAGTTATTCCATTTTAAACAAACTCAGAAAAAAGTTCAACTTTGAAATAAAAAACACAGGTATTTGTTTTTAAATCTGAAATTTCGTTAGTTTTAAGGAAATTATTTCTTTAAACAATATCAATTTATTGCATCTATTTAGCATTTATTTCAGAAAACTAAGAATTTGGATTCAAAAGTAAAATTTTATTTGTTTTATTTTTTATATTGATTTTAAAAATGAATTACACACTCAGAATACAATCAAAGAAATTTATTTTTTCAAATTTTTTTTGCAAATGGAAATTATTCTTTCAGAAAGAAAGAAATTTTCTTTAAAGGAATAAACTATTTCTTTGTTTTGGAATTTATTTCTTTATTTTAAAGAAAAGTTTCCACTTAAAACAAAAAAAAAAAAAAAAATTGCGCTGAAACAAATAAAATTTATAACAAGTTTTTTTCTCTTAAAAAGTCTCCAAATTTATTTAAATGACTTGAAATTTTTACATAAATCGATAATTAAAACTCACCATATTCATCACTATTTTTGTAATGTAAAACAATCTTTATGGAAAGTACTTAGGTATTTATAATTAATATTAGAAAAGAGAACATCTAAATGGTTTAAAGATATCTGACTGACATTGCAACGATTTCACTTCAACGTCTCTTAAGTCCTTTCAATGGCTAGGCTAAGCCAAAATAGTATTTTTTAGGATAATACTCCTGTCATAACGGTTCTAAAAAAGATGAAGAAACATACCTTTGATTTTTACCTGCGCTACTTACTCTTAATTTTATTATCATTTTAAAATCATTTTAAAATTTAAAAAATCCTCTTAATTTTATTATCATTTTATTGTCATAAAAAGTAAGAAAAAACAGTAATATGATTTCTGTACGGTTGGTTTTTCTTACAAAATAGGACAAAAACCCAATCCAACTGACTTTAATGTCAAATATCTCTCCAAATTTATTTTTGTCATGTTGGTACATTGTTTTTTATAGAACCAAATTAATTAAAAAAAAACCGTTGCAAGATAATATTAAAAATTACTTTCTGTCGTGTCCAATATGTTGGACAAATTCACTGAAAGAGTTTATATATGCTTTAGCGCTCGGCCCTTCCTGTTCAGCAAGATCCGAGTGCGGCCCCTTGTGAATTTTACTATATTAGTGCGAACTAACACAAATAAGATGATTGCTGAACTTTCATGGAATTACACCGCACAGTGGTGCCATACTGTATTCATGTAGGAATAAAATAGAAGGATTCGTCATTGACCAATAAAATTATGCGTGTGAGTTATAATTAGAAAACAAACAAACCCGCCCCAAACCGCGACTACTTTCCATGTAACACAAAAACTATGAACGCTACATACTTTTGTTGTAGATATAGTAAAACAGCTCTTTAAAAAAAGTATACGAATTTATTTATTCTTTTGTTCGTTTAAGATAGGTTCGCAGCCAGTTATTTTAAATGTTAATATTAACTTTATGATTGTAAGCAAAATACAATTTCAATTCATAAGGAATTAAATTTTTTAATTTAAGCTATCACTCCGCTATGTCAAAAATAATATTAGCATTTATTTACCCTCATGGTTTCTTTTAAGCAGGTTCGCAGCCAATTGTTTTAATTTTAATATCACCTTAAAGGCTTAAGGGTTATAACAAAATTGTCACGAGAAAACTATTTGATTCCGCGTTCACACCACTGTTCAACTCTTCCTGATTCTCAATGCTATGAATAGAGAATAATGATGCAATAAAACAAAAACAATTCGACAGTGTTAGCGTCATCCCAGTGGTAAATGAACTCATTACATAACCTCTTAATTTCTTCTTACGATGTAGATGACAGTCCTATTTAAAAGTACTTCGATTTTTTTATTGCGTACTTTTATTTTTTTTTTATTATTTGGCATAATCTAAAGTAATCGTGATTATTTTTTGGTTATTTGTAATCTTAATCAATTACTAATAGAATTTTTTTTGCATAAGAATTGTTTTATCATTACAACTATTTTTTAAATATAATGTAATTGATTACTAGTCGTGATCGAAATTTCCCAGCTAAGGTTTGAACTTTAAAAAAGCAAGCAGTTTTATTAAAGTATACTTCTTTTATTTGGAACACACAAAGTCTTACCAGCGGGAAAAAATTATTGCTTCTGCTCAGAGTTGCCAAGTTAGCAATATTATAAGCTAACATATTTTTTCGGAATTTATCTTGAGGTTTTGGGTGTATCTGTCTATGATATATTTCGGTCTTTTTTTCACAAATGGATTTCAATGACAAGTAAATATAATAATAATTTATTATTTATAATAATAATTTATTATTTATAATAATAATTTATTATTTATAATAATAATAACGTAATAATTTTTGCAGTTTAAAAAAACATAAGTAAACTGCATTTACTACTGTTATTTCCATGTTATTAAAAAATTTACAATAGTGAAAATGACAGCTTTTTAAATTTAATCCAAAATAAAAGAAAAAACCGTTTGTAAGTAATTTAACGAAAAGATAGATATCTTAACTCAAAATATTAGCAAGTATAAGCATGGTATTTTTCAATTAGATATTAAATATTTGATATAAAAAATCAATTTCGCTTTATTTTTAATAAAAGTTGACACAGAAAAAACGCGTTCGCTAGTATTAGACGTTGGGCAAATAGTTAACAGAGCATTAAGGAGACACTCAAGCTTTTTTGTTCTAGTCTGAAAGCGATCTAAATAGTAAATGTAAATCTTCTACGAGTCAATCTACACGCTGGTCACCGAATTGACAACCCTAATCTTCTAGCTTTTTCTAGCTTGTTTTGAAAAGTGAATATTTTTTTTAAAAATAATTATTTAAAGTTTTCAATGCTTGTTTTTAAGTGTGTTGCCGGCTTTTTTTTAAGAAACAATAGAAAAATTGTTTGTGCCGATCTGTTAAGGTTTTAATGTTAGCGCATTCTTATGAATAAAATATTTGCAAATTAAAATTTTCAATTACGCAAAATAAAAACCTATATGTGTATTTAATAACATAGAATGGAAAGGTAAGTAAAAAGCGCAATGAACATTGTAAAAACAAAGCATGAAAAAAAATAGAATTGCATATGCGTAATGTGATATAGTGTTTATTGAAAAAGATTTAAAACATGTATTTTGCTATTGCTGTGACATACCAGAAGGCTTTTTGAAATTTAATATTTCAAAACCCTGTGTCTGTATATAAATATTACGATTCATCTGATGATGAGGGAATTTTTGCACAAATAGAGTTAAATATCCAAGATTTGGTTGAAAATACATTTTTTACATTACATATATAATTTTATACATATGAAAAAGTGTTGGCAACACTGATTCTGAGACCCAAAATGAGAGAGAATAGCCTACGTAAAAAATATCGTATGCCGAATGTGTTGAGTAGAGAGTATGCAAACATAATTATAATGTAGTGTATGCCATGCTGTCGAACGATACAGAATAATAACATTTATGTTCGTCTGCACTGACATATACGCAACCGAACGGAAATTGATGCCATGCGAGGCACATTAAAATATCGTTCGGTTTATTTTCGTTCCCTGGTTTTAATGGTACAAGTATATAAAAACATTACTAATTTTTTTGTTAGATTAGTTAAATTAGCTTAGTTTGAGTATTTTAAATTTATGTAACCTATGGAGTAAATTGTTTTTTAAAAACTAAAATAATTGGTAGCTCAGAATTAAATTTAATTTTTTAATTTAAATTGGTGTTTTATAGAACCTAATAAATCTGGTGCAATTTTGAGGAAAACGCGCATTTTTTCGCCTTTTTGGTGGATTTCAGAATTGAAAAGTTGGCAGCACTGAACGTATGCAGTGAAGCGCGATAAGAGCAAAATTATTTTTTCGCCCGTTGCTTCTACAGAAAAATTTTACCATACATGAATTAAAGCTAAACATAATTTTTATCAATTGATTTGTGTAACTTTTGAATTACATATGATGAAAAACTAAATATTTTAAAACCAATATACTACGAAATAATAATTTAAAGAACAACAAAATATTTATCTAACGAGTGCAAAACAAACTAAATCGGAATAGCACAATCCAAGATATTGCGATTTAAGTAACACAGACATTGACAAAATGTTGCCATTTTTAACAATTTTGACCTAACGATATTCTGTAAAAATATTTTTCCGAAAAAAATCCCGATGCTCGTGTAAGCTTCTTTTACGTAAAGAAAATTTAAAAAAAATTTCGGCCGAATCTGAGACATCAAATCCTGGAAGGTGTACGATTTGTTAAAGAATTATGGGTCATTCTTGAGTTATTTTCACATCGACATAAACTACAGTCATGGTATAAGTCGAATTGCCCAGTATATATTTTTGGATACAACCATGTTTGTTTTTAATAACTCTTAAGCAAAAACTTTTTCGAAAAAAAACGAAAAACAGTTTCGTGTCCAGGGACTGAAATCGGCGCCGCTGCACAGTGGCCGGAATACCCCATCTAGCGGCGCTTCAGTGAAATGTTAAAAGTCATAATATAGCAAACTTTATTATTTTTTTTTTGAAAACTTAAACCACAGCGGATTTTTTTGTGTTTTCTTTTTTGTTTTGTTCCCAATATTCGTACAGCTGTGAGCATTCAAACTTGACACATTTTTCAGCAAAGTTAACACATGTTTTTGAGCTTGTTTCAAGTGCAATTTTGTTGAGAGGAAAAAATTAAATATTTAATTTGTTAATAAGATTTTCGATTTTACTTTAATTAAAAGGTATGTATTAAATAAAACAAAATCTGTTTGTGATCTGTGATTGTATGTTTTAGTGCTTAACAGTTGAAAAATAAAATGTCCTTTGTGAAAGTGTTTTTAGATATGAAATCCAATTTTGTGTGGAATAAAAGTAAGGTGGATTGGACTGGATTGGGTTCACTGTTTGCTTAATTTGTTTAAATTGGTTGTTATCTATGTCAACTTTATATATAGGCTGCTAGTTTTTGCAAACTTTTTATTTTTTTCGGTTTTTAGTTACAATGGCAGAATCTAAACGCACTCTTTTTTTAATATGGCATAGTGAACCAGTGCCAACAAACAAATTTTTAATGGTTGAAAATCATGTTTTCGCTAATATCATTGATCGCTCGAAATATAGCGAAGAGCAATACCGACAAATTCAAAAACAATTAAGAAATTTTATGAGCCAACTTGTACAAAAGTGGAAAGAAAGTCATAGAGTTTTGGCAGTGTTCGAAAAGCGAAATAAAATCTGGTTGGATGAAGACATTATTTTCCCTAATCCAGCCGTTGCCCAACGTAATGAGAAACCTTTTTCAGAGTGCACAAGGAAGACTCAAATAAAAAAATTGCATCAATTGTCAATGAAACACCGAACGAAGAGTTAATGGTAGCAACGAGCGTGAGTCTTTACAAGGCTGGAAAAAGAAGCGCTTCACAGGTTGTTTCAAAGTTACGTTCAGAATCTGGAATAGCTCCAAAAATGCTTGAATCTGTAGACTCTGAAGCAAAAACCAATATTCCGTATACACCTGAGGAAGCTTTAGCTCTTTATATTGATGGTGGATACTCAAAAATGTCATACAGAGATATGCAATCTGGTGCCAAAAAACGAAACGCCAATATTTATCCAAGCTACGATATTTTGGCTAAAACTAAAAGGGAGTGTTACCCCAGTGACATACACGTATAATGCAAGGCTTTTCAACAGCTTTTGAGGATCTCATGACTGTAGGCAATAATAACGATTGCATAAAAGCAATATTTAAATGGGGCTGTGACGGTAGCAGTGGGCACTCTACTTACCGTCAACGTTTCAGTGTTTCTGATACTGGAACAATTGATGAGCATTTATTTGCTGTATGTATTGTTCCTTTACAAATTAAAAAAGGACCCGCAATACTATGGCAAAATAACAGGCCTTCTTCAACTCGGTTCTGCAGACCCATTAAAATAATTTTTGAAAAAGAGTCAGCGGATTTAGTAAGGGCTGAGATAGAAAATGTAAAAAGACAAATTGCACAAATTCTGCCGACAAAATTAAGTTCTTTTGAAGTAGAATTTCATTTGACCATGATCGATGGAAAAGTGTTTAATACCATAGCGGAGTCATCATCACTGGCTTGTGGAATTTGTGGTGCGACACCAAAATTGATGAACAATCTAAATTTGGTTCAACTGAGGCAGCCACAAAACCACTTGTACGAATATGGATTGTCGACACTTCATGCTTGGATACGGTGCTTCGAGTGTATAATTCATATCGCCTACAGAATACCTATAAAAACTTGGCAAATACGTGGAAAAAATAAAGAAATTGCTGAACAAACGAAAAGAAAAATTCAACTTGAACTAAGAAAAGAATTGGGTATTTTGGTGGACATTCCAACGACGGGTTCGGGGAATACAAACACTGGGAATACAGCCAGAATGTTTTTCGAGTAGCCAACCATGGCCTCTATAGTAACTGGAGTAAAAATGGAACTTATAAAAAGGTTTGGTATAATATTGCGTACAATGGCATGTGGGTATGCAGTTAACGTAGAGGCTTTTCGCATATATGCCTGGGAAACAGCAAAAATATTTGTTTCCGAATACCCTTGGTTTTATATGCCTCAATCTGTTCATAAAATATTAATACATGGAGCAGATATTATTGACAAAGTTTCGCTACCAATAGGAATGATGTCAGAAGAGGCACTTGAGGCAAGAAATAAAGATTATCGCACTTATAGGCTGAACCACACGCGAAAAGACACGAGATTGCACACAATGGAAGACTTACTGCACGCTCTATTGGTTTCGTCGGATCCTTTTATTACATCTAAATCTAAAAGCACCTCGAAATACTCGAAAAAACAAATCGAAATAGATGCTGGAGTCAAGCAGCTTCTTTTAAATATGAATGATATAACTGGCGACCTTAATTCTGAAAGCTCCGACTCTGAATAGTTTTTTTCATTTGCACCTTAGATTCATCTAGCAGTTCCGAAACGGAATAAAACACTTTTATTACTATTATTATTACTACATTTGTTTTTTTTTTTTAATTATAATAAAATTTTTGTTATGAAAACAACTTAAATATATGAAGACTATAGTTTCTTGTTTATTTTTTTAACGTCTTGACTGACTCATAAAATTTATTCTGATGAGCTCATACTTCGAAGTGACTTATTCGAGAAAACATGACAAATAAAGCTTTTTCAGTTTCGTTGAGCAACATAAATAAAATATCGTTATGAAAAGGTATAAATATATTGAATAATGAATATCAGTCACTCTACTTTGTTTTTTTTTTTTGTTGTGTCAATATCAACTAGCAAAAAAGCTAGCTCTTCATGACTAGAAATAACTAGGGAATGGGTGTGTAAAAGGTAGCAATTGACCCCTTCCTATGACATGTTCGTGTAAAATTTGCCAGTTGAATACAAAGAAAGTAGATTGAAGTGGAACTAGTACTGGCTACCAAGGGGCTAGTGAAATCACTAGTTTTGTACTAGTGCCATTAACTGCAGGGTAGCTTTCGACGCGAGCAAACAACAACAATGCCATGTACGTAATTCCTCGAATTACAACACACACGGAAATATTGAAGTTGTTGTAAGTGAGCTAAAAGAGCTAAAAGAGCTATGGGACTTACAGCTCTGATTTAAAGGTTAATATTTTCAACGAAACTTAATTATCGAACTTTAAGAACTTCAAATATGCAAAGAGAATTACAATGATGTGTCACTGGTGATGGACTGTAGCGTAAATATAAATGCCTAGTTTTATTCCACTGTACAACAACGCAACTTTATTGTTCAATAGCTATTTTTTGAAATTTTAACAATAAGCCAAAAGATTGGACATTGATTGGCCAGCAACAACTATAACGGTACAACAACAACAGCAGCAGCAGTAAGTTGTTACAAAAGCCTTACGAACAACAACAATGGACATTAGTTGACAAGAACTTCGTTTACGACTAATTTTCAATCGATCGGGGCTTGGATTCGATGTAAAAAATGCACGAACAAAAGACGGCTATAAAGAAAAATAAAGACCGAGGACGAAGCAAGTGCATTTATTTTACTACTATACAAGCGCTTGCCGTAGTACATGGTCATATGGTCGGTTACACGGTCGGTCAGTTGGTCGCAATCATGGCATTAGAATGGCTGTTCAATAAAATGGGACGATTGTCGAACATACAAACGAAAAGCAAGACGCAAGGATGGAAGGAAGGTATGATGGGGCAGGAAGTTTTGATGTGCGCTTCACGTAGTCAGTGATTAAATGTTGTCTTTGTAAATGTAGCGCGTAGCACACATTTCAAGTTTGTATTGTTCACTGAAATACTTGGCGTGGTATAACTGCCCCATAACACCCCATTACCCCGATCATCCATGGAAGTGGGTGGCTACGTACACGCAGCAAATAATCCTTTTTTTTTTTTTTCTTTTTAATCTATAGAGTATAAACGCAGGATTTCAATGGTGGGTGAATTGTGTTGGTTGTGCGTCCTTTGCAGAGATATTCAAGGGGTCTGTTAGTTCTTTTTTTTTTTTGCCATATACGGGCCAATGTAATTTTCTTTAACGTGGTCAATCTTGGGCTTTGCTACCTTTTTCCAATTATTATTAGTTGTGTGTGCGTGCGTTTGTGTATGTGTGTCATGCTCTGCGGCCAAGTCTATAAAGTGTCTTTATATGTGTCTCCCTGAATGTTTGTGTGTATAGTATTTTAGTGCATGTATGTCAATGAAAGTTTGATGTACTACCACAATCGGCTACCAGTTTATTGAGCTTTAAGCATGTCCTGGCGTCCATTTCGACTTATGTATGTCCTTACACCCGGCAACATATCTACAAACCTTTACATGTACTACAATATACATATATGTGTGTGTGTATGTTTGTTGGAATTGGTAGTGGTCGTATATACAATATATAATTTTATTATCATTGTTTTTTGTTTTTGTTTCATTTGATTTTGTTGTTATTGTTATTGTTATTGTTGTGCTATAATTTAAAGGTATATCTTTTTTGTATTTTGTCTCTATTGAACCCGAAGCGTCGCGATTCGTTGTTTTAGTTTATATTTATTACGTTTATCGAACGGATATCGCGCGCGTAAAGTGTTTCTGGTAGTTGGCAAAAAAAAAAAAAAAACAACACAACACAGCATATTCCGCAACTCGAAATGACTGAGCTGTCAAATGGACACGCATCGCTAACAACGCCCCAAAATAGCTGTATGAAAAAAAATTTCAAATTAATTTTTAGCCGAAATCTAAATAAAATACAAATATCTGATTTATATTCAGAACTATTTTGCTATTAATTGCCCCGTTAAAATTTTAAAATATGTTCTGCTTAAAAATATCCTACCTATTTAAATTAAAACAAGCTGCCAAAAGTGACAAATGACATTTCATAATTACCGCACTCGCTCTCGCAACTCTCTCTCTCTCTCTCTCTCTATCTTTCTCTCGAGCGTTTTAAGCATTTGTTGATGTGCAGTTCTCAATTTCGTTTGCGCTTATCTTGTCTCGACGATCGTGAGACGCAAACAAACAAGTGGCACCGCATTCTCGTGGTGAGTTTAGGTTTGGTTGTTTGTGTGTGTGTAGTTGTCTGTTTGCGTATTTATTAGGTTAGGTAAGTGTGTGTTAGTGTCGAAGTTCAGTTTTAAATCAGTATTGTTTACAGTAAATAATTAAAAAAAATACGAATCTTATAATTATCACAGTTCCAACATCTTTGATCAAAAACTAGAGCCGATATTTTTTAACTGTGAGACTAGCGCCAGTATTTTTTTTAAATTGTGAGCAATTTTTTGGTTCATATTTTTGGGTCAAGTTCTGGCGAAATCGGTGAAAGATATGTTGACAAGTCTTATCAACCAATTTATGCATGATTCAAAATTCAGGTTCACTTTTTCAAGTTTATAAAAACATCCTTACTTTATTTCAAGAAGAAAATTACACCATTTTTTATTGTAGAAAGTATGCGAGCATATAAAGTATTTTGAACTTTTTTGGATGAAAATTTTATTTTTATATAAAATTAAACCAAAAAGTAGAAAAAAATTTAAATTTTTCAATTATTAAAAAGGAAGTTTCAAGTATTTGACAAAATTTTTTTATTAAAAAAATAGTATTTTAGTAGCATACTTTTTATTTAATTGTTTTGCTGCAACAAAATTTTGAGCATCTGGGGCTTCAGGCCTTATATTTCTCTTCACCTCGATCTACACCTTGCTTATATTATTCTCAAATCCTCAAGATATGATTTATATCAATCGGAATATTTAAGTTTTGCGAATCTTAAAAAAACAAAATACTCAGCACGTTTTACCCATTTTCAACCACTGAATTTATTTATATCTATCCACGAGTATATCAATTCTTTTATTTTAAGCATCACGAAAAAGATTGAAGATCGTGTGGGCCATCGCGTTAATTGATTACTAGATGTCATATTTTCTGTCTTTTGACACTGCATTTATATTACGAAATACTGTGTTTACACCTAAAAGTCGTTCGTTCTGATTTTAGGTGATTATTTAATGGTCATTTATATCTTATTTTTCTGATTTTCGAGCGATTTTTTTATCATAATGAGACATGAGCATTCAATAGTTTTATTTAATGTGTTGCTTGATTTTATTTTTGGGTTGCGGCCAGAAAGCAGATGCGTGGTTAGAACGCTTTAAGTTGCTGAAAAGATGACTTTAATACTCGAGAGCCTCATTATTTAATTTGTAGTGCCTCATTATTTCCCACTACACAAATGGAGACATTAATTTTATAGCTCATAATTTTCATGCCAATATTATAATTGCTTAGGGAAAAATATTAAATATTTCATTTGGGCAAGATGTATTAAAATTTAAAGTACTTTAAGGCACATTTTTCAATAGCTCCGGCAGAGTATCGTTAAGGAAGTGCAGATAGATTAGATATGTGCTTATGTTTTTGGTGTCATGGGAAAGAGAATTGAATAAATTACAAAATTGATTACAAAACAAATTTTATTTCTTACGCGAAATTTTGTGAAAATTGCGCTCAAATGTTAAATTTTGCAGTTTGAATGGATTGATTTGATCTTCACAAGTGCACAGCTCGGGAATGAATGAAGTTGAGTGGGTTTGTTGAAACACCGTTAGAAAGGTCAATTCATTGCTTTTTATATGAGTTCTTAATATAAGCTTTCAGTAAGTTAGTTTTTCTGCTAAAAACAATAGTGTTAAACAAAGTCACGAAAAACTAATTAACCCTGTAGCTCCTAAGAGTGTGAAGATACACCCCCACCACCGTCCCATGCGATTTTGTGCTCAGCTCGATATCACCTTTTACCTCTGTAAATATTTATACTCAATTGCGGAACACTCTGTATGTTGAATTTGTTTTTGTTAAAAATTTCAAAAAAAGTACTTATAAAAATAGTTTGAATTGTACCGTAAAATCAGTGTATATATGTTTTTATCTATTTTTCAAAAAATTTCATAAATATTAAATTTTTACTCAAAAAATGGCTCAAAAGTTGTTTTTGTTGTAAAAATAAATACAATTAAAATTTGCATATCTGTTTACCTTTTATATAACACTAGCAGGCCACTGTTGTCCACGGCTTCGCCACGGACGTTTTTTTATCAATCTTTTTAATGCCTTAAAGACGGGCCATTGTTTCACACATGTGCTAATTTTTACCGAAATTTGATTTTGATTAGTTTTAATGTGATAAATATTAAATAATTAGTTAGCTTTACAACATCTGACTTAGTGATGCGATATGGCATCATCATCGTTATTGGGTTAAGACAATACATAAAAAAGAAATAAAAACAGTTATTTTTTTTGTTTTGTTGTATTTTGTTTTGTTTTAAAGCGCCGCTCTGCCTTTATATGTATCGCACTTTTCGCCTTGCTCGAGGCTCATCAGTTTTTTTTTTTTGCGCTGTGCTAGCTGAGCACGAAACAAAAGAGCAAAATAGAGAGAAACATGGAGTTTATTGAAACTCTCGCAACACAAATGCATCAAAAGACAACGAATAAGCAATGCCTGGCAGCTGGGATGATTTCCTAAAAAACTTAATACCTTAATTATATAAACTTATTATTAAAATTTTAAAAAAAGTACCCCTGAATAAATCTGTAGCACAAATATGATATCTTACAATTTTTTTATAAAAATCGGCCCATTACTTTTGGAGTAAAGTCGTAACATTAAATTTTAAATTTTATATAATAGAGTAGAAGTAGATAGATATAGATATAGATATAGATATAGATATAGATATAGATATAGATATAGATATAGATATAGATATAGATATGGATATGGATATAGATATAGATATAGATATAGATATAGATATAGATATAGATATAGATATAGATATAGATATAGATATAGATATAGATATAGATATAGATATAGATATAGATATAGATATAGATATAGATATAGATATAGATATAGATATAGATATAGATATAGATATAGATATAGATATAGATATAGATATAGATATAGATATAGATATAGATATAGATATAGATATAGATATAGATATAGATATAGATATAGATATAGATAAAGATATAGATATAGATATAGATCCGCAAGGGTATCCTCAGAATAGGATAACGGGAGTAACGACCCCGCGGACCCTAGTTGTGGCAGGTATGGAGGGCGTACTAAAGTGGTGCATGTGCCCAAAGAAGTCCTGTGACAGGGCGAGTGGATACCGCCCTTAACTAGGTATCCAACCACAAGGGTACCTTCGAGAGAAGTGTAATTAGGAGAGTGACGTCTCTGTGGTTTCCCTAGTCAATACCCGCCGAAAGGCATTAGGATCAAGCCCAGTACGGTTCTAATTATGGCATTGCTGGATACTGTTTTGGATTTGAAGCACCCTGGGCTGACAACTGTGGCAGTCTATGACCTCAGTAAGTGGAAGTGAAATTCCAACGAAATGGCTTATAGGTTAATGTCACAGTTGCCCTCCGTCTCGTTAAAACGTAGCGAGTCTCGGAGTACGTTCAATGTTTGTCACCATTGAGTTGGTGGTGTAGGTTCAGATGGATATTTCCTGATTAGTACGGATTCGGCACTGGCATAATACCCCATAAGGATCTTATGTCAACCCTCGCATGGCCTCCCTGCTTGCATAGATAACCATGGGATCAAAACGTAACTACACTTCAAACGGCGATAGCGGCTTCGAGTTGAGACCCAATTGAAATGGAGAGTTACAACAACAAACAACAACAAGAAAAAACAAAACTAACCTACAACAAGGAAAACGGAGATGAAGACTTGTACACGAGGAACGGTGATGAAAATGTCTTAAAAAATCCCTTTGTGAAAAGCTCGGTGATAGTAAGATCACCACAAGCAAAGGGGTCAGAAAAACCACCTGGTAAAAATGTGTGTATCATAAGAGATTACACGAGCACACCTGTGAATACTCGTAAAGCAGATAGCTTAGAAGGCGAAAAAAGACATCAAAGTCAGCTCAGAATTTCAGAAGAAAAAGCGTTTATTGAGTTAGGCAATAAACTTAGCGCAGCAAATGGCATTGTCTCCGGCGCAAAGAACATACACAAGACGTTACGCGATAATCTTAACTGTGCTTTCGCACTGTACCAGCAACTAAAAGAGTACAGGGAAGCTATAGGTAGTAACCCAGTTTTGTCATGCGACGAGCGTAAGCAAGTGCTATCTAAAGCCACTCAAGTTGACCCTATTTCTCCTGCCCAAGAGAGGAAACGAAAAGTGCCGAAAACACCTGCAACAGTCAAAGCACTGCAGACCCAGGCTGAAATAAATATTCCAGAGACTCCGGCTGTGGCAAATGATTGGGAGCTAGTGAGCCACCGAAAAGCAAGGAAGAAAAAAGATAATCAAAGTAACAAACGCCGTGAAATGCGAATCCAAGGAGAGGCAATAACAATTAAATCCAACACGTCTGAGTCATACGCAGATGTTATAAAAAAGATGAAGCAACAAGTAAATCCCACTGATATCGGTGTGGAGATAAGGGGTATCAGAAGGACAAAAGCTGGAGACTTACTCGTTCAACTAAAAAAAGGCGAAGGCCAAGCCGAAAAGCTCAGAAACGCTATAGGTAACACGCTTGGTGAAGATGTCATGATTAGAGCGGTTACCAAAAATCATATTGTTGATATCAGAGACATGGATGAGTCAACAGATAAAGATGAACTTGTTAATGCTCTTATGAAGGCAACAAAAGTAGAAGAACCCACAACGTTCAAAATATTAAATTTTAGAACATCGTTTGGAGGAACCAAACAAGCGCTCGTTCAACTACCTGAGCACTTAGCAGCTCCACTACTCCGTACGAGGCAAGTCAGAGTAGGATGGGTTATGTGTAGGCTGAGGAGTAAGATTAGAGTTCAGAAATGCTTCAGGTGCCTAGAACAGGGTCATATTTCGAGCCAGTGTAAAGGGACAGATAGAAGCAATCTATGCAGAAAATGCTGTAATCCGGGACACAAAGCTAAAGAATGCAAAGCGGAAACGAGATGCATACTATGCCATGAAAGTGGCTCAATAAATTCTCAGCATTATATTGGTAGTACAGCGTGTGCAATCAACATAAGAAATAAAGCAAGAAAATGATCACGAAATTTCTACAGATCAATCTAGGACGGGGTAGAGAAGCGCAAGACCTGATGATACAGAAGGCGACAGAGATTAATGCAGACATACTTTTAATAAGCGAACCGTACAGAAACCCACCATCTCAAGTTTGGTACGAAGACAAAAACCATTGCGCAGCCATCATGGTAAGAAACAGAAGATTAATAATAAGCGAAGTTGATGAAAGCAACGCTGGCTTCGTATATGTCACAGTGGGCAAAATTAGGGTATATAGTTGCTACTTTTCACCAAATATAGACTTTAATTTGTTTGCAGAAGCCCTTAACATACTTGATGTTTCTATCAGGTCCTCAAAATATAAAGTGATCATTGGAGGAGACTTCAATAGTAAATCTACAGAATGGAACTCCAAAAAAATGGATAAAAAGGGTACTACAGTGTGTGAAATGGTTGCTAGTCTTGGTCTTACGATATTTAATATCGGAGACAAACTTACCTTTCGGAGAGGTACAGGTGGTAGTATTATCGACATCACCTTTGGAACGACAAACCTCTACAATGAAAACATGAATTGGATAGTGCTGGAAGATCTCACCTTAAGTGACCACCAGTATATCTCATTTAATATAGATGAACGTCCAAATATGAGTGTAGAAGATGCAAATTTCCCAAGATGGAACGTCAGAAAACTTGATGACAAAAAATTGTCCGATTATATTACTCGGGCTAAGGATAGAAATATGGATAACCAATCCGAAAATATAAATGTAGAAAATGTAGAAAATGCCGCAGAGTCGCTAACGAAGATACTCACAAAAGCGTGTAATGTCGCAATGCCAAGAGCTCAAAAATACAATAACAAGCGCCCAGTATACTGGTGGAATGCTAAAATACGTGAGTTGAGGGCGAAATGCCTTGCAGCACGTCGAGCGTCAACACGAAACTATGATAACCAGCTCTTAACGGTTGAGTATAAAACGGCACGTAAAACCTTAAGAACAGCCATAAAAGAGAGTAAGAAAAGATGCTGGACAGAGCTATGTAACGAAATAGATTCCGACCCATGGGGCAAACCGTACAAAATTGTGATGAAAAAGCTTGGTAGCATTAGACCTATACCCGGCATTAAAGAACCAGTGTGGGCAACAACAATAGTAGAAACACTATTTCCATTCGATGAAGATGGGCTAAAAAGAGAACCAAATTATCAAGTCGAAGGTTTCATCCCTCTGAACGTAGATGACATTACACATGCATGTAGTAAACTAAAAATAGGTAAGAGCCCAGGACCAGATGGTATACCAAATGAGGTCATAAAAGTAGTATGTGAGATATGGCCAGATCTTTTACTTGAAGTCTTCAATTCATGTCTAATAAACGGAATCTTTCCAGCTAAATGGAAAATACAAAAGTTAGTTTTGTTACGAAAGGGAAATAAACCATTAAATGAGCCTAGTTCCTTTAGACCACTCTGTATGTTGGATTCACTAGGAAAATTATTAGAGTACGTAATGCTAAAACGTTTGGAAGAGTGCATAGATGACCTTGGCGGACTATCCCCTATGCAACATGGCTTCCGCAAAGGGAAGAGTACAGTTGATGCCATTAGCGCAGTATGCAATAAAGCTATACAGGCCAAAACAACAGGAGAATACTGCTCAATAATAACACTAGATGTTAAAAATGCTTTTAACACAGTAAAGTGGAAAGTAGTACTACAAGCTTTCAGAAACCGACGTTTAGATAACTATCTCTTTAACATAGTATCAGACTATCTGGATAACAGAATTTTAATCTATGAGACGGAAAATGGTATAAAAGAGCACCAAATAACAGCAGGTGTACCTCAGGGCTCAGTATTAGGACCATTCCTGTGGAATGTAATGTACGATGGTCTACTGAATTTGGAATTACAAGAAGGTGCAAAACTAATAGGTTACGCTGATGATATTGCTCTGGTAGTAAACCAGCGAACTGCCGAATTAATCGAGATAGTGGTAAACGATAGCTTATGTCGTTGTAACAGATGGCTGCGAAGAAACGGTTTGAAACTTGCAGTTCCAAAAACGGAAGCAATTCTAGTGACAGATCGTAGGGTCTTCAAAATACCGAAAATACGTCTACAAGATAGAGAGATACCCTTTAAACGAAGCTTATGCTATTTGGGTGTGCAATTAGATGACAAACTTAGCTTTGGACAGCACGTAGTAAATATTCGTGACAAAGCTTTGCGAACGGCAACATCATTGGCCAGAATAATGCCAAACTGTGGTGGCCCAAGGCCGCAGATGAGAACATTAATAAACAGCGTAGTACACTCCCAGCTTCTTTATGCTGCTCCAACCTTTGTCAGGGCACTGAATCTGAAGAATAATATGAGGGAACTACAGAAAGCACAGAGAGTTAGTGCTCTCCGTATTATATCAGCGTACCGTACAGTGTCCACAAGTGCGGCTTTAGTGCTTGCAGGTCTGCCACCAATAGACTTATTAATACTGGAAAGAGAAGAAATATATACCCAAACTAAACTTATAAGTTGGGCGAACACTAATACACAAGAGCGAAAGAAAAAAATTTCAGAAATAAAAATTAATGCCAGGGACAATGTAGTGACTAAATGGCAAGAACGTTGGAATCAAAACATGAACGGGAGCTGGACATATAGCCTTATCCCCAATATAAAAGTCTGGCTGGAAAGACGACATGGAAACATGGGATATTTTCTGACTCAGGCTATGACAAACCATGGTAGTTTTAACAAATACCTGCATAGATTTAAACTTAAAGAAATAAGCAGCTGTGATTCATGCGCAGCGCTAGAAGAAGATGCAAAGCACATACTTTTCGAATGTGAAAAGTGGTTGGAGGAGAGACGAGCTTTAAATGATATGCTAGGTGTTACATTAACTGAAGAGAATCTGTTGAACGAAATGCTAAAATCTGAACATGCATGGACTTTGTGTGAAAGACACATAAATAAAATATTAAAGGAGAGAAACTTCAGTAGTTCCGAACCTCCTTGCTTAAGGAGGACGTAGGAATCTTACGAAATCAAACCCCCGTCCTGATGAAATGCTGACGCGGTTCCGGGGTGGAGCTGGTGGAGTATCGTGGGGCCACTAGATGATAGCGCGCTATCACTACGTCCAACAAAAAAAAAAAAAAAAGATATAGATATAGATATAGATATAGATATAGATATAGATATAGATATAGATATAGATATAGATATAGATATAGATATAGATATAGATATAGATATAGATATAGATATAGATATAGATATAGATATAGATATAGTTATAGACATAGATATAGATATAGATTTAGATAGATAACACCCACTAGCAAAAAATAGCTGACTAGATAAACTTTTTCGACCAACCAACCCACTGTTCAAGTTTTATATGATTTAACACTTTCTCGAATAAACTCTTCGAAATCGTATGACGTTAAAGCAAATTTTCTTATTTTAAGTCAAGCGTAACACCCGCTCAAATATCGTTAAATATCGCTGCTGGAGAGCTTCTAGGACTGTCTGTCTGAACGACAACACGCTGCATTATCTAAAAAATAGAAAAATATGTCTATTTTGAAAAAACGCTGAATTTTTGGCATAATTGAAAAAACCGGAAAACCAAACTGAAAAATCGCCAATAAATGGCGTGAGATTTCACAACATTTATTGGCGTGATATTTCAATCAGTTTTTAGAGTGTAGCTAAATACCCGGCACAAGTCTGGACTTTTATAAAATTTTTTAGTGTAGATCTTTATTTTATTTCATTTTCTTTAAAAAAAGGAAATTACTTAGGTAAAAAAATAATTAAAGTGGCGGCCGGTCAAAGACCGGCCCACAGAGACCAGATATTTGGTCCGTTGTGGTACCACAGGGGATCTACTCCTCCTCTCCTAATTGCTGTTGTGAAACCACCCTAAACTAATAATAAAAAGCAGTAAAAGCTTAACGTCTAGCTCCTCAAGATCCCTAAAATCATCAAAAAAGAGGCTTCCTAAATGCTTCTGTCTTCTGCGGGCTAAAGCGGGGCAAACAGAGGAGATGCGATACCGACTCCTCCTCTTCCTTATCCCTGCAACTCCTGCAGAAGCCATTCCCATGAACCCCCATTCTAAGGGCATGCGTACCTATAATACAGTGTCCTGTTATAACGCCTATCAGTATGGTAAGATCCCTGGTACCCAGACCCCAGATGGATGTCGAACTTAACAGCCATCTCACTAAGAGACAAGCGACATTTAAGGGCTGTTAGTGATGTTAGGAACACACCAGCAAGGGATTTAATCGTTGCTTGGCTTTCTGTAAAAATGTAGATATCTTTAGTTGGTAATCTCACTATACCTCAGTCATTCCACAGCTCTATATATAGCCATTATTTCTGCTTGGAAGACGCTGCTATGATCTGGCAGTCTAAATGAGGTTCTAATGTCCAGATCCGTTGAGAAGACGCCTCCCCCAACTTTGCTGTCAAGTTTTGAGCTGTCAGTAAAAATATGCGCGCCAACTTGGCTTAGCGGCAGTAACCCGTCCCATTCTACTCTAGTTGGGATAATTGGTTTGGATCCTGCAAGATCGATAATGGAGGAATGACCTGTATGAGTGTTAGTCCACTGCGAGGTTGCTCTCAGGCAGATGGATGTTTCCTATTATTAAGGTATTTCCTGGTATTAAGCAAAGAACCGCATTTAGCACTTCCGATGAAGTGGACCTAAGCGCTCCGCTGATACATACGGCCGCAGTTATTTGCACTTTTCCAAAAATTTGGAGTTAGACTGCAAAACTATAGCTGTTTAAAGCCAACGTGCAATATTTGGGGTAAGCCCCCACTTTTTACCTAAAGCTTTATTACAGGCATATTAAAGCAACATTGGCCTTTCTAGTTCGCTCAAGAATATTCGGTTTCCAGCTTAACTTTCTATCCAAAATAACCCCTAAGTATTTTGCCTCTTCCACGAAGTTTAGCAGAGTGCCATCCAGACGTGGAGAAATTATGCGCGGAATTTTATATTTCCTCGTAAAAAGGACCAGTTCAGTTTTTTGGGGACTTACCCCTAGCCCACAGTTTAGGCAATCACCTTGCAACCCACCTATTCTATTTTCATCAGAAGTTCATTGACTACCAAGTATCATAATAAAGATAATAAAACACCCCCCTGAGGAGTGCCTCTACTCACAAATCTCCTGGCCTTTGAGTCACCTGGAGATGCACTGACGACTCTGCTGGTCTGCAGGTTTTTTATCAGTACACAGAGTGACTCATCCACCCGAAGCTTCATGAGCGCGCTAATGATTGCCTCCGGAAGAACAGTGCTAAAGGCACCTTTGTATCCAGAAAAGCTACCATTGTGTACTCCTTATGGAAAAAGGAATTTTCTGTAAAACCTACCAGGGAGTGCAGGGCCGTTTCTACAGACCTACCTTTCCTGTAAGCGTGCTGTGAGGTTGAAAGAAAATTTATGTCTATGCTACAACGAATATGAGCATCAATCAGTCTTTCGAGTGTTTTGAGCAGGAAAGATGAAAGGCTAATGGGTCTGAGGTACTTCGGACTCGTTTGCGATATTCTACACGCCTTAGAGATAAATACTATCTTTACCTCCCTCCATTTTAATGGTATGTATGTCATTGCAAGACAACCTTTGAAAATGACAAGAAGCTATGGAAGGTTAATGGACGACGTGTGCTGTAGAGCGGCTGGAACTATACCATCAGGCCCAGCAGACTTATATGGTTTCAAACTAAGCAGAGCTTATTTAATTCTGTTCTCTAATATGATTTTTGAAGGATTATTCATCGCTGGAGCCCTCTCACACCCTATGTGAGTGGGATCCACAGAGCAATCCGTAAAGTGGGTAATCAGAAGAAGATCTAGGGTCCCCTCGCTAGAGGATGTCCAAGTATCATCTGATTTCTTTAAGCAGCTTAGACGGTTCGGATTAGAAGCGAGGATCTTACGGAGTCTTGATGCTTCGGAAGATTCCTCTATTGCCGCAGAAAAGCCACCAGGGTTTGCGTTTAGCCTTTCGAAGTGCTTTCTTAAAATTTTTAAAACTAGATTTATACTTATCCCAGCATTGAATTCTACCTGATCACTGAGACCTTATATTTCTTATTTTCCTTGATCACCAAGATGGTTTTGATTTGCCTCTTGGGCGCCCTTAGGGCATGAGATTTCTAAAGCCTCATTTAGAGTCACCGTCAGCTGCTCCACAATTGAATCTAGTTCATGTGCCGTCGAAGGGGTATTATCGGAGAGAGGGGTAACGATGCTTTCACTATCTCCCTAAATTCACACCAATTTGTTTTCTTCAGATTCCTAAAGACAGCTTGGTTATTGACGTGGCCCTTTAGACCAAATGTTATGTACCTATGATCAGATCATAGGAAGACGCCGCAGATTACCCCATGAGCTAGGTACGCCGACTCAACCCAGCAGCTCCTCGATCCTAGCTCCAGACTGACTGCCACCAAGTCTTGATTACTGAAATTAGATAATAAAAATGAGTTAATACAAGTTTTCGCTAGGATACACGATCTAAGAGTACCTGTGCAACTAGCGAAGAACAGCTTATAACCGTCCATCTTCAAGCCACAAACCTTGCCTCCATGAGTCCAAGGCTCCTGAATCAGGAGTACATTTTCACCGCCTCTACTAAGATGGGTTATTAATTCGGCGCTGGCCACCTTCGCATGATGTAGGTTGATTTGCAGCAACCTAACCAGTTCGGAGTTTACTCTCCTCGACCTCCATTATGGTATTGTCGCCAATATCCGAATCAGATTCCAGAATCTGCTTCTCGGAATCCTCATCGAATGTGTCGACAGTACCATAATCCGACGATCCTACCGACACCCGGTGCTATCATCTACCGACTGCGTTATCCGCTGGCTAATCCTTCTTATAAACCTTCACGAGTACCCTCGTGACCCCAAAGCAAACCCACCCATCGCATTTCCCTAAAGGACCCAAAGATGCGTCGTAAGTAAGGACAACCTGCCTAGCGCCATCTTTGTGATCCTCCATTTTGGCAACCCTTCAGTTCCGAACTTTACTTAATTACTTAAATATGGGCAATTACTTAAATATGTAATAAAATAAGAAAAAGACATTTCTATTAAGAAAAATATGCAATTTTAATTATTCAAGTTGTTAAAATTTCTAATCTAAGCCTTCTAAATTTTGTTCCCAAGTTTTATATACTTGATCAATTAATCGACATATATACATATGTGCAACACAATAAAACAAGAAGAAAACTACTGTAAGAGTCAATATCATTATTTTTTCAAATTCATTAGCTGCATTTTTCAGCAACCAATTCTGATTTAAATTAATAAAAATTTTAAAATAAATTACAAAAAATGACTTTTACAGCTCGATTGCGCTATGCATACATCGCAAATCGTTATCCAAATCGAATTAAGTTGAAATACAACTTTGCAATACAATTGTGAATTTCCATAGTGCAATTGGGAATTTGCAATTTAAGAGAATAATTTGGCTGCTAGATGGCGTTATAGTCACAGGAAATCGAATTCACAGTAACTTTTTCGATGAAAAAAACATATAAAAGCAAAAAGCAAATTTTGAAATATTTCTAAAGAATGAGTTACAACTTGCCTTAGTAGAAAGAATAAAATTGCACTGACAAATTAATGAAGAAAGTGGATAAGTGGAGTGCTCGAAGAAAAGAGAATTCAATTACAGAAAATAAGTTTTATCAAAAAAGATAGTCAACGGTATAAAATAAATACATTTCTATCCATAACTTTTGACTGTAAAAGTAAAGTAATTTTCACAAATTTTCTGTCTTACAAAGAGGAGCGGAGATATAAGCGAATGACCGATTTCGGTGATCTTTGAATCTATGTAAATATCTTCTAGCGCATACATGGTATCATAGGGAACTCTTGACAAGTTGTTATGTATGCGTTAATGAATAGGTTTGCATCAAAAAACTTAACTCTAAATTTTTTTTGGATTTCAGAAAAAAAAATAAATAAAAAAACTATGTCTGTCAATAATAAGGGTCCACACACAGGCGGACAAGTTCGCGAACTTGGTTGGTTGTATCAAATTTTTGTTCGTTTGTGGCCTTGTTGCCAGACACATTTGACGGTTCGTGAGTTGGTCGCAAGAAAATTAAAAACTTTTGATTTTATGGAGGAGGAGCTTCAGCTTGTACAACGGGTTGCTAAGTTAATATTGGTATCGGCGTACTTAATGTCAAACTTATATGTTTCGGCGCGCATATTGGCAATTTTGTTTAATTTTATTGTGTTAAAATGGCAAATATTATTGATAACGAAGCTTAGAGGGACTTTTTTGAAAAATACAGAGCTCTTCCTGTTCTTTGGAAGATCAAAAGCGAATACAAAAATAAATACAAAAAGAACCAAGCTTGGAACGCTTTGCTGGAGACGTACAAGCTAATTGACCAAAATGCAACAATCTCGAGCTTAAAAAATAAAATTGCGAATATAAGGTATTGTTACTGAAGGGAAGCAAAAAAAGTAAGCGATTCCCACAAATCTGGAGCAGGAGAGGACGATTTATACATACCGACACTGTAGTACTTTGAGTGGCTGCATTTCTTACGAGATCAGGAGGAGGAAGTAGACAGCATTTGTTCGATTGATTTATGTGATGAGAGCATTGTAGGTGCCTTAACTTGATTAATTTTTTCAATACTAATGTTTTCAATTTGCTATTAGAGTAATAAAGAGTTTCTCAACGCATCAAAAAACGAAGTCGTTCTGATACCAATAAAAATACTTTTTTAATAAATTTTTTTAAATTGGCGGAAAAGTTCGATACTAAAAAGTATTTTAGTAAGTAAATTAGCGTTGATTGAAAAAGTTTGGAGAGGGCATGATCAAAACAAATTATGTAACAATATACTCTAGTATACGCACAATATGTGTACATCAAAAACGAAGTCGTTCTGATACCAATAAAAATACTTTTTTAAAGGAAGCTTGTTCCTATTTGAAGGATATTTCAAATAAAAATACTATTGATGCCCCAGATGTGGCTGATATTTTTGGAAATAGTTGGGCATGTTCTTTTAGAAACATGCCAGCGGAGCAGAAACTTTATGCAAAAAGAAGCATCGACTCATAATAAATTTATTTTACATTTGAGTTTATGTATTCACAAAAATTGTTTCGAATTGTTTTTGCTACGTTTGAAGAATTTTTTGCATTTGTTGGTTGCAGTTTGGTCTCCATGCTTTTAGCCTCAGTTGGAGAGTTTGTTGTATACACATCGCCACTCTTTATTCGCAAGAAATTATGTAAAGAGCAACACGCTAAGACAACTATTGTTGCTTTCTCTGGACACAATTTAATTAGTTTCATCAAAACCTCAAACCGGTTAGCCAAAATACCAAATGTATTTTCTACCTTTACTCGAGCAGAGCTTAAGGTTTTATTGAAAAGTTCTTCCTCCTGGCTTAAGTTTGATGATGACTAAGGCTTCATTATATTTTCCTTCAACGGAAATGCATCGCCTCCAACAAACACATAAAGCAACTGCTCCCCTCCTGGCATATGTTCTTTAGGATCCGGAATATTTTAAAAATCATCTTGAAACTTTTTGGCAAAAGACGTACTCGCAAACACACCACCATCTGAAATTCTTCCGTTTTTTCAACGTCGACCATTAAAAACTGATAGCTGGCATCCACAGCTGCCATTAAAACTATACTAAAAGTCTTCTTGTTGAAGTAGGAACCAGAAGTATTGAAGAAGTAGGAACCAGAGTGCTCTTAATTTCCACGTGCTTTCCATCAATAGCACCGAGGAAGTGGGGAAAGCCTGTTAACGCATAAAAGTAGTCAGATACTTTAACGTATTCATCCTGTGTATTCGGAATCTAAACCAGAGAAATATAACATGAATTCATTGTTAAGTAGATCAAAATTAGCAAACCTTAATGCGGTCCTTCAAAACGAATATTATGGCTCTACAAGTCTCGGGTATAATGTTTCCAATTGCTTGAGGAGAAGCGGCATAAAAAAATTTTAAATCCTCGAAATCACTACCTTTGGCGAGGTCACTACCTTTGCATCCCTCATTTGAGTATCTTGTTTTTTAATAAAATGCTCAAGTTTTCCCAAAAGTTCCATAAAAGCTTCGTCGCACAGTGGTTCCAAATCGAAAAAAGACGGCCAAAACCTCAAGGAGTGGTCTGATTTTCATGAAATTAAGTATATATAGGTTTTTGGGGTCGCTGATCACGAATCTGAAGTCAAAAATTTAAAATTCAAAATGGCGGCTACAAAATGGCGGCCATGAACAAGCTAACTTCTTTAATAATTGTTTAATTCAGCTCAAAATTGGTATTCGGGGGTTTTTGAGGTCGCTGATCACGAATCTGAAGTACAAAATTTAAAATTCAAAATGGCGGAACACGTGTGGTCAAGCAATGATTGTAACGGTATTTCACATTTGATTTCCGATATTGACACATTCGGTGGATAGGCACGCTTTTTTGCAAGAATAACATCTTTATAAGATGGGTACAAATCGTGGTTTCTAATGAGGGCTCCATTTCGCAATTTATTGTACGTACATTTTGTTAAATTTTCCGTGACAATTAAAAACAATGCCTCATCCGGAGTATATTTTTCTGGGTACTTATTTTTTTGATTTTTTCCAAGTTTTTAAAATATTACTTGCCCTTTGTGGTGAATTTACTGTTATTTTCGTTAAAAGCTTTGCACCAGATTCGTTGCCCATCGATCATAACGACATTGAGGTTGCTAAAGATAATTCATTAGGTTCTATCGTTTTCCGAAGAATCTCGGTCTTTCGGCGCTTACTTCGAATGCTGCATTCATTAAATGTTTTTTTTGGCCTTCCACCTACATGAATAAAATTACTTTCTATTACCAAAAGTAATTACCATTAATTTAAAAATTAACAACTCAAAGCAATCTGACCAAGAGCTCAAATACAGGGTATCCCATACAATTTTTTACTCGTTTCATCACGGGGAATCACCTCCCAACGGGTGGTTCACTAAAGCTGGGACACCATGTATATAATTTCATATAAAATCTAAGATGGCAAATTTTAATTTTATTTTTATCACAAATTCTTATTGTTATTTTTCTCATCATTCTTACTGAATATAACCCTTACTGAATATACCCTTACTCAATATAATCCGTAACTGGCTGAACATATAACTACCTTTCAAAGTCGAAGATAAAACTTCTTCATAATGAAACTCCATACAAGAATTTAACCACTATTTATTTTGTTTCATAAAACGGGGGTTCTCTCTTTTACTCTGGTTCCATCTTTCGAAATATTTGTGAAAAAAAATTTATTTAAATCAAACAAAATTTGTTTTTTTATGTCACTGTTATTTTCACATTTTAATTTTTTTGCCACAAAATTAACGATTTTCTGTTTTTTATTTTTTTTTTTTTGCTTGTTATCGGTGTTTAAAATTTCGTTATGCATATGCATTCTTTTAATTTTTGCAAACATTTTATTAACACGACCGTTTTTTTAACACAACACGCGATAAAACGCAACCGATCGCACACAAAAAATTTACGTTTAAAGAAAAGCTTCCTCAGATAACTTTGATAATAACTTTGATAACACTAGGCGCCACCATTTTTGAGATCCACATGCCACTATACTTTTCTTATGGTTTTCGGCCTTCTAAACACGAATATCCGATTGGGGCACGTTTGGGCAAAATGTTTTTCTTCTATTAGTATTATAAGATATCCCACAAAGTAACCAATACCTTTCTATAGAGGCGTAACGCGGCGAACACTTTCGTTTTTTCCATTTTCACTGATCCAAATTTTTCAAAAAATATAAATTTTCAATGATTTTTTAAAATATTAGGCATGAAATTTTTTCAAAGTTTTAAGTTTATTCTAATTGCATATGCTTCGATTCAATATATGAAAATATAAAACAACTTAAATTACTTGTACAGATAATACAAAAAATGTTTGAATTTGGGTCAAAATTTTACTATTTTTTTTGTAAAATTTTTGCCAAACTTTCAAGGCGTTAAAAATGAAAAAAAAAATTTTTAAAAAAAAATTGACATCGCAGTTTTTTTCATTTATCTATCTTTAATAGGTATTTGAAATAAAATATGTTTTTCAAACATCTTTAAAAATGAGGTTTTGGCCGCCTTTTTCATGTTTGGAACCAATGTGCGTCGTTCATTCGCAAAAAGTTCCGATAATCTGCTGGCTCTTCTGTTCGCAAATGTTTTATTAATTTTTGGTTCGAAAACTTTTAATTCTCTTGAAGCCATTTTTTCATCCATTTCTTACGTTTTTTTTATTTTATTTTCTTCTTCTTCATTTGCAATTTGTTGTGCGATAACCTTCAAAGTTAGCACCGTTTCCACATCGCTCATAATTAAACTTTTTATAATAAAATTCTTTTAATGTCTCGCAGACAAATTGAAGCAAATTTAACCAAGTTTGCATACAAGTTTTCTTAGTGTGTGGCAAACCAAAAACCGAGTACGCGTACATGTTGTGGAATATGTTCGTTTGTGTATTGGCCCCTTAAAATATATAACACCTCAGGCGCAGTCAAAAGTTATGTTGCAGAAAAAAATAAATATGCAGAAATTATTTTTTTCTCGTAGTTTTCAAAAATATATGAAGCCTATAAATATTATTTTGCTTCCATACATTTTGTTCCACTCTAATACATATGTGTATATGCGCCTTACTACAGGAAAAATAAATATGTAATTCATATTTTTCCGAAATATTTATTTACTTTTATAAAACATAACTTTGAGTTACATTTAAGTTTAACCAACATAAAAAAGAATAAAACAAAATAAATTCATATCTAAAAATATCAAACGAATATTTATTATACAAAACAAATTTGTTTTTAAATAACTTTTATTTATAAGATAAAATGCTTAAAAATGGTTTTGAAAAATATAAATGAAAAAAAACCAGAATTTTTCTCTATTACTGTATAAAAAGGAATTCTACGTTTATACTTACGATACTATCAAATTTGTGTCTTTTTTTGCAAGTGTTTTTTTTACTTTTGTCCTCCTAGATTGATCAAATCCCACACTGTGCAGAGGGTTTGAAAGTCAAAACTTTCATATAAATGTCTTTTTTTTTTTGTTCTTAGATAAAGATGTTTTAGGAAATAGTCATCGTGCTAAGCATTTACACAAGTTCTAATATATGTCAATGTTTTTGGTGTCAAAATAACATAAATTTTTTTAAATTGGCGGTAAAGTTCGATACTAAAAGGTATTTCAGTAAGTAAAATAGCGTTAATTGAAAAAGTTCGGAAGAAGCATGATCAAAACAAAGTATGTAACATATACTCTAGTATAGGCACAATATGTGCACCGAATTTGAACGAAATCCTATCAGCAGTTAAGATTTCCATTTCAGTCAAACAAATAAGCAATTAAACAGAAAATTAGTTTTATTCATATACATATATTTGCACTGAATGAACTTGAAATTGAGTTGAACTATTTAATTTTCTATTAAAAATTACTTTCTTTCTAAGGTTTCTTTTAATCATTTTGCCCAATATCGCTTTTAATATTTCAATCACTAAAACCCAAAAAGTAATATACATATATAAAAAAATCATTGTCAAAAAATTCGTTTCTTTGACTTCAATTCAATTCTTTATAAGAAATTTTAAACGAAAACGAAAATATGGTCAGTTGAGGGTTAAAGTTTGACTTATAATGAGGTGCTGTAGATAAGAGTTACGAATACAATGTTTGAATATTAAATTTAGGTCAAAATTGTGATTGATTTACAAGACCACTTTTGCGTCAAGCTTGCGGTAGTTGACACAATATGTGGCTTATCTAAGATGCTGCTGTTTGTTTTCGAAAACATGAGTTCACTCAACAGCTGAATCTTCTTATGTTTCGATTTACAGTAGTCAGTGTATAAAGTTGTAAACACATAAGCTGACTATACTACAGATGGTTGAAAATGTGTAGATATTTTGCAAATATTCTGGCTCTTGCTTCAATAAAATGGCCTACAATCTTAAATTTCGAAGATTGCTAAAGAGAAATAGCATTAAAAATACATGAAAAATGTAATTTCACCACTTTTCTCAAAAGAAGCACTTAACATTTAAAGTGTTCATATAAATAACTATTATAATATCACTTCACATCACTATCTTCTTGACAAAATCCATAAAGTAAACCAACTTATACAATGACACATCATGCACCGTACGTAATATAAACGTACAGGTTCCAAAACCAAAACTTATCAATATCAACTACGTATGACTTATTTTTTTTTTTTGTTTTTTTAATACGACATTTTTTGCTTATTGACACAAAAAGAATTAGGTGTAGAAGTAATACCATTGCACTATATAAACAAACACACACACGCAAATAAACACACTTTAGTGGAGCTGCCAAATTCACCTTTCCAATGATCACGAGCGATTCAACAGCTAACAATCAAGATACAAGATAAGAACGCGTTATCAGGCGAGATAAGCGATTCCTTATCGCATTTGTTGTATCTATGTGTCTGAGTTTGTATATGTGCGACATACAAGACCATCCGCACTAAATTGGAAATCGAAATAAATATTTTATAGAGTCAAGTTTTTACTGTTTGTGTCTAACTTTAGTTTCGTGCTGACATTCGTGAACGTTTGAGTGAGGTTTTGAACGCAATCTAAAGACGGCGTGTGTGAAAACTAATAAAATCTGAATTGTGTATGAAATACAAGTATTATAGTGTTTTTTTCAAATAAGTTAAAATTAACTAACGCTAAATTGTTGCTGCTATCAATATTTTTAGGTGCATAAAGAAAGCATAAACGAGTGTTTCCATGTTTTTATTTTGTATTTATTGCTGTGAGTTAAAAACAAAAATAATTTTTTTAAGACTTCGCTATTATAAATACAGAATTGCTGCCAATCAAATCTGAGTTATAATGCTGCTTTTATACGCCATCACAAAACCCTTGAAGCTTGACCCACGTTCGCATTTATTGGATTTCTTTGTTTCAGTTTAATCGAAATCGACCAACAAGTTGGATGTTTTTGTTCCTTTTTTTCCCTTATCTACAACTTGTCACTATGTTGCTTTGTGAGGACTTAATAGAGAAAATAAAAATTCACATACATACATACATACTCACACTCACACAGTTTTCTATACTCCCTACTTGTTTTTTGCTAAAAGTGTCAACATATCCGCACCACTTCAGTTGGACTTCAGGAAAATCTGCAGGTGTAAAAGCAACATCTAGAAATTAAGTTATAAAAAGATCTGGATTCGGTAGAATGAAGCAACAAACTATAACAAATATTCTTTGTAAATTTTTTTACAGTAGGTACCGATTAGAAACAAATCTCTGTCGATAAGCAAAAATAGCTTAAGTCGACTTAAGGCAGAACTCAGTTATTGATGCAACTGTGTTCCACGCTGCAATCATAACCTTTGCCAAAGTTATAACACAAAAAAAAGTACCTTTTCATATAACTTATATGCCGATTGAAAACTTTAAAGCAACATTTTTCGAAACTTTGAAATCAGACTTAAGCTGTTATTGCCTATCGACAGTAAGCTACTTTTATTAAAAGTTGAAAAAATATCAACGTGTTTTAATATTTGTTAATGTAGTACCACGATATGCCGTACAACGTTATTATCTTCATAACTAAGTAGAGGTGGAAAACTATCGTTAGTTTTATCACTAAACTAACTTTAAGTAGTTACTGGAGTAATGAGAAATGGAAAATCACTATGTCCGGTTGCTTTTCTTCCTATGAAATCAAAAAACAGTATGCCGCTCTTAGTTGGATGCCTGGATTTTGTTAAATGTTTAACAAATTCTATACTTTGTATTTTTCTGTGGTCACAAGGCATAACAGCTAAAGTCAGTTTTTCATACTTTTCAATAGAGCAGTTTGAAGTTTTAAACTGTTCTGTAAAATATTATGCAACACTGACAACAAAAACTTATATGCAAAATTGTAGGAAATTAACATAATTTTTATATCCGTTTATTTGTGTCTATTCTACTCAATAGGAAAAGGGCGGAATTGGCAAAAACGCAACTTAGGTTGTTTTTCCTTTTTAAACAATTATCTTTTACGTTTCCTATTTCGAGTTTAGCTTTTATGTTTTGAGAAAAATGGCAAAAATAGTTATCCTAAGTCAAATTTGTCTGTTATGCCCTGAACTTATAAAACAGTTCTCAGACACATAACTTGAGTTAGTCGTTGTTTCAAATTACACGTACATGATCGAACATTTTTATTTTTTTTTATTTAAGAATTTGTTTCCACAGTCAATTTTTTTGCACAAGAAAAGATAGAAGCTTACCAACTTTTGTTGTAAATTACTTGCAATTTAAAATATTGCAAGCATAACAAGGTTTACACATTCAAAATTGTATGCAAACATCAGAAAAATTTATTGTGGAAACGCGGCTTAAGGTTCCGATTGAAACATGTGATTGGCGAATCATTTTGTTATGTCAACTAAAGAGCCAACTAGACTACACAGACTGTCAGCGCAAACTGTCGAATAGTGTATTTGGCTGTTTTAAGTTTGTTTAGATATCTGCGCAAAAATTTAAATTTTTTGATTTTCAGTTGTGTTTGCGAAAACCGTCTGTACAGTAAAAAAATCAAGTCAGCGCAAACAAAGTCTGTGTAGTGTTTGGTCGTTGCTACGACGCACAGTGGGGCCAAATGCATGAAAAGTGGCGATTAATTCATAGAAGTCGTAATTTAAAAAAAAAAATATTTTTTATTAATGGATATTTATAAATACATAAAAAACCAACATTTAAAAAAAAACAGAGTGAAAAAACACATTTTTTAACCCTTTATGGGCCATTTTGTGTTCTGTAAAAAATCCTCTTTTTTCACATTTTTTGCTGTAACTTTGGAACGGTGCGCTATAAATTATTCAATTAAATTGCAAATTAAAGCATACTAAATGTACTTTAAGAAAAACAAGTAATATTTTTAAAAATAATAAGGAATAAATATTTTATATGTATTTTTATTAGAAAATGTTTAAATTAAAATCATACCTTTTTTCTCGAAATTTGAAAATTTTGCTCAAAAATGAAACATTTGAAAATATAATTGTTTTTTTATTGATAAATAACCATAAACACACTATTTAAAAAAAATTTAATTCAATTCGGTTATTCTATTTTTTTTTTTTTTTTTTGAAAACAACAATTTTTTATTATAATCATTATTACCTTCAATGTTAGTATTTACTTCACATTCAATTTCATAATCATAAATTAATTCGTTACAATAATCTTAATCTTCATCTCCATCTTCATCTTCATCTCCATCTTCATCTCCATCTTCATCTTCATCTCCATCTTCATCTCCATCTTCATCTCCATCTTCATCATTGCTATTTTGATTGCTGGGAAGTACAAGCAACTCCAATGCAGATTTTGGCATTAGCTCTTTTTTCTTTTTAGAACTATTGTTCATGCTTGTTATAAACGGATCTGAACTTAAGAGAAATCTATTAAAGATATCTTCCATTGTTTTTTCTCGACTGCATTTACGGGCAAAATTCTCCCTATAACTTTTAAAATCTTTATTTCTGGCTTCCTGAGACTCTTCGGTTAGCTGACCAATTGGCAATGGCGATAATGATATAATTTCAGGCCCATGAATAAAATATTTGTGAAGAGTAGGAGGCATATAGTACCATGGATATTTTTTCACAAATAGCCTGGCAGTGTTATTAGCGAAGTTTGTAAATTTTTCAATGTTGACCTCAATACCACTAGAAACTACAATTAATATTGTGTGCATATTTTTGATCAACTCTAAATCAATATTAGTAATTTCAGCAGATACTTCTGCATTCTTAAAAAAACGTCTTGCAGTATTCCCGTCATTAGAGTTACCAAAACCAGGTTTTGGTCGATCAATGATCAATCCCGTTCTCTTTTTAAATTCGCGTTGAATACGACTTTTAGTTTCAGCAATAATTTTTTTTTTCTTCGTCACTTCTTGCCTGTCATTTTTGAATTAGAAGTTTATATGCCAAGTGAATAAGACATTCAAAAAATCTTATCCAGCCATGTAGGACAGACAAACCGAACTCCATGAAGTCTACGTTGGAATCTCTAGAAATCATTTGTTCAATATTGTTGAACTCCTTGCTGGTAGCGCCACATATGTAGCACTTTTGTGTGGACTTTGTGTCTGTAATCGCGTTACACACTTTACCGTCAATCATAACGAGAATTAGTTTGTGGTTCACTTTTATCTTTCTTTCTCCAACTGATATCACTGTATCGATAAGAGCATTTTTTTCTGTCTCCACTCTTTCTCTTTCTGTTTTAATACTGTTGACCGTTTCTTTCATAAATTCAATTTTTAATGGCCTGCAAAACCTAGTTGAAGACGGTCGAGGATTATGCCAAATGATTTTGTTTTTACAAACTAATTTTAATGGTACAATTGACGTAATAAAAACAGAAGAATCAGATGCATTACTGTCATGAAAGGCTTGTTTGTAAGAACTATGCCCTGAACTTCCGTCAAAGCCCCACTTAGTGTATAAAGTAATTTTTTCGATTTCTTCGTTGTCTAACGAATTTAAATCTGCATTTTTAACCGACAAAAGGCGTTCAGTGGTATGATCCAATATTCCTTGTAGGCTAACTTGCGCTGATGTTTCAGAAATTTTCATTTCTTCTCCCTTTGGGTAACATTTTTTCTTAGCTCTTTGGACCAATTTATATGATGGAAATTTCTCAGGTGCAACCTTTCTAATAACATTATATTGGTGGCGACTTAGCTTCGCTTCTACCAAAACGGACAGAGCTTCATCCGGAGTTAACTGCTGTGGTGGTACCTGTGCTATACTTTTTCGGTATTTTTCGGCTTTTGTTGGAGATGATATTATTTCCTTAACAATTTTCGACTCATCTATTTTTCCAGCAGCTCTCAAGCTCATTTGTGTGGCGGAAGCCAAACAGGCAAAGAAATTTGATCTCTTATGTCTTTACATTTCTTAACTTTTGTTTTTTCTTTGCACTCTTCAAATGAGAGCTCATTGCGACCTCGTTTTTGTTGTGGTTCTGGTGGTGGACTGAATGAGATTGAGGCATCCAGCCAATTCTTATTATTTTTTACAAAAACTTCATTCTTTCTATGACATTTCTGCCACCGAATCTCATAGCTAGAGCAAAAATTACGAAACCTTGTCATAAAATCTACCATATCCGAAGGGTCGACACGTTTTATTACTTCCCATCTCAAAAGTTTAAATTTATCCTGAAGTGATTTAGGTTCTGCACTCCTCATAAAATTATGCAACTCATGACGAGGAATGAAAATTGTTTTGGGAGATGTTCCTAAAATTAATAAGATTTGTATTCGTTTAAAATTTGCAAAAAGTAATTCCTTTAACCCTGTACCGAATAATTTACACTTTCACAACACTTTAAATATGTAACATCACATCACAAAACATTGACAGCTAAAACAATAAATAAACGTGTCAGTACCGAATCAATAATTAGTACCGAGTAAGCGTGAATTAAAGTTACTCACGCCCCCATCTCTAATTAACAACACATTTTTTAGCTACAATAACAACTACTATAACGAAAATAATGACAAAACAAAGTAAAAACAACTTGATGCTTTGTTTTGTTGTTTTTTTTTCATATTTGTGGATTTTTAGCATCTTGAGTTATTTCACAAAAACAAGCATAACAGAAAAATCTCAACAAATCGCCAAAAAATATTTTGGGGTTTATTAGTTGAGATCTGATATTATAACACTATATAGACGATTTTACGCAAGCTCACGAACAAAGTTGTTGAAACTCCATATATAAATCAAAAATAGCCCATTTTTGGTATAATTTTATTTTATTAACATTTAATATTTTTAAAACATTTATTTAAACAAAAAAACATGTACTATATATTGGGGGTTGGAATTAGTTTTAAAGGTTTTCTAAGAGATGGCGTAACTATCAATAGACCGCATCGGGCACACCTGTGACTATATTCATTTCAAAGCACTTTGTCTAAGCTTCATTTTTCAGTATGTGTCATTCCACTGAAGTGTAAACAACATATATTTTTTTCTCTGTGAACATGTCGACTTTCGTTCCAACAAAACGCAATTTGCGGGAAGGTTTACTTTTGTGCTTCCATTTGAAGAAAAAAGCGGTTGAAGCACAACGCACGCTTACTGAGGCTTACGGGGACTATGCTCCATCGATTTCTACTTGTGAGTACTGGTTCCGTCGGTTTAAAAGTGGTGATTTTGATACGGAAGACAAAGAGCGTCCGGGCCAGCTGAAAAAGTTTGAAGATGAGGAATTGGAGGCTTTGCTCGTAGAAGACCCGTGTCAAACCCTTCAAGAATTGTCAGAATCATTGGGAGTCGACTTATCAACGGTCGGCAAACGCTTGAAGGCCATGGGAATGATTCAAAAGCAAGGAAATTGGGTGCCGTACCAGTTGAAGCCGAGAGACGTTGAACGGCGATTTTGCATGTGCGAAAAACTGCTTCAACGGCATAAAAGGAAGAGTTTTTTGCATCGTATTATCACTGGCGATGAAAAGTGGATCCATTACGATAATCCTAAGCGAAAAAAATCGTGGGGACCACCCGGCCATGCATCAACATCAAGGGCCAAGCCGAATATTCATGGCGCCAAGCTTATGCTGTGTATTTGGTGGGATCAGAAGGGTGTCGTGTACTATGAGCTGCTAAAACCTAACGAAACCATCACTGGGGAACGCTACCAACAACAATTGATGCAATTGAGCCGAGCATTAAAGGTTAAACGGCCGGAATATGCCAAAAGACACGACAAAGTGGTTTTTCAACATGACAACGCACGGCCACATGTTGCAAGAACCGTCAAGGAAACGTTGGAGGCGCTGAATTGGGATGTGCTACCCCACCCGCCTTATAGCCCAGACATAGCCCCTTCCGACTACCACCTATTCAGATCGATGACGCATGGCTTGGCTGAGCAGCGCTTCACTTCTTACGAGGATAACAAAAAAATGGGTCGATTCGTGGATTGCCTCAAAAGACGAATCGTTCTTCCGGCGCGGAATCCATATGCTGCCAGAAAGATGGGAAAATGTTGTAGCTAACGATGGACAATACTTTGAATAATATACATTGTACCGTTGTTTCTAAATAAATGCTCAAAAACCGAAAAAAACCTTTAAAATTAATTCCAACCCCCAATAGTAAACTACCTGAAGTTGACGGTTCCATTATAAAAATTTAACTTTTAGAAGTATTAATAGAAAAAATTATCAATTGAAATATCAAAATTTTCACTTTTTTTCAATATGCACAAAAAAAATAACAATTATTCAACTTTAAGTGCTCACTTCAACTAAAGCAAACAACATAAAAGTAAAATTTTTGCAATTAGTGATGCAGAATTTTATCCACTTTAACCCGGTACCAAACACGATCATGAATTTTAAAGTTCATATTTTGAATTAATCGCCACTTTTCATTCATTTAGCCCCAATGTGCGACGATAAAAAAGTCTTGTTTGCGCAAACAGTCTGCGTAGTCTATTGGCTCCTTAACTGTGGGTGTAGACCGCCTGAACGAACGAAATAAACCGGTTTGAACACTAAGCCCGAACGAACACCGTTCATTATAAATTTAACGCGAAATAAGTTATTCTAAATTAGATGTTGAACGAAAATCTGGATCTTTAATATAATCATCAGAATCGAAATGAAATGTTTCACGATTTTCCATTTGTTGTGACAACTCTGCGTCTAACAAAAAAAATTTTACTTACATGAATTAAGATTGTGAGCTTTAGATCAAGTGAGTTTTCAAGAAGGCAACAACTAAAACGAAACAACTAAAGCGAAGCAAAAACTCGTTTCATTTCTATGGTGCATTTCGACAAACAATCGAACACCAATGAATATTGAAATAAATGAAGAAGCAACTAGAACAGATGGCAACCCTTGATAGAGTTGATGGCGGTGATCTAAAATGGCCTCCTGCTTTGAAGTGTCATATGATTAGCAGCCATACAATTCATAAGAATGAATTAGAGGATCTCCCATTCATATGCTAGTTTAAACAGTGAGTTGATCACAGCTTAATCACTCAAAGACTACTGATGAGGAATATGTAGCGATTTCCGAAACAGACTGTCTAGTCAGCTAAGTGATTGACTCTATACAGAGTTGTTGTTGTTGTTGTTGCCTTCTTGAAAACTCACTTGATCTAAAGCTCACAATCTTAATTCATGTAATTATTCAATAGATCATAAAAATTAATTAAAATTTTAATTTTTTTCGATTATGTACCTATTTAAAAAAAAAAGACTTATTTACCTTTACTAATTTACGAAACTTCAGTTAATGGCTGGCTTGCGGTTAACACTTTCGACTGTTTTCGGCTGAGCTTGTTTTTTCATGAAAATTTTAATTAAAATGCAGTCAAAATTTATTTGTAAGGGAAGCATCAATGTTTTACTTTTAAGTTTTCTCTAAAAATTATGTAAAATTTCAAGGTGTTTGCTTTGGTTCAACTTTATAATGCACTTATTATGCTGAAATATATCCTTATGCTTAGCTCGAGTTGTGACTATGCCTCAATTCATTTTTCGTTCTAAATTAATTTGGAGTAAAAACCTTAATTGACTTTGCCAGGTTTCTTATTAACTTTAGGATACGGAAAAAAAGCTAAATTAAAGATATGATTTTTGATATTGCTCGATGTTCAGACTTTTTTTTTGGAATAGTGACCTAACTCAAAATAGGAAGACAAAAAATAGAAATTGTATTTTGCCCTAACCACTTAACTAAACTTTGGAACATTTTCTGATGATTTGAGAAGATCTTATCTAAGCTTTAGCTGTTTTTCCCAAATAAAAATATTGGGTTGGGAAATTTATTTAAAAAAATTTACGAGTTAAGCTGTTATGGCAAAATAATTATTGCTAAAAATGACTTAAGTTATTTGGTTTTAACGCTGCAGCACCCGTATTTTTAAGCAACACTCATCAAATTTTGCTGGAATATATAGATTCGCATGTTGTGATTCCTTTCATGTTAATAACTCCATTTTGTCATAACTCGACTTTAGCGATTAATGCTTGTGACCACAGATTTAATGGTAGTTTTAAATCTCTCCCAAATTACAGCAACATTATGTCAAAATTTTAGTAAAATCACTTTTGACATCGCTGAAATTAAAACCAGATCAAGAACTCATGAACGGAATCATTCAAACTATCGACGACAAGATACGATATTTGCTGTTATCATAAAAAATTTTAAAATAAAGCTTTTAAATGCATACAACCATGTAATTTTAAAAATAATACAAACAATATTAATTCAAATTCAGACAATTTAAATTAAATCGTTCCATCCTGATGGAATTTTTGTTAAACCTGCTCATCGTCTTTTTATTTTCGACAAAATTAATAAACTAAAATTTTTAATCGATACTGGTGCAGTCGTTTCAGTTATACCTTCTTCTAAATTCAAAAACTTAAAAATAAATTTTGACACTAATTTAACAGCTGCAAATGGCTCTTCTACAGAAACTTTTGGATCAAAACTTCTTAAAATTGTTTTAAATTTACGACGCGATTTCGAATTTCCATTTCTTATAGCAAATATTTCAACGTAATTATAAGAGTTCATTTTTTATAAAAACTCAACTTAGCAAAACAAAAAAAATTATTGATTGACTCTACTACAAAATTAAAAACATTTGGTTCGTCTGGTTTTTGATTTTCATTAAAAATTCCGATAATAGAAAACAAATTTACAGAACTTTTAAAGAATTTCCTTTTAAAAAGAACTTTTAAAAACATTTGGTTCGTCTGGTTTTTGATTTTCATTAAAAATTCCGATAATAGAAAACAAATTTACAGAACTTTTAAAGAATTCCCTTCAATAACATCTGAACCAAACCACTCCCATCCTATGAAACATCATACCGTTCGCAGAATCGAGACTAAAGGAATTCTACCTTTCTCAAAAGCATAACGTTTAGACCCAATAAAACAGAAAATTGCTAAATCAGAATTTGAATACCTCGTCAAAATAATTGTATGTTGACCTTCTTGATGCGAGTTCTTCGATCGCATCCCCTACATTTAGTTCCAAAAAAGGATCTCAATGATTGGAGACCATGCGGAGATTATCGAAGACTCAATTGCCATTCCAGATCGTTATCCACTTCCACATATTCACGATCTAAGTATCGAATTAAAAGACAAAACCATATTTTCAAAAATAGATCTCGTACGTGCATTTTACCAAATACCAATGGCAGAAGAAGATGTGTACAAAACGGCAATAACAACTCCATTCGGAATATTTGAATTTACACGTTTGCCATTCGGTTTGCGGAACAGCGCTCAAACAATCCAGCAATTTATCGAAGAAGTCCTTTTCGGTCTTGATTTTGTATTCGCATACATTGATGATATTCTAGTTGCAAGTTATAACGAAAGCCAACATGTCAAACATTTAAAAATAATTTTTACTCGAAAAAATCAAAAATACGGATTAAACATTAAACCTACGAAATGTCTTTTTGGTGTACCAAAACTCGATTTCCTTAGTTACGAAATTTCACCCAAAGGAATTCAACCATCTTAAGAAAGAATAGATACAATTTTCAATTTTGAAAAACCAACATCTATAGTAATAAAACTTATTTTCTGTTTGTTTGTTTGTTTGTTTGTTTGTTTGGCCTTTATACAAATCTAAACGGCTCAACGGATTTTGCTCAAACTAGGTACACAAGCTTATCCCAACTTAAAATGTTACATACTTAGTTTTTGCCACGCCCCCTCTGAAATTTTTCAACTAACGGTAATTTTGTTATTATAAAACTTTTTACCATCGGAGATTTTTTTATATTTAATTTTAAAATTTTTTTGTTATTTTGACATCAAAAACACTCACATATCTTCAAAATTGGAGAAATTTTCTGTACAACGACTTTTTCATAAAACATCGTTACCTAAGAATGAGAAAAAAACGACATGAAAATCAAAGTTTGGTCTTTCGATGCAAATATCTCCGCTGTCCATTAATATTGTATATTTCATTCAAATTTTTTTTTGTTCAAAAGCTCAATAAAATCACTTTACAAAAATAAGTTTAACTGTACCGTTAAGTCAGTGTATATATGTTTTATGAGTATGCCAAAAAAGGTCCAAAATATTGACTTTTTACTCAAGAAATTACTCAAAAATTGTTGTTGTTGTAAAAATGAAATCAATTAAAAACAGCAAATCTGACTACCTTTCATATGACATAGCATTTATTTGCAAAAATTCTTCCAGCTAAGCGCAAAAATTTTTTTACTGTTTTTGTCATCAAAACAACAAGGGTACCCTTTGATTTTTTTCGCGAAATTTATTTTTGCCAAAATGTTGTTTTTATATTTTTTACAAAAAATTCAAGTCTCAAAAATAATTTGTGTGCAAAAAATTACCCCAATATCTCTTTCCAATCAAAAGTTATGGCTAAAAATCTATTTTTTCATACCAGACTATTAATAAAACTTAGTTTTGTGTTAGAATTCTCTATACAGTTTGAACGTCCCCATTTATCTCTAAGAATGCAGTTGTGTGTCTGAAGTAATTACGATTATTTTAGAGTATATAAAATCTTCTTTATAGTGGATCTACTTATTTTTTGCCTCCCCACCCCCCGCCCCCTCCTGTTAAATTTGTTTTGTTGTGTTGGCTCTATTTTTTCTCACTATTGTGTCACCGTTGTCACTTAGTTCTTTATCAATGGTACTTTAAATGTTGTATATATGTATATCACAGTTTTATCGAAAAAATGACTGTGAATAAGAATGCTGTTAAAGTTAATATTTTCATGTAATCAGTTTTAGATATAGGCCAATGTAATAAAACATATGCGCATCTGGTCAGCACAATTATTTCATTAGTTGTGATCTGTGCGTTAAATTCACAGATAGATGGCGCCACATTTGTAAGATGTGTGGGTACAGACTATACTTACACCTTGCGGTGAAAAGCTGAATACTGTTTTTTCAAAAGTTTCTTCAAATTTAACCCCACACGTTTGGGATTACAGGCAGGTGGCGGTATTTTCTGCTTACAGAAGAATATCTGATGTTCTTATACAGCTAGCAGATAAGTTTTGCGAAATATTTTGCGAAAATGCTATTGCTACCAAACTTTTAAAAAGTAAAATAATGCAGTAATGCCAGATTTTTCAGTCGCAGCGTCATCTAGCGTCATTAACACTTAAAAACATAGAATTGGATCAATTTAAATGTCTAGCTCACTTGCTGGACTTTTTGTTGTTTTTGCTTTACTTGCAAATGCGATTATATGATCCTGATCTCCAATGAAAAAACGCAGCTAATAAAAATTTTAGTAGGTACAATCATTTTTAGCACAACGAATTTTCATAAAACATTGATAGCTAATAATGAGACAAAAATTATATGAAAATCAAAGTTTTTACTTTTAATGCCAATAACTCCGCTGTTTTTAATATATTTCATTAAATTTTTTTTTGTTAAAAAGTTCAATATGTTTTTTAATATTAATTTTTGTTTAAACGTTAAAATGTCCATATCTCAAGGACGCATTGAGTTCCACCATAATTTTTTTTTTTGTTGAAAAGGTAATTGTGCTTGCTTTAAGCTTAAGTAAATATAAAAATTTTTTTAATTTTTAAAATCTGTTTTTCGTACCCCTTTGAATTCAATTAGCTCACCACAAGAGATGGAACCACCAACAACAAAAATTTTCCTAAACTTTTTTGGATTAATGTTCGTTCAATTACCTTTCTAACGGTAGATAAATAAAATTAAATAAAATTAAATAAAATAAAATTCAAATAAAATTCAACATGTTTTTCAATATTCCCGATTTTAAAAAACATTTAATCGAGAAGTTTATGTTAAAATGTTTATATAAGTGACTCTCGAGTAACACCGGGTATATCAGCTAGTCTATTAATAAATTACAAAAATTTCTCGTAATGATAAATAACTATCATCGTTATATTCCAATGTTAGCAGCAGAACTTAAGGCGAATTTACACATTTCACTCAAAACGATGATAGTGAACGTTGAACGATGACAGTGAATCAATTTTTAATTTACATTGTTCAAAGTGTAAATTTGAAATTTGATGGATGATTCAGTGTTGAATGTCATAATTTTATTGACGTTTAAAAAAATTAAATAAATAAAAGCTATTCAGCAATTAAATAAAAAATATATAAACTTTCTGCTTGAAATTATGTGTCACACCTTTCAATTGTGTTTAAGTACGAATGACACATCAGTTCGGTTTGCTTTTACTTTCATCAAAGGTAGGAAGACCTTCTACTTCTTTCACTGTTCAATGTGGATGACAATCATCTTCATTTTAAGGATGAAACTCAATTTACATTTTACAAATCAGATGATTCATCCAAAGTGAACGATGATAGTGAATCGTGTAAATTCGCCTTTAGTTCTTTGCATGATATGCTTAAATTGGCAAATAAAAGCAAAACTAAACAATTAATCTGGTCGGACGAATCAAGTACTTCATTTGAAAAAGTTCGACTCTTTTTGCTAGTAATACTTTTCTAACACATTTCGATAAACATGCATGTTTATCTTTAGCTGTCGATGCATCGAACGTGGCCTCGAAACCTCTCGCATATTATTCCAAGAAACTAACGATGGCAGAAATGAAATATTCTACCTTCGATAGAGAACTTTTAGCTATTTATCGTGCCGTAAAACATTTCAAACATTTTCTTGAAGGTCAAACATTTACAATTTTTACTGACCACAAACCACTCACATTTGTATTAAATTCTAAAACTGTTAGATCTCCACGACAAACACGGCATTTGGAATATATCGCACAATTTACAAATGACATACAATACATATCAGGAAAGAACGATATTGTAGCTGATACACTCTCCAGAATTCCATATATTGAAGCAATTTCAACAGAAAACATTAAATTTATAAAACTATTCGAAAAACAACAATCTGACAAAGAACTTAAATTATTAATATTAACTCCAACTTCTAAACGTAATTTAAAAGAAATTATTATTCCAATTTTAAACATTAAAATTTGGTGTGATATTTCAAGCAATTCTTCCAGACCATTTGTTCCAAATTCAATGAGATGAACTATTTTTGAGAAAGTACACTCATTATCTCATCCTGGAATTCGTACAACAAGACGTTTAATACAATCTAAATATTTTTGGCCAAACATGCGAAAACAAATAAATGAATGGACATCATCTAGCTGTCTTAATTGTCATAAATCAAAAATTAATATTTACACAAAGACTTCAAGTAAGAAAATTGAAATTCCTTCGGGTAGATTTGAACATATCCACATGGATTTAGTAGGACCATTACCAATATCTAACAGTTATCGTTATTTATTGACAATTATAGACAGACATACTCGTTGGCCAGAAGTTTAACCTCTTAAAAAATTTTGACCAGTACAATAGCAAATGCTTTTGTTCAAATTCCGTCCACGATTTGGTGTCTCACTTAAAATTACAGTAGATCAAGGCATACAATTTACTTCAAAATTATTCGAGGAATTAACTAAATTGCTTGGGTCACACAAAATACATACATCTCCATATCATCCAAGAGCCAACGAAATGGTAGAACGCTTTCACCGTCAATTGAAGTCGTCAATTGTAGCTTCGAACGATTCGACACGTTGGGCAGAACATTTACCATGTATTCTTCTCAATCGCGTCGGAAGCGAATTTCATCTGGGGGGGGGCAGTACAAATGGGGGGGCAGTACAAATGGTAGTGCAAAAAAAGTTCACCAAAATTTCTTCACATGAAACATGAAGAAGAGAGAAAGAAGAGGAAAATATATAATACAAAAATATTATCGTTGTAAAAAAACTGATATTTTGAATAACTTTTCCTTTTAAATTGTTTATCTAGCTAAAAAAGTGGGGGGCAACTGCCCACCTTGCCCCCCGCTTCCGACGCCAATGATTCTTCTTGGTTTATTATTATTAAAGAAGATCTTAAATGCTCTTCAGAAGAACTAGTTTACGGTCAAACTCTTAGATTGCCTGAAGAATTAGTTGTTTCTAGTCAAAATGATACTGATAACTCTTCCGAAACTCTTCAACAACTAAGAAAACATTTTTCCGAAGTTCGTTCGAAAGTAGTTCATTACAATAAAAATTCGTTTTATTTACCAAAATCACTCAAGACTTGTTAATATGTCCTCGTTAAAGTAAATCGACCAGCAAACCTTCAACCACCTTTTCAAGGTCATTTTAAAGTGATTGAAAAATTCGATAGAACATTTAAAATACAACATGGAAATATTATAAGATCAATTTCGATCGATAATTTAAAACCAGCCCACATAATTACTTCAAATACTCATCAAACATCACCTACACATTTAACGCAAAAAAAGAAAGTTACCTTTAATATTAACTAATGTCATCAAATATTTTTATAATATTATCAAATTTATTGTAATCGTTTCACTGGAGGGAGAGGATATGTAGAGGATATTACTTATATTACTTGTTATATTACTTGTTATGTGAAAAATTGTTTTCAATCAATTTCAATTTTTATGTTTCAATTTTTTTGAAATGATAATTTCAGAATAGGTTAGGTTAGGTTAAACCGGATGCCTTCGTGAAGGCTCACATAGACCAATTCAGGTCCTTAGTGGTACCGGTAGCGAACAAAAGGAACCTTTGTGTTTGTTTTAAAAGTCTTTAAAGATTTGCGTTGAGTTCGCAAACCTTAGGAGGGATTCTAGAGACACCCTGGCTACATCTTTAAGTGACGGGAATGTCGATGAGCCTAGGTATTTTAGTCTCGATCTAAGTAGGGAGGGGCGTGCGGTTCCTTGCACTTCCTGCAGTTGTCATCCGTGGTGATGCCAAGCTTCCTCGCGTGGGCTGCCGTCATGCAGTGACCAGTGAGCATGCCCACTAGTGTCCTGCAATCTTTGCGCGGGCGTGCCAAGATGAATTGAGTTCGTTTTTCGCATTGTGCATTGCACATGATTTTCGAGATTTTGCACGATGTCGTATCTCTCCATCTACGATTCACTGCTAGTGTGGCTCTTCTTTCGAGGTTCCTGTACAACTCTTGTAGCGGAGAAAGTACATGTTCTGCGAGTTCTGATTCCAGCCCGGCGCCTTCCTTTGCTAAACCATCTGCCATCTCGTTTCCCTCAATGCCCTGGTGGCTAGGGACCCTGTAGATGCGCACTCTCTTAGAAGCGCATAGTGCATCTAGTGAATCTCAGCCAGGCAAGACACTTTTGGACTTGAACTAGCGGAGCGCATGGATTTGATCGTCGCTTGACTGTCAACGAAAATGTTGAAGTTAGAGTGTTGTGTGTCCATGCTGAGGGCTATCTCAGCAGCCTTCCTTATGGCAAATATTTCCGCCCGGAAGATACTGCAGTGGTTCGGCAGTTTATATGGCTGCCTTATATAAGGCTCTGCGCAATACACCGCCGCACCTACCCCCGTAGGCATTTTGGAGCCGTCGGTAAATATGTTGACCGCCTGCTGTGCTTGTTCTATACCTTTGCACCAGTCATTTGGTCTCAGAAGAGTTCGTGCTTTGGAATTGACTATCGTGCGAAGCACCATGTAGTCCGTGCTACTAAGTAGATCCTTTCCGATTGTATAATGTCCAAAATTTTGAATGTGCATGTTGCCTGCTGCCATAAGGCGTTGTGCCGTTTTTCCTGCTATTAGTTTTGCGTGTATGTCCAGGGGGTCCATACTTAGAATGGTTTCAAGCGCTTTAGTTGGAGTTGACTTCAGTGCCCCCGTGATGCATAGCGCTGCCTGCCGCTGAGTTTTCTCCAAGTGCCTGAGGAATGTTGATTTGTTCACAGCCGGCCACCACACAATAATCCCATAGAGTAGAATAAGACGCACTACCGTTACATAGATCCAGTGCATCAGAAAGGGTGAGATACCCCAAGTACTGCCTAGCATCTTTTTGGATGTGTATAGTGCAATGGTGGATTTCTTCACCCTTTCTTCCACGTTGGTTTTCCATGACAGCTTGCTGTCCAGGACGACTCCTAGATATTTTTGTGAGTTTTCGGTATGAGACGTATATCGTTCAATTTCGGTGGTATCCACTGTGGTATCTTGTACCTTTTCGTGAACAGAACCAGATCCGTTTTCTCTGCGTTAATACTAAGACCGACTGAATTTAACCATCTAAGTACATCTTTGTGTGTGCTCTCCATTATGGAGCTTACTGTTGATAGACATTTCCCTACTATAATAATGCTTATGTCGTCTGCATAGGCAGTTATCCTCGGGGCTCTACCTGCGAACTTTTCGAATAGTTCATTAACTACAAGATTCCATAGTAGTGGCGAGAGGACCCCTCCCTGGGGTGTCCCACTGCGAGCTTCCCTTACCATGGATTTAGTGCCCCACTCAGCCCGCACCTTTCTGCAGCTTAGCAACTTGTCTAACCAAAGGTTTATTGCCGGTGGTGCCTCTATTGCACTTAATCCACTCAGGATTCCGCTGGTTGATACATTGTTGAATGCACTTGAGATGTCTAGAAACGCCCCGAGTGCGTATTCCTTGTGGTGGAGGGCTTTTTCTATGGTTACTACTAGGGAATGTAGTGCCGTTTCAACCGATTTCCCTTTCGTGTATGCGTGCTGGTTGGTTGATAACTGGATTGAATTGTTTCTTAGGTGCAATTCAATCAGTTTCTCGAGCGGTTTGAGTACAAAGGAGGTCAGACTTATTGGCCTGTAGTCTCTCGGACAGGGATGGCTGCTCTTACCTGCCTTCGGTAAGAATACAACCCTCGCTTTCCTCCAAGCCACAGGTACATAGTTTAGCCTGATGCATCTGTTAAATATATTCTTCAGCCATGGGACGACTCGCGATTCAGCCGTTTGCAACATGGCAGGAATTATACCGTCTGGTCCCGGAGATTTGTATCCCGAGAACGAGTTTATAGCCCATACGATTCCGTCCGACGTTATTAAGTCGTGTGGAACCTGTAGTGGGGTTGTCCTGTGCCCTCGTATTGTAGCAGTGCTAGGAGCTTCGGTACAGCCAGCAAAATGCGCCTTTAAAAGCACCTCGAGGGATTCATGACTGCTCTCCGTCCACTGGCCATTGTCTTTGCGTAGCTGGCTCTGAATGGAGGGCTGCTTTGAGAGTAGCTTCCTGAGCCTTGCTGTGTCCGCAGCTTTTTCTATGTTTGAGCAGAAGTTCTTCCACGAGTGTCTTTTTGCTCTGCGTACGTTTGTTTTAAAAAGTTTGAGCCTACATTTGTATTCCCCCCAAATTTCCTCTTGGTCAGCTATTTTAGCTATTTTAAAGAAATCTTTTAGGTCGCGTCTTTGCTCTGCAAGATTCGGACTCCACCATGGTGGTCTGATCTTACGCTTTGTTCGCGTGGGCTTACAAGAGGCATGATAGGCCTTGAGAAGATGGGCCGAGAGAATCTTCAGGGACCTTTCAATGCCCTTTCCGTAATTTCAGAATAGATAAATATATTGTTCAATAAAGACATGCATTTTTTAAATAAAATTTTTTACAAAATAAATAAAATCTTTTAATATAAATACACCAACCACAACACTATCAATGGTTTATAACTACTTAATAAGAAATTTTATACTAAAATTTAAACTTTTCTGTAGTACATATAAGCGATAAGCTTTGGTTTCAAATCTAGTCTTTGCAAAATACTAAAACATGATTTCAATACAGTTTTGGTTTTAAATTCAGTACAGGCTTGGATTTAAATAATAATAAAAAAAAAATAAAAACACTGAGAGATTCGCACTCACGTCAGCAAATTTGAAAGTTTACTAGTCTAACCACGGGGCAATTATGCTATAAGTAACAAAAGCAATAAGCAAACATAAGAACCGAATCGCCTAATATTGAGTCTTAGAATTGCCAGGATAACTTTTAACGAAGGTTAATTCAAATTTAGTATCCAAATGTACTAGAATTTAGCCTAAATTGCATTAAAACCAAAAAATTAAACATAATTGTACTAGATTTTTAGCCAGAAAGCTAAAAGGGAAGCTGAACTGTTTCTTTTAGTTAAAATTTTTTGGCAATACAGTTTTTATTGTGAGTTAGTATTTGCAAAGTTTAAATTTTAAACCGCAAGGTTAATAAAATGCAGTAATATTTAAGCTGGGCTAAAATTTAGTATCGTGTCTGAATAAAGCAAAATATAAGGAGAACTAGCTAGAACCCGGCGTGTTGCTGCCGTGGCCCCGTTGCCAAACGCGTATAAAATGTTATCAGTGAAACTGAATATGTAAATTGTGGTCGAATACTGAATTCTATGGCTGTGCGGCCTATAACTCCAAAGCTATTCGATATCGCAAATTTCGGTTATATGGGAGGTGCCATGCCCACTGGAGATAGGAGGGTGAAATAAACTTTACGACCTATTCTCTTACTAACCAAATATACATAGAAAATTTCATGAAAATCGGTCGAGCCGTTTCGGAGGAGTTCTGTAATGTGTAAATTTAGGTCGAATACTGAATCCCGGGGCTATGCGACTTATAACTCTAAAGCTATTCGATAGCAAAAATTTGGCCGTAGAAAAGGCGCTCGTAGAAAATTTCCTTGATCTCATCGTCCTTGTCTTCTGTCGGAGCGTGCGCACATATTAGGCTTATGTTGAAAAATTTAACCTTGATGCGGATTATGACAAGTTGTTCGTTCACAGGTGTGAATCGCATGACGTGGGGCCGTAGTCTCTTGCCAACTACAAATCCGCATCCAAACTCGTGCTTATCCGCATGGCCGCTGTAGTAGATATCACAGGGTGCATGCCGAATGCAACCCTGTCCCTTCCATCGCATTTCTTAGATAGCAGTGATATCAGCTTTGTATCTTTCCAAGACATCAGTCAGTTGTATAGAGGCACCTTGCCAATTAAGGGTTCGGACATTCCAGGTGCATATCCGTAAATCGGCGTACCGTCATTTCACCCAATGTCATTTCGCCCAAAAACGAAAATGACATATCGCCCAAAAAAATTCAATGTTAGTTGTTATTGTGTAAAAAAATCGAGATTTTGGGCGTTATAACATAATTTTTTGGGCAATATGACATTTTACCAAGCCAACAACGGCCCATGACACACCCCCCAAAAAATTATAAAAATGACATACCACCCAAATATATGGACACATTTGTAAAAGAAATATAGGAAAATTTTCTATGTAATTTGTAAATAATTCATATTTATTTCACATCGTTGGTTAAAAAAAATAACAAAACGTCCTTCTTCATAGGATTATTACAAAAAACAAAAACAATAAACGTGCAACTAAACTCAAAAAAGTTCAACAAAAAAAAAAACAATAAACTTGCAACGTTTTTATGCAAAAAAAAAATTCCTCTTATAGAATATAATAATTACAATTTATACGAATACTTGAATAGTTTCGCAGATTCTTTCCCTACAATACGGGCATTTTTTAGTGCTTGCACCGTTTTCTGCTAAAGCCCGCGACTGTAGTAGCATCCAGCATGCATTACACATTTTCAAATGCTTGCATGGTAGCACCAAGATATTTGGTGGAACATCGTGGCATATAACGCACAATGCAGTTGAAATATTGCTGCTTGTGTTAAATGCAGCGTCGCCATCCTCACTGGATTCATCTTCGGAATCATAAGCAGGAGGCTCCTCAAAGATATCCCCGTTAGGTTCCATTTCGGTACAGATGTAATTCTTAGGGAAGACCAATCTGTTTATGAATGCATGTATTGTGATTTTGCCCTTTTCTAAATCGTCAATGGCATTCAAAATTTTTGCATCCTTGTCTCTACTGGTCTTCCGTTTTTTGGTTCCTCCAAAAGAACCGCCACTTTCGGCGAGGAGAGTAAAATTCCGGCTCTTTTCAAATTCTTCTTTGCTAATCGCAAAAACAAATTTAAAAAAGTTGCCGTTAGGAAGTATCAACCGTCCTAAAGCCCCATTGTATGCTTCAACCGACGAAGTTGTCCTCAAGGGCTCCTTGTAAACACAGATGTTTTCAGGTCCAATCTGGTAAAAGAATAATTAGAGTACGGTTAAATATGGAATACAAAAATATAACAATTACCTTTTGTAGCCATTGCTTCTTAAAATATCGAAGGAAGTCATCAAAACTATCATTTTTAACACAAATTTTAACATCGCTTTCAATTTTTTTAAAAACATCTAGTATGGCATAAGCTGGCAAAAGTGGAAGTGCAAGTAATTTGTGGTAACACAAAGAAAGTTCTTTATTGCCGCGTATAAGTGGCATAAGCGATTTAAAATTTGTTGTTATTTTGCGCCGGATAGCCTGGCAATAATGAAACCAGCATCCTTTTAAAGCTACTTGCGGGAAGCAAGTTGTTAAGGATTTCCGGAGAGCCGTCTCGTAGTCCAACATAAATGATTGTGCGTTAAACTTAAATATGGAGTCATCAATGTAGTTTAACATATGTGTGTAACATTTTGCAGATTTGTTACTTGTTAAAATGAAAAATAGTGGGAATATCTGAAACAAAGTATAGATTAATTATTGTCATCATGGGCACCTGTACTATAAATAACAAAAGTGAATTACCTGATATTCCAAGTATTGAATGTAAATAACGATTAATTGATTGAAACAGCCCACAGGCACCACTTTAAATGTACCATCAATTAGATATCTCCTTTGCCCTGCGCTGATATTGTCATTAATGCCTTGCATTATTGCTTCCGAAGCAAATATGCAGTAAGCAAACTCCGGCTCCGAAATACAGGCTTTGAAAAAGGGACGTGGTTGCTTCTTGTGCCTACTTAACCCATAATTTGCCCAAATAGATTCGATCTGGAATGCCTCTATAACTTCCAGAGGTGTTTTTGGGGATTTTAAAAAAGTAGGCGATGCAAGTCTCTCCAGAGTTCTTTTTACCCGAGAGTAAACCAATTTTTGAGTACCTTCAAGATGCCTGCACAAAAAATTGTAATTAAGAGACAATTAATTTATTTGACTCAATACTGTTGAGATTCGCTGCGAGGGGGGATTGGTCGCGTCCCGTGGGTCCCGCGCGTTTCGCGACGCGGGCACCGTGTGGTGTTACCACCACCGTAAGATTACTTACCTTTCGCATTCGCTTCGAAATGCTTTTCTTGTGTTAGCCAATGTACTGGTATCATTCCGCAACGTTGTCGAGCTCTTACATTCGGCTTTTATATTTTCCAAGGATTTCAATTCCTGGTACGTATCTTACTGACTAGGGTGCTCGGAATGCACTCTGTTTTTACAACTTCTTACACAAATTTTATTTTCCAACATTTCGACGCGTGCCTTACAACTGTTCTTATAACATGTATAAAATTTTTTTTGTTTATAAAGCGATTTTTTCTTGTACAATTGTTTTTCGTCGATTAAATATAATAATAATGAGTCATGTCGCTTCCCGGCAACAAATTCGAAACGTTCACCTTCCATCATCACGCTCTAATTACTTTCGCACTGTTTCAATAGCTACACGACAATGACAGAAACGACTCAGGAATGCACCAAACATTACCTCTTTAAACAAAAGCCCCGTAAATTTACAGTTTAAAATTACAAGCACCCAACTTCATTCGCCCAAAAAAACTGTACGTCAATGTTTTTGGGCGATATGTCATTGTAGTTTGGGTCTTATGACATTGCTTTTGGGCGGTATGTCATTTCAGTAATTAGGGTTTTGGATGAAATGACATATTTGGGCGATATGTCATTTTTGTTTTTGGGCGAAATGATATTGGGCGAAATGAGGGTACGCCCGTAAATCATTATCAGTTTTTCGTTTGCAGTAGTCGGAACATATGTATTTAGGGCTTCTAATTCCAAATCCGAAAAAATTAATGACCGCTCTCATCTGGGTAAGAGTTATAGGGGTTCAGAGTTCTAAAAATTTGCCTGAAAAACTTGTAATTTTCCAACAAATTTTTCTTTTACGGGTATAAAAAAAAGGTTATTTTGTTAAATTTTTTCAACGAGCCATCTATCTTAAAAATCCGTGCATTACTTTAGAAGATATCATATTTTACGTATTATGCACTCTTGATGGTTCGCCCTTTAACGAAATGTATATAGGAGCTGTTATATCTTCAAAAGTAATGCATGGATTTTTAAGATAGATGGCTCGTTGAATAGGTAAGAGCATAATCTTTTTTTGATACCCATAATAACTAGTTTTGTAGGAAAATATTAAAAATTATCACAAGTTTTTCATGCCATTTTTTAAAATTTTGGACCCCTATAACTTCTAAAAGACTAGAGAGCGGCCCTTAAATTGTTTCACTATTAGCTTTTTTAGCACCAAATACACATAAAAATAAAATAAAAAAGGAAGTACAAAGAAGACTAATTATAACAGGCAAAGCCGAAAAATAAACAAAACAAAAATCCGTGGATATTAAGCATTTTGAATGCAAGGGAAACAAAATAACGGTGTAAATAAATAAATATTTCTAAATATTAAAATGCTAAATTTTATCTAAATATTTAATACTATTTATGTTTGTAATTGTGGTGTACTACATATAACTTTAAGATGAGTATGTTAAAATCTAGAAAAAATATTCAAATATGCATTAATAAAATCCATAGTTACTTAAAATACAAATAATTAAAAGTTTTATCGTATTTTTATTTTATTTAACACTGCAAAAAACATAAAATCTTATGCACAATTATATGAAAAAATTTAAAATAGTGAAATGGACGAATTCGCATCATCGAAATCCAACGATTAAAAGGATGTTTATATCATGAGTTAAAAAGAGTATCTAAGGCAAAAATTAAAAATATTGAAATCGGAAAAAATATAAAATTGGCAGACAAGTCCAAAGAAGTGAAGAAAGATATTCTCCTGTTTTGCTTATCAATTTTGCGTATTTGCAAAATGCATTTTTACAATGCATCAGTCTATTTAATTTTGAATTGGTTCGAAGATTATTAACCAAAACTGCGCAATTATACTATTTTTAAGATTATTAACAGAGTTGCGCAGTTTTCGTATTTAAACTTAGCACCAATTCAAAATAAAACACACTGATGCATTGTTAAAATGCATTTTGGAACTCAGTCATACTCAACAGTTGAGAAAATTTTGTGTTTTATGAACGCAGCCATTGTTTTTTCCTCGTGCTTTTAACATCCTTCTTATAGTTGGGTTTCGATGATTCCAAATAGGGATGTGCAACCGCCAGCAAAAGTCGACTTCGACTTTTTCAACAGTTGAAAATGTAAAAGTCGACTAATCGACTTGTTGAACCTTTAGAAGCCGACTTTTCAACTTTTTTCGACTTTTTTAAAAATATTTTTGTAGGGCAGTTAAGAAGCAAATGATTCAATATGGAAAATCTATTTTATTATTAAAAAATACACAAAAACATGGTACTTCAGTAAATAAATAAAATACAAAACAAAATATTGCAATTTTAGTTCTTTAATAGATAATCAGACTTCTTATGAAAAATTTTTCCCTGGTAATCGGAAAAAGGACAGTTAATTTTCAAGATAAAGTTTAAGAACATTTTGGAAATTTTTAATGCTAATTTCTTCATCAACCGTCAATATTTATGAAAGTAAAAAAAAATTTGATGTCTTTATCTGCTATCTTAAAAATGTAAGCTCTCTTTTCCGATTCCCGAGCAAAAATTATTCATAATTAGGCTGAATATCACCAAATTTTACAAGAGAAGCATTTTCCTTGTTTTTTTTTTTGCATAAGCGGTACATGTACATTTTATTTTTGTGTTCGATATTGCTTTAGAAAAGTTAAAGTAGAGATGTAAAATTTTTTGAGTTGACGACTTTGTTTTCGTACTATCATTTGCCATTTAAAAATAAATTTAAAAAAAGTGGCGCTTACTATTCGGCGGCTAGGGCTCGATATATTTGTGCACAAATGACTGAACAATTAAAGGAACGACATGGACTTCACCAACTGAACGTAGAAAAACCAACTTGTTAAGATGTTCTGACGAAAGCTTGTTTCGCAATTGGTTCGCTATGAGACCAGCATGAGAAAATAACCTTTCGGACGGCACCGAAGTTGCAACAATTGATAAATATTTTTTGTAGAGTCCATTTTTGTTTTAACCACCTCAAACAAAAAACATAATATGTCACTGTTACCGGATTCTTGATTATTAGATGTCGATGCCGCTATAACAACTTCTTCATTTGAAATTCTTGCTTGTCTCATCTCGGCATTCACATGATAACCTACGTGATCATGTGAAACTCGGACGTTTAAACCGAGTTTAAACGTCCAATTTTGGTGAGTTAACCACAGTTTAATTTGACTAGAGTTTAATCTCGCACTAAAAAATTGGCCCTAAGAAATTGTCAGTGTTCTTACTTTTTTAGGCTTTAACTCCAGTTTCTCAAAATCCTGTCATTCAAGTTAAATTGAACGAAAAATTAGCAATCAGCGATCAACGATGACCCTAAACAGCTTGACACTTGCTACTTACATTCTGTCTGTTGCATAGTGTTGTTAAGGGTCAATTTATTTTTAATTAAATTTTGCTTCTCAGTATCAGGCAACAATCAACACCTTTTTTTTTGTGTCGCGTATTTATTTCAATGAGCAGAAATTAATTAGGCCTAAATTAAAAACGCCTGCTGTTGTTTGAAAAAAAAATTCAGCACCAGACCTTTGCAGCAACCAAGTCGTGGTGCCCAGCTGCAGACAAAGTATGACATGGTTTCCAGGATAAAACGAAAAACGAAACGAAAAAACAGAGCCGATAAGCATAATGAAAGAATAAACTTGCATACACACACACACATGTTAGCACACAGACACTGAATACACAACACACAAATACACAAACTTACAACAGATAAATAGAAATAGATACCAAATAACCAATATCCAACAGATGAATAGATTTACTAGGTGACAACAATTACAGCAACAACAACAACACTAGCAGCAACAGCAGCCAACATAAGCAAAAACAATAGCTATAAGAAAATCGAAGGGGGGCCAACATCAATATCAACAAGAACGAAAAAAATAGCATCCTTACGATAAAAAAATAACTTATATTGACACAAAATAAACAGAGCCACTCACACCAACACACACAAACACTAACAAAGAAACACACACACACATACATATAGAAATACCTTAGAAAGTTGTGTATGGCACAACACGAAGCGTCGCACACTGGGGTCGCTTGTTTAAAAGTCTTGGCAAAAACTCCTCTACTTTATGTATCTTTACTAGAATTTCTACAGTTTGTTTTATAAAGATTGTTAACATTAAGAACATACTCGAAATTTTTAAAAAAGAGCGTGGCACCTCCAATACTAAGAAAATTAATAAATTATCATAACTCAATAAAGCATTAAATGAGTGGCTTAGAATAAAAACTCATAAGCTCCACTTTTAAAAAAAATTGAGTTAATGATGCAGTTTCGTTCATCTGAATGAATAATACGGCTAGCCAAAAAATAATTTTGCAGAAATTTCAATATCCGTCGTCTACAATAACCACTTTATTAACCCTCCGTTACTAAAGCAGGGTGGATTACACCCATAAGTTATGAAATATGGAAAAAATTTATTGATAGTTTAATGGTGCGAACATTATATAAATTATTAGTTAGCAGAATTATTAATTGTAATATTAATTAGGAATAACGGTGGTTTAACTGCATTTTATGTCATGCGAGTGGAATTAACTTATTCGTGTTATTTTGTGTGCAAGAGTTTATTATTAAGTCAATAATTAGGTAAATATTGGAAAAAATTGCTAGACCAGTGCAATATAGGGAAACCCCATGGAAAACCTCGAGGCCATGGAGGACCATACACAAATAAAGGCACCAGGAAATTTTAAAGTTTATGATTGGAAAAGCTCAAAAACTGATGTGTTCAAGGCGCCAGCGGCTTGGCATTTTCCAATTCAAAATTCTAAGATAATCTTTTTAACAAGAAAGAAAATTAAAAATAATATCCTTGTTCAGAGCGAAATAACTTATTCTAATATGCTCAACGACCCCAAAAGCATTTTGCTAAAGGCAAAAAATGTACACATTAAAACTAGAAGTTATTAAAAGTAACAAGGTTACTCGTAATGCTGAAAAATTTAGTGTTAAGAATTGAAGGCATAAGTGAATGAAGGTGATATGTCGCATATTTAGATTTTCAGTGTTCTATGCATAGATGAAGGTCTTATGTATATAAAAACACTTTTAAAACAACGATGTTTGTGGCCATTTTAGAAGTTAACTACTTTTCAAAGTTTGATTTGGTATAGATTTCAGTACAAATGTGAAATTTTAAACTCAATTTTCTCGAAATTAGATTTTTGCGACACATTACCTTCATCCACTCGTGCCTTCAATTGTCATAATACATTATAGTGTCGATTAAAAGTTATCACAAAAACTGAACTTTTATAAGGAAATTCTTGAAGCTCCTGAGAATTTCGATTTGAATGCAGATAAAGAAATACTGTGTGAATTTTAAGTGGAGCAGGTGCCATCAAGGGTTGAATCATGTAGAATATTTTAAAGTTTATGATATTATTTGTTTGCTTTGTATTTGAAATATCATTATTTCGAAATAATTTTTTCTTAATTTTGTCTTAAATTAATAATAACAACAACCTTTCTCCTCTCTTAAAATGATAAAAGAAATCTCCTTTTATGAATGGTACAAAATCACATTTTAAGTTGCAATGTTCAAATTGGTTAGTAGCATTACTTAAAAAAATTCATTATTTTGCAGCATAAGCCATAATCTTCAAAAATATTTATCTTTTTTCCATTAAATGTTCAAAGAATCATTCTTCGTTTTTCTTGAGTGAATTGAAGATAAATTGAGTTCGAATGAAATAATAAAATAGTTACAAAACATAACATATTCCTGTGAGGAATAAATCAAATTTATATCCAAACCGGTAATAGTGGAGCTTGTAGGTTTTCATTCTAAGCCACTCAAATGACGAAATCTCATATATTTAATAAATAAGGATTATATAATCGAACTAGCAGGACACAGTTGGCTGCGGGTACGTCACGAACGTTTTATCAATTCCTTATAACAATACACGTCAAACGAAATTAAAAACATTTCTTCTTTTGCTTTGTTTTGGAGTGCAGCACATTTGATATATCGCCCATTTCACATTGAAGTGTAATATCAGTTGCACTGAACATTTCCGATTTTTTTTAATTTTTGTTCTTAGATTGGTTTATTGTTTAGATAACCAAACCGGAGTTTGAGGTTTGTAGAAATATTTTCGCGGACCCCACAGCAAATGCCAAAATTGGGTATAATTTGAGACAACGTAGCTCAGTCAATTTAAATTCCATTTTCGTAAATAGGATATCATTGGAAATGTTATTTTGTCTTTTTGAGGTTTAATATAAAACTTAGTGTTGAAAGTACATTATCACTTCACTTTTACTCCTAAACTTTGGAGCCCTTCAAAAGCACACCTTCATTTTATATCGTTGTAAAGGTAATAGAACGTAAAAAAAGTAAAAATAAGAAAACTTCAAATAAATTTATAGCCCTGTTTCTAGCATAATATTAATCTTCAAAATTAGGAATTTGTCAACTTACTGCAATTTTAAAATAATCTTATATTTTTCCCCTAAAATAGAGGAGTAACCTTTCCAATGATAACCCATTTACGAAAATTGCATTTAAAATCACATAAAAATCGAGCAACGTTGAAAAATCTTTTTGCTGCCGTTTTTGGAAAATATTAATTGTTAAGTTTTGCTATTGCAATTTTTTGCATTTAATTATTGTATGTATTTTAAGAAAAAAAAAATCCGCACAGTCTTTATTATAATATTAAAATCTTTGGAAAATACAGTAGTCTGTAAAGAATCACTAAAAAAAAATAATGCTTGTTTGTAAAGAACTATGTAATTCTAATGTTTTGGCAATAAATGATTTTTATTTTTATCTTTTATCGAGCAACTTTGTGTCAAAATATACCTTTTCTTGGCCGCGAAAAATAATTTTAAAAATGTATATCTTCAGATTTGATTTTCTTATCAATAAAGCACTCAAAGAAAAAAATTAGAGCTAAATCAGAGATAGTAAGTGCAGCAGATAATACACTTTAATGTGAAATGGACGATGAATCTTACTTTTCGCCTTGCGCGAGACTCATCTGTTTTTTTTTATTGCGCTTTGCTAGCTGAGCACAAAAAAGAAAAGTAGAGAGCAACATGTAGTTTATTTAAACCCTCGCAACTCAAACGCGTGAAAAGAAAACGAATAAAAAAACCTTAATAAAATATACTTCTTATTAAAATTTAAAAAATGAAAATATCCTATAAATTGCTGTATCACAAATACGATTTTTTTAAACGTTTTTAATAAAAATCGCCACAGTACTTTTAATGGTAACACTAGCTTACAGCCAGAATGTACAATCAATGCCACAATCCATTTTTAATGTCATTATATTTTTTCTGTCACTCTGTTTTCGAGATATTGCCTACTGTAGTTTTTTACAAAAAAAAGTTGGTCCCACTTGAGAGCATAAATCTCCAGAACCAACTACAACAATCACAACTAATAAAATTCCCTACAAACAATACCCACATCATTTTTTGATTCAACTGTTAGTTTCGGTGAAACAAATTAAATTTTTGAGGATTTTTCATGTTTTTCAGGAAAACTACCAAAAAAAAAAAAACAGAACCAATTGCAAATTTCGTTAAGAAATCATTATATTTTGTAGATTTCTTCTTTTTTGCTTAAGCCTGCCCAGCAAACCAAAGTTTCCGAATTTGTCTGAATTCCAATTAGTTCGTAACTATTTCGAGAATTTTAAAAGAATTCGTAACTATTTCGCAACAGTAATTTATAATTTAGTTTTAAACAACTTTTTCTTTAAAACAGATGATACTGGAGATGGTTCTAACTTTAATTTTTATAGATGCAAATACAAACGAAATATCAAATTCACATTTATATATGTTCCATAATAGTAAAGGGTGTTTTTTTTAGAGGTATAGAACTTCGAATTGAAATAAAACACAAGAAAATCGTTTTTATGTCCATCAATTTGACTTTATTAGAAGGATAATTTTATGCCATTAATGTTTAAATATGATTTCGGGCATGTGGCCGCCACGGCTGGCTCGAATAAAGCCAATTCTACAGTTCCAATTTTCAACCACTTTTTCGAGCATATGGGGCCGTATGTCGGCAATAACGCCACGAATGTTGGCTTCCAAGTCCCCTAACGTTTCTGGTTTGTTGGCGTAGACGAGCGACTTCACATATCCCCAAAGAAAACAATCCAATGGTGTCAAATTACACGATCTTGGTGGCCATTGACAGGTCCATTCCGCGAAATTATGCGCTCATCGAATGTTTCCTTCAATAAATCGATTGTGACGTGCGCTGTGTGGCATGTAGCGCCGTCTTGTTGGATCCACAACTCATCCACATTCATGCCATCCAATTCGGGAACAAAATAGTCGGTTATCATGGCTCTATACCAGTCTCCATTAACGGTAACTGACTCTCCAGCATTATTTCGGAAGAAGTATGGCCCAATGACTCCACCAGCCCATAGAGCACACCAAACAGTCAGTTTTTGTGGATGTAATGGCGTCTCAAGGGTCTCATGTGGATTCTCTTCACTCCAAATGCGGCAATTTTGCTTGTTGACGTAGCCATTCAACCAAAAATGAGCCTCATCACTGAACAAAATTTTGCGATGAAAATCAGCATCGAGATCAATCTCATTTTCGGCCCTTACACCAAAATCACGACGCATTGCATGGTCTCGCGGCTTTAATTCTTGCACAAGCTGGATCTTGTAAGGTCGCAAGTCAAGATCTTTGCGCAAAATCTTCCATAAAGTTGATGGACAAAGCTCCAATTGCTGTGCACGGTGGCGAATCGATTCTTTCGGGTCCTCTTCAACATTTTGGTCTACAACGGCAATTGTTTCTTCGGTGCGCACTGTTCGACGTCTCTGCGGATGCGTATTATCACATAGAGTAAACTTAGTGCGAAAACGACCCATGGTTAACCGAATTAATTGCTCTGATGGACGATTATGTCGACCATAAAATGGACGGAGCTTGCGGTAAGCTTCGCGAACTGAACCATTATTTTCGAAATAAATTTGCACGATTTGCAAGCGTTGTTCTTTTGTCAACCTGTTCATGATAAAATGGCAAACCAAACTAAACATAAATGACATTAGAGTTGCCAGATTTGACCACAAAATGCCAGTTTTATCTCTATTCGAAAAACAAACCTCTAAAAAAACACCCTTTAGTTGTAAAGGATCTGTAATTTTTACCAGGTCATTTGTACGAAACATAAAGTCTGAGGCATCTTAAACGGATTGATTAACTAAACTTTGATTCGAAATTGTTATTTAATTTTGTATTACATATGGTACCAAAATCATTAAGAGATCGTTGCGAGTTTGATGCTTCATTTCGTTACGAATTCGGTGCTACAATTCGTTAAGAAATTATTATGAATTTGTTACGAATTCGTTACGAAAACGATAATTTAATTCTGTACGAAATTGTTACGAATTCGTTGCTAAAGTTCCTTCTGAATTCGTTTCGACAATTCGTTACGAATTCGTGTCAACCCCTCCATACGATTTTCGTTACGAAATTGGAACGAATTCGGATGCCGAACTCGGAATAATTTCGAAAAATTCGTAACGAATTCGTTACGAATTCGGAAACGTTGGTTCGCTGGGTGTACTTTTCCGAAAAAACAGATATTGTTGAAGAAAATCTATTTAGAAATGGAAAAGTTGTGTTTAATTGAACGAAAGCACCCAAATTGAGTGATTGTCTATTTATGCATTTCGCCTTATTTTATTGTCATATAAATACATAACAAGTAAGGATTGTTTTAGGTATAAGAATTGTTTTTAAGTTTGTATTGTTCATGAGATATAAGTGTCAAATCAGGTGTTTTGAGAAAGGACACATAAGATATAAACAAGCATGCTTAAATTAAACCAGGCTCACGACTTAGAGCGCGACCGCCGAAACGTAATGCATTAGTTTGTTAGTCGTGATCTTACCTGTTTTTATTGTACCATATCTGCAACACTGGCGAGTTGTATTAAAGGACATGAAGCCAACACATTCTAGCAAAAAACGTGGCAAGCAAAAGAAGCGCACAATTTGTAACGAAAGAAAAAAATAATAAAAATGAAAATAGACTACAAAGTAAAATGAGTAAAAGACTATGAGAATCGATACAAATATTTTCTGCTACGTGGGCGGTTAATTTACTTTCGAAAAGAATCTACTCAATTTTGCGAATTTACTGCGAATTTATCTTAATTATTTTGGTATTGAGGATGAGAATATTTATGAACCATGGACGCCAAGTATTTTGTGTCTATTCTGCAAATTAATATTTTCTGAATGCACATGAAATTTAATTTTCGGATGCTATGGAGACGACCGTTTTGTCACCTATCCTGTTATAGCCAAAAAAATTTTTATTCGTAAATTTTTATTCGCCCACATGTCTAAAATTCTTAAAAATATCCTTTTTATCCTTGTCTTTTATATCAAAGTCAAAAAAAAAATAACCATAAAGTCACCAAATTTGTTTTATCCTCTAATTTGTGCTACTCGATTTACTGTGCGTCCCCTGTGTGCGTCGGTTTCTAAATGATTGTTTGGATATTATGTTTGTATTAGTGTTCGATTTTCTTTCGATCTGAGTTAATAAAAGCAGGCAGAGGCAACACTAACAACAACAACTTGAGCAACATGAACAGCTACGACGACATCAACAACAACAGCACAATGAAAAAGCTTGTAAAGCTTGAGTTAAGCATCGACAGCAGCATCATTCATAACAGAGCAGCAACAGCTATTACACCTGCAGCAACAACAACAAAAGCAGGTTGCAATCTTTGTGCAACCAACAGTAGCATGTAGCAACTTAAAACGACAACACTTTCGCAATAGCATCAACATAACAAAAAAACAAAGAAAAATCTAAAAAAAAATTACCGAAATCCTTGTAACTGTTTCTACTTTAAGGTAGTCAGACATCGTATTTTTTTCACTTTTGTTGTTGTATCTATTTGTAACAGTTCAGTGTTGGCTGCTTATCTTTTTACAATATTTTTTAAACAATTTTCGGTTTATCAAAAAGTTGTGCTGAATGTTCTTTGAGCCAAAAAAAAATTCGCAAAATATAATCGTAATTCGGTATTTTTTTCGAAAAAGTTCGAAAACTTTCTTTATTTTTTTTTTATTAATTGTGGCTCAAAAGTTGCATATTAGTGAATTTAATCCTTATAAAATCAATATAATTGCAATGTAATTCAATGTTATTAAATATGACAATGTATTGCTATTGTAATTAAATTATAAACTAAGATGAGATTATCGTTTTAAACTTTTAATACATAAAAACATGTGAAAAAAATGCTGATTTTGTGCAAACATCATAATTTTAAGGTACCGTAAGTGTTCTTTTTATTACCGTGAAAGAAAAAAGTGACTGTACGTAAGAACACAAAATACATGCATTTAAAAAAATGATATGTCGTTTTTAAAGATTAATATTTTAAATTTATTTTCCAAAAGTTACAAACTGATTCCTTACATGTATCCTTTAATCTTTAGTATTCTTTAATAAAAGAGAATACTATAACTCAATCAACAAACAGCGAATATGGTTCGGACAAGGAAAAAATTTTTAATAATTTAACGTATCGTATCGTATCTTATTTCTCATAAAAAGCTATTTTTTTTTTGTCAATTACTTGGTCAAATACCTATATCACAGGTAATTTCAGAGTTTCTCGGAAAACACGCCTTTTTAATATAAAAAGGACTGAAATAAATAGTTAAAGGCAGTCAAATTACGAAAACTTTTGATGTGTTAAAAAGAAGCCTTGTACTAAGATATACCAAATAACATATTTAAAAAAAAAATAAAAGTTATAAGGTGCAAAACAAGCCATTAAATAATTTGCATAAATCTTGTCAATGTATGTCCTTAAATCCATTGATATTTATTTCAATATTCCTGGCACTTTTTAGAGTTTTCACACAATGAACTTATAGTAAATAAATAAATTAAAACGTGACAAAAGAGCTTTTATGAGACTTCAGGTGTATAAAAATATTGCTACCTATTTGCTTCCATCATCAGCTTAATGTTAAAGAGAATGTTAACCACTTTTAAATTATTTCATTCATTAACCGTTATTAACCACAATGCCAACAGAACGAAAGCATGCATCCAGGGCCTGTTTCTTCAGTCACTCTCTCAGAAGCCGTAGCTATAAAGTAAAATCTGTGGCAGTTTACGTGTTTGTGTGTGTATGCGTGATCGTATATAAATGAGTGTATTTATGTGTGTGCGTGTTACCTAATTAGTTGTATTAAAATCGAATTATTTGTTGTCGCACTTGATGTGCCGCAGGCGCAGCTCAATTAACGAGCCTCACGCAAACATACACACACACGATATGACGTTAAAGCACACCTTTGTACTTATCATAAATGAGTATGTGTGTGAGTGCGTGCATGTGTGTGAGTTGTGGGCAACACATGTGGAGTGTTTTTATGGCTATTGTGCTTATGTAGTTGTGAATTATATGTACAGTGTCAGATAAAACTAAAGCACGAAACTTACCTTTTAAGCATTTCATGAAATAAAATTTCAAAATAAGCTTTGAACTAATTGTTTTCTATTGAGCTTAGACAAATATACATTTAAGGTAATAAGCCAAACAAAAATTAACATAATATATAATTTAAAACAAAAATATTAAAACAATTATAGGATTATTACTAAAACTTCTGCGACAAAACTAAAGCACATTACAAGGAAACACATGAAAAACTTAGTTTTTGCTAATATTTGGTGGCATATCCATTGTTTTTTAAAACAGCTTGACATCTGCGAGGCATCGACTCTATTAAGATATTTAAAACGTCTTTTGAAGTACTTTTCCATGCCAATTCCGCTTGTGTGAAGAGAGAGTCCTTTCCCTTGCAGTTTTCTCCTTCAATTTTCCTATCTACAATTTCCCATAGATTCTCTATGGGATTGAGATCAGGCGATTGAGCAGGCCAATCCAACATATCGATTTTGTTTGCAGCAAACCACTCCTTAACACATTTGGCAGTGTGTTTGGGATCGTTATCATGCTGAAAGATCCACTTCAACGGAATTTCTTCTTCTGCATGAGTTAACATAACATTTTGGAGAATATCCTTATACATGAAACTATCCACTATGCCGTTGATCTTATGAATTGGGGTGATCCCATGACCGGAAAAACATCCCCAGACCATGACGTTGCCTCCGCCATGTTTCACAGAACCTGAAGAGTAACGTGGATTTAGGCGCTGCCCTTTTGGTCTGCGTACTAGCTTCAATCCGTCAGAACCTTTGATGTTAAACTTTGACTCATCTGAAAATAGTATGGTTCACCATTTCGCAACAGATCAGTTTACATGGACTCTTGCAAATTCAATTCGTGCTCGACGATTTTTTTTTAGAAATAAATGGCTTTTTCACGCTCCTGTATGTTTGCAAGCCGCCGTCCACAGCTCGTCGTTGGATGGATCTAAGTGAAATATTCAAATGCAATTCACTTTGAATAGATCCCGCTGATATGAATTTATCTTTTTTTATTGTTCGAATAATTGCCTGGTCCTCACGTTTGGTTGTCTTTCGAGGTCTACCACCTTCATGTGATGTAACTATAGAACCAGTCGAACGTAAACGACTTATAGTTCGGGATATAACACTATGTTGAACACAAAATTTTTTTGCAATGCTTGTCACTGATTCGCCTTTTTTGAATTTGTTTAAAATTTTTTGTCTGAATGTAGCAGAATACTTATTTCTAGCCATTTAATTAATTTTTTGTTTAATACACAGTCTAACCCAGATAAATGATCACCAACGATTGAAATAATAGTAAAATTTTTTCAAGAGATATTATTTAGCTTCACAAATAACAGGTTTTTATTCAAACGGTACTTTAACTACCTATTGTAGTTGCTTATTGTTAGAAATGCACTCAAACCGTGAGTGACTGAGAACAGGTGCTTTAGTTTTGTCGCTCCAAATTTCCGTATATTGTAGCATTCTTGTAAAAAAAAATTTATTTGCAATAAATAATTGCTTTTCGTCGTTTTTTATGAACCAGTCGGATATTTTTACATAAGTAATAATATAAAAAAAAATGGAAATACTAAAAAATTTTGACTCTAATGGAATAAAATGCTAACTACATGAGCTCGTGCTTTAGTTATGTCCGACACTGTATATGTGCTTTATGCATTCCATAAATTCTATAAACCATTAATGAGTCATCAGCATTTGAAGCAATAGTACATTTCTGAGCATTTTTGTGTCCATATTCTTAAAGCTTAATGTATAAAATTTGGTCTTTTAATAACAAAAAATTATTTTTACACAACCTTGGGATTAAAAAGACACACGGCATGGACTAAATTAGGATATCAAGGTCTTTTTGAATTGCGTTTCGGCTGTAGATGAGCAAAAAATAGTGAATCTGCTGGAGGGGGAAATAAAATATCTAAAATTAGTAGAAATAAAATTATGATTTATGTAATACAAGTTAATACAAAAGTTAATAATACAATTTTTAAAAACTAATTTTAAATTTAAGAAATTTTACTTTTAAATTTGTAAAGTTTTTTGTTAATATTGCTTACTTTCTAGTTTTCTTATTATTACGAAATGAAATAACGATTATTATTAGCCATATATCAATCGTTTTGTAACAAGTTTTTTTATCGATATTTTTTTTATCAGATATAAAAAATTGTTAAATATTGTTGTCAGAATTAAATAAAAAAAAATATCGATATATTTTCAATAAGATTTCAATTATTTTCATCGATGTTTTTCGATCAGAAATAAAAATAATTTTTGACCGGCATCGTTTGTTTTGATAAGATATAAAAATAAATTTTACATCAAATTAATATCGACCAAAATAAAAAAAAAATTGATTGAAATTTTAAATTAGATATAAAAATTATTTCTCTGCATATATATTTTTTAGTCCGCAATAAAAACTTATCATTGATTTTTTCAACCTTGAAATTAAAATTATGTTTAAAACTCACTTTGTATGAATCAAATGTTGATATATTGAAATTAATTGTTTCCATGCTCATGGTGGCATAAAAATATGTGACTCTTATATGTGTACTTCAAATCTATACGAAAAAAATATAAATTTACCGTTCTCTTTTAACGAAGGAATAATTTTATCAATGTTTTTTCACAATCAAAAACTGTGTTTTAGTTTTAAACTAAATTTACTGCTAACTTGTAAATATGTTACTTGCACTTCGCTTATGGAAATCAAATTTGTAAAAAAAAGGAATGGGACACCTATCTTCCTAAATTGTCTAGTAGTTTTTCCAGTTGGAAAATAACAATTGGTTTGTGTCTAGTCTGATACTTGATGCAATTTCTTAAATATTCAGAATTCTTTTTTTATGCGAAAAATTAATTGTACAGTCGTTTTTTAATGTAAATTAGCAAAAAGGTGTAAGTTAAGAAAGCAGTCTTTTTCCTACAATAGTATATACAGCAACCAGTTGCAATATTATCGACGTAAACAGTTGATCGACATAAATCCAGCTGAAAAAACTGCGAGAACAGTGCAAGAAGTGCCATTATGTTTTTTGCTGCAAATTTAGGCTGTGTGCGAAAAGAACTAAGGCTGTGTGCGAATTGATCTAAATGCGACCTAAACTAAATTGGGTCGATAAGGCAGTGCTTCCGAAATAATTTAGGAAATTATCGAGCTACCTAAATGCTTCCTAAATTAGGAAGCACTGCCTTATCGACACTATTAAGTTTAGGACGCATTTAGATCAATTCGCACACAGCCTAAATTTAGTAACAGTTACCGACTTTTCTAAATTATTGGAACCGTGTTGGTAATGCAGTGCTTACTTCTAATTTAAATATTTTCCATCATACTTTTCACAATACTTTCGGTTAGTACGCTGTTGAGCCGAAAAATTTGTTCAATTCAGCCAAGCTTACAACCATGATTGGAGCTGTCTTTTATATGTCGGTACATTTAGTTGGCGTGGAAATTTGACTTTCAACACTATTGTTCAAATAACACATTAAACATGAAAATATTAAATTTAACTGCATTCTATTCACGGTCATATTTGCGATGAAATGGTGATATACAATGATGTGCAAATAAATAGGGACACCTGTATTTTTATATTTAAAGCTACATGAATTATATACAAGGTGCCCCAGATAGAGTATAATTCCCTCGGGTGGTGATTTTACTTAATTAGGCGAGTAATAAAATGCAAGAAGGATGGTGACCCCCTCCTCCTCCCCCCTTTGGGAGCTAGAGAAGAAAAATTTAAAAATAGGTGTTATTACATTTTACTCCATACTTTATGTAACTCTTAACCGATCTCAAAAGTTAATAGCATTTTGAAAAAGAGACTACATGACCTTCAAACCAATGATATAAAAGCCGTTTTCTAAACGTACCAAATTACAAGTTAACTGTTTTACGTGTGGCAATTTAAAATGAAAAAGTAGTTATGTTTGCATTGAGTACTTAAGTACTATGGCAAGATCAAAAACCAAGTCAGTAGAAAATTTTATCATAAAAAAATATTACATCACAAAAATTATCAAAAAATGTATATAAAATTCGAGATGTTTATTATCAAAGTTTAATTCAAAATTTTTTAGAATTTAGTTGCTCATAACTCTCTTTATTGTGGCTTTATGCAAAATGTTTTATAAAAATCTTAATGTCAATTTGTTTTTCTTCTCAACAAGTTGTAAATTTTGGAAATCGGCTTAGAGATACATTAAAAATGGAGTAAAATGTAATGACACCTATTTTTTGGTTTTTCCTCTCTAGCTCCCAAAAGGGGGAGGGGGTCACCCTCATCCTTGCATTTCCATACTCGCTTAATCAAGAAGAATCACTACCCGAGGGAATCAATGCTATACCTCTGGCACCTTGTATATAATTCATGCAGCTTTGAATATAAAAATACAGCTGTCCCTATTTCTTTGCACATCACTGTGTATACAAAAACTAAAGTAACATTGATAAAGAACAGAGTGACAACGTTGAGAATGTAGTGAGAAGAAATGATGCCATCACTATACAGCATATTTAACAGGAGTGGTGGTGGGGCGGCAAAAATATAGACGTACTAATTAAGGAAGTTATTTAAGATATAGAATTTTAATATAGTTGGTATGAAAAAAAGATTTTTAGCCATAACTTTTGATTATGATAATTGGGGTAATTTTTTCATATAAATTATTTTTGAGACTTGACTTTTTTGTAAAAAATATAAAAACAACATTTTCGAAAAAAAAAATTTCGCGAAAAAAATCAAAGGGTACCTCGTTGTTTTGATGACAAAAACAGTACAATAATTTTTGTGCTAAGCTGAAAGAATTTTTGAAAAAAATGCTATGTCATATGAATGGTAGCCAGATGTGCAATTTTTAATTGATTCAATTTTTACAACAAAAACAATTTTTGAATAATTTTTTGAGTAAAAAGTCAATATTTTGATATATCGGAGATATTTGCATCGAAAGACCAAACTTTGGTTAAATTTCGTTTTTTCTCATTCTTAGGTAACGATGTTTTATGAAATAGTCGTTGTACTGAAAATTCTACAATTTTAAATATATGTGAGTGTTTTTGATGTCAGAATAACAAAAAATTTTTAAAATTAAATACACAAAAATCTCCGATGTAAAAATTTTTATAACAACAAAATTACCGTTAGTTGATAAATTTCAGAAGAGGCGTGGCAAAAAATATGTATACTTAGCTTAGCGAGCGAAATCCGTTGAGCCGCTTAGATTTGTATAAAGGCCAAACAAACAAACAAACAGAAAATTAGTTTTATTACTATAGATTTTCTATGACAGAGTTGGCGCAGTGTTAAATTGGTAAATATACTCACTTACTTACTTACTTACTTTCTTACTTACTTTTTTACTTACTTAGTTGTAGCTACAACAGTATGTCGGTCTTGGCCTCATCTAAGAAAGTGCGCTAGCCATTTCTATGCCTCGCACCAGTTGGAAATTCCAAGCTTTGTCAGCTTGTCCTCTGCTTGGACTTTCCAACGAAGATGTGGTCGTCCTCTACTGCGTTGACCACCGCTGGATTAAGAATATTTTCTTCACGGGAACATCGTCTTTCATGCGCTAAACATGACCTTACCATTGATGCCACTCAATTTTAATGCGCTTGACTATTTCGATGTCAGCGTACAGTTCGTGCAGTTCGTATCATTCCACCGTTTTCGGTACTCGCCATTGACGCAGATTGGTCCGTAAATTGTTCCGTAGATCTTACGAAGAATCATTCTCTCGATTTTTTCCATCTGAACTGCCTAGAGTCCAGACTTGTGAGAGTTGTGAAGATTTATAGAGCTCTCGTTCGTCGAGAGAGATGGCTCTGCTTCTCAGTTGCCTACTGGGCCCAAATATTTATCGCCCGTTGGCAAGATTTATCCTTCGTTTGATTTAAATGCTGAAGTTGGTTAAGATAATGCGGTATACCAAATAGACGAAGTCCTTTACAACCTCAAAGGACGTATTGCCAACTTTAACGTGGTATCAAGGACGCTGAGATTGTTTTTTCTTTGACTTGGGCTTTCAATCCTGAAGGGTTTTGGTAAATCCTGGGATTTCGGGATTGTTCGAGATCCCGAAATGCCAAAATTTTAAAAAAATGACATTTAGCTGTAATTAAATCAGGGACCCTTAAAAAACTCTTTTTCTTAATTTCTGCGTTTTAGCAAAAACATTTGCATATTATTTTTATTTTTAAAAAAAAAAAATAGAAATCCAAACTTAATACTTATTCATATTTAAAATATTCAAAACACTCGAAAGTTTATAAGACAACACAAAGTAAAATTATAATTACTAATGCAGACAAGGGTTAAAAAACAGTTGTAACATACAAAGAAGAATATAAGGGGGAAAAATCAAGAGTAACTGAAAGAAAACGTCGAATTCTAAAATTATATTATGTATTTTTAGGGGCATCACTTGTAAATTTTATGATTGAAAAAATATACCACTCTCGATTAAAGCACGTCGAAAAACAATTATATTAGAAAATAACAATTATGGTATGAAGGTTTTTTTTATAAAAACCATAACCTTATGGTCCCTTATTAAAGATATTTGCTAAATTTTGAAATATTGTATATAAATTATATATTTAATAAGTTTATTTTATAAAAAAGTAATGATTTTTTATATGTTCGAATAGTTAAACATATAAAAAAAATAAAAAATATTCAAATATCCAAAAATATCAAAATTATCAAATAAAAACCAAAAATATCAAATAATATTTCACTTTTTTATAAACACAAAAATATCAAATAATATTTCACTTTTTTATAAACACAAAAATATAAACATAAATAAGTTAAACAAAACAAACAACATAAATTTATGTTTTCAAAAAATTTAAAAAGAAAAACCTCGTATTCAAATAAATTAGAAAGCTGTTAGTAAAAAGTATGATGAGAATAAAATTTTGTTTTTATAGTAAAAAAACTATAGTATAGTAATAAAACTACAGTACAGTAATAAAATTATTACTCCTTTCAAAGTTCTATGAAAGTTGAACAGCCTAGTAAACAGTGTCTTTGAACAACACAACGAAACACACTAAAAAGTAGACTTTCAAAGTGTATAGAGAGATAAAAAATAACAGGGTGATTTCGATATTATATAAAAAACCATCGTTTACATTGCAGTTGCATTTGTAGTTGATGAAAATTTTTATATTATCTTGTGAATAAAATCCCGGGATTAAGGATCAGTAATTCCGGGATTCCGGTACTGGAAATTGGTTTGAGATTCCGGGATTTCGGTATCCAGGGATTGAAAGCCCTATTTTTTAAACCAAGTATTTCGTCTTATCTGCATTCATTGCAAGATCCATTGACTTGACTCTCTTTGTAATCTGGAGAATGCTGCACTGACTTCGCACGTACTATGGCCGATGATATCGATGACATTAGCAAGCAGCTCGGATGATCTTCTCCATCATTAGGTAGAAAATGTTGCACGATTAGGAATCACCTTGTCTGAAACCTCCTTTGTTAACAAATGGCGGGGAGAGGTCCTTATCGATTATAAATGCGCTGCTGGTGTTGCTCAGTGTCATCCTGCTAAGAAGGATTAGTTTTGCAAAAATACTAAATTCAAACATTGGCATGCATGCATATAAGACCGGGTCAATTTGTATTGATGGAAAAAAATTTACAAAGAGTATCACAAAAACAAAATCTACTGGCAATTGTAAAAAACTTTGCCCAAAAAACAATTGGTCTGTAGTCAATATTTTATTTTATTTTTGTGGAGTTGCCATTTTGAAATATTTTTAATTATACAATTATTTTAATTTAAAATTATTTTTACACTTTTTGTAAAACGAAAATCAGAAATATTTTTTAGTCGTGTACACAAAAACGTTTCGTAGCGATAATTTTTCGTGACAAGACTCAAAAATTTTTACTCTCAAAATCAAATCGCAGCTTACAAAGCTTCACTTCAAAAACTACTTTGTTTTGCACCATTTAACGTATTATTTTGCACCTTGATGATTAGAAATCTTGTATTAAAATTGAAACCTTTTGGACTACATATAAGTCTACACCAGCCTTGATTTAAAATCTTGTATTTGCAAAATACTAAAATATTGTCTAATAAAGGTTTGTTTCAAATTAAGTACAGCCTTGGATTAAAATATAAAAATAAAAACTAAAAAAATAACAACCACCGCGAGATTCGAACGCACGACATTCAGTTTGTAAGCTCACTACTCTAACCACCGGGCTATTTACCTATACATAACAAGAGCGATAAACAAACATATAAACCGAGTTGCCTTATATTGAGTCGCAGCATTGCCAGGCTAACTTTTTATGGATCTTCATCCAAATTTAGTATCCAAATTTACTAGAATTATGTATAAATTGTATTTTAAAAAAATAAAAATATTACATAGAATTGTGCTTAAATTTAAACTAGAAAGGCTAAAACTGAAACTAAAAGCTGAAATGTAAATCAAAAAAAGCTAAAATGGATGCTGTTATAATTATTTTCGTTTAAATTCTAGTACAGAAGAGTTTTAAATATGAATTAGTATATGAAAAGTTTAAATTTGAACCGCAAGGTTTAAAAAGATACAGGAAACCTCTATGTGTTAAACGTAGACCCCTGACGTGAAGGATTAAATCTACGGTGCTCCAAAGCTTGGGACCACTATTTAGCGTCGGCCAACGCCCCTTCGGAGTTCAAAAGATCCACCAGAAAGGTTACCCTTATTTCACAGCCAACTTTTAACCATCAATTGACTTTACATGACCATGACACATTCGGCCACAGAAATTGTACATGACTTGGTTATAAAATTACCATGGGTCATTATCGGTATACATGCCGATAATTTAACCCATTTTTTAGCACGCAAGAGGGTAGTCTTTGTCATGAAAGCTAGGAAGCGATACCTACATAAAACCTATGGTACTGTTGCTATGTCATAAAATTCCCCAATCATTTGTGGACATAACTCAGACTGTTTAGGTTTCCCCGTCATGTTTAGGTTTCCCCGTCACCTTTTCTCAAATTCCGAAGGTAACAGTATATTGATCCGGTAGTTGCTTACCTTCCTAACATTTACTGTTTGAAATAATGAGAGTTTAATCTACCATCATTCTCTTAGTAATTTAAGGGAGTTACCAGCCCGAGTTCAACTAAAGTGAAACTCACTCCAACCTTCCTGATCTAACCACAGCCAGAGCGAACCCCGAAGGACCATGCCCACGACAACCAATACCCGAGCTCAAGGTTCCACCAGACAAGGCTCTTCAACATCGCGTCTACAGACCAAAAGTTCTTAGAACAGTTTTATTTGACTGTGATACCTTCAGTCACTAGAATTGTACATGACTAGGTTAAAAATAACCATTGGTTTCTCGGTATTATACCGAGAGAACCACAATCCTACTTACGCAAATTCGTTAGCTTAATTAAGGCTTAATTAAAAAACTCTTTCGGAAAACTAGGAAGCGTGAGCCGTAGTATACCAATTGGCTTATACTCGGTCGAAGGATTCAATGCTTCTGACATAGAACCCTCATTCTAAAACAAAGTCTGCAGAACAACGATAGATTAGGTCTCCTCATCATTGATGGATGACTGCCCCCGCTCTTCAAGTTATGTTGGATTGATCGTCCATCGAAAGCATATTACAATAACGATGTTATGATAACTTAATATCAAAACCAAGCTTTCTCCAAGATTTGGCGCCAACAACCAAGGGTCAAGGTAAACCTTTTTCTTTTACAGTTATCAGATGAACATTCAAGAGCCGTGCCTCAAGAATGAACTCATTATGAGATCAGTTCATGGGCCGTGCCTGGCTTTGGACAGGAAAATACACCTAAGGGCGGGTTTCTAAAAAGATACAATAACATTTAAGTGGAGCAAAAATTTAGTTCAAGCTTTCTAACCATGTACGTTGATAAATTTATTTTATTTAATAATACAACAACGCTAAGATGCAAATAGTTTCTTGCTCGTTGTAAATTTTGTAGATTATTGAACATGTTTGTTCTGTTTGATTGCTGTACAGTTGGAAATACAGTTTAGTTGTACGCGTAACATTTTGTCACGATCCTTTGATCAGGTTATTTTCTTATTGTTCCTTTCTAAATGAGGCTCAACTGCGCTTACTTCTCCACATAACTTAATGCGCTTCCCTACTCACGACTAGTGTCCGACCGAATATTCGGTTTCATTTCGGTTAAGGCCAGTTTCGCCCATTTTGTCAGTTTCCGAAATAGCCAAAACTAACCGAAACTTTTGGTGAAAATGTTTGCATTTAATTCAAATATATAAGTTTGGTTTAATAAAAATATTTATAACGCATTATACAAAAAAATATTATAAATTCGTCTATAATTTTATTTATACAGAGTATCGGACTCAATTTTATTTTTAAAAGCTACGAGTAGAAACGAAAAAAAAGCAAAGTTTATTTAAAAAAAATTTAATTGCACATTGTTATTAAGCCGAATGCAAACGAGCTTCAGTGAACAGGACCCGAGAAAAAATTCATATATTGTGTCAATAAAGTAGCTGATATTTATCGAAACTGGCCTGAGTCTTTACTATAATGTACCCAAAACATACCCAACAAGAATCTTGAAAGACACCTGAAATAGTACCGTAATATGTTTGTATTATGTCATTAAAATATTCAAAAACAAGGGACTATATTCGGACACAATAAACTGACGAGTGCCCGATTCGGTCTTCGTTCGTACATTGTGCCTGCCCAAGGTGTTCCAGAACTATCACTTCTTTCAGTGCAGAGGTCGGACATTAACCGACACGGGCACCGGACATTTTCAGCTACTTTATTGACACAAAATATGAAATTGTTGCTCGGGATTATGAACAACAATTTACCACGATTTGTTGCGTTGTCCACTTGTAAGACTCACTGTAGTCGCAAGGACACAATTTTCAATCTGACTGCAGGATTGCTAAATATCTCTATCGAAAAAAGTAAATATATCATTTCGAACTTCCTATATTCTTTAAAAAAAAAAATCTTCTATAAGCTATCTGTTCAAAATTAATATAAACAGCAAGCAATTTATCATAAGCCTCTAATAAAAGCAAATATAAGATTTTTCTTGGTCCCAACCCAAATTTGTCTAAAATTTGTAGGAATTAAAAGAGCTTCACACTCACACAGGACTGATGTTGTGTTGAAAGGTTTTATAGGATATTTTTACCCCACATATCAGTTAGTAACATCAGATATTTTTTAATAAACGAATTCATCTTCTAAATTTCATTTGAAGTTTGTCTAAAATTTTGTATTTTAAAATCATTAAATGTAATGAAAAGTACTTTTTTGCACATAAAAAGCATCCCTTACTCTTATATAATTCAGCTAATCGGCCTTCCTCAGTTGTTAGGGCTTTGGCCAAATATATACAAAGAATTTATTAACCACTCTCATATTCACCGACTCTCTTATATATGTATACCAGTGCTGATCATTTCATAGAACAATTGTTTGCGCTCAAATCACATGTATTCTTACGCTCTTGCTTTTAGTCGTCACTGAACCAGCGCCGAATGAACATCAAGCGGACGTATGCTTATTTTGTCTGTTTTTTTTCTTTTTTTTTATTATAATGCACTGAAAAAAATTAATAGCAATGTACGACAAGTATTTTATGATTATAAATGCGTATGGTAATCCCCAATGCCTTATTTGTTATAAAACATTTAAAGAAAATAATTTAAATGTTTGTAAACGACATTTTCACTCTTTTCATGACAATTTTAATGAATTAAATGAAAATGAAAAAGAAAAGCAGTTTGCTTCAAACAAACTAATTTTTATTGAAAAATTAAAAGAATGGTTAATCAATTTGGAAACCAATAAACCGAGATCGACAAATAAAAATGTAAAAAAAGATATATCAAGCTTAATAAGCTTGGACATAGTTAAACACGGCAGGCCGTTTTCAGATGGAAAATTTGTAAAACAAATGTTTGAAAAAGTTTTTGAAAAGCTTAATTGCAATTTAAGTTTAATAAAATCCATTCCTTTGTCCCGTTATACCGTAGTTAGACGTACTATGGAAATGGGAGTTTATGCTGAGTCTGTTATTAGGCAAACTCTTGAAAATTGTGTTTTTTTTTTCTTTTTGCTTGGACGAAAGCACAGACATAAACGGTCTGTGCCAACTAATTATTTGCGTTCGTTGCGTTGATGCAAACTCAAATGTTTTTGAAACAATGTTTTCACTTGAAACGTTTGACGCAAACGTGACAGGGAAAGTGCTGTTTGATGTTGTCAGCAATAAATTATTATCTTTAGTAGATCCTAGAAAACTTACTGGTGTCTGTACGGACGGGGCAAATGTCATGACAGGAAAAAACGAAGGATTAGTTGGACAATTGAAAAAACATGGCTTTTCAGTTCAAAACTTTCACTGCATTATCCATCAAGCCGCTCTTGCGTCCAAATTCCTATCTGAGTGCACTGCCATGAAATCTGCGGAGCAAATAATTAACAAGATTCGCGGTGGACATAACCATCTTACCCACAGGAAGTTTAAAAAATTTTTAAAAAGTAAGAATGCTTCCCACAGTGATTTAAAAATGTTTTCCGAAGTCCGGTGGTTAAGCCGTGGTTTATGCCTTAATAGAGTTTTTGACCTAAAAGAAGAAATTACAGAGTTTTTTGAAATTGAAAGCATGGAAGAGTATTATTTTTTAAAAGACGATGAATTTATTTTAGATCTTGCGTTTTTAGCAGACACAACTTCATATCTTAATGAATTTAATTTAGAGCTTCAAGGAAAGGGAAAAAATATATCTGAATTGTACAAAACTCTTTTCAATTTTAAAACAAAATTATATTTGCTACTGCTCCAAATCCAGTTCGACGATTTTTCAAATTTCCCAAAAACTTTACAAATATGTGGCAATAAAAATAATTTTAGAAAATATGAACATTTAGTTATATTTGAAACCCTTTTTTATAATTTTGAGGATAGGTTTCAAGATCTGCAAAATATAAAACAATTACTAGATCTCTTCGAGAATCCGTTTTCATGTGAAGTTAGCAACTACGAGTATCAAGTACAAGTAGAACTAATAATACTTCGAAGTGAGGTGCAAGCACCAAGCAGAACGGAAATTATAGATTTTTGGAAAAGTTTAAATCACGCCATATATCCTGAACTAAAAACAATTTCACTAAAAATATTATCGTTTTTCCCAACAACCTACCTTTGTGAACAAATTTTTTCAGATTTAAAATTTATTTGTTCTAAACAACGTAACGCATTAAGCTCTGTAAATTTAAAAAATATCTTACTAGTACGCAATTGTCACGAAAGCGTAAATATAGAAAAATTTATTTCTGGGTAATGTATTTAATAATGCATTACCTTGTAATATATAAGGCTCATTCTATATTGAATCGATACCAATTTCGACATGGAAAGGTTTCAATAAAAAAATTTGCTAAATATGCAACAATTTTTTTAACTCATAATTGGACAACATAATAAATCCAACAGATTAAATATATTTTAATAATATGTAAATACAATGAAATCATTAATATTGATTGAAAAAATCTATTATTTTTTGTTTTTTATAGAATAAAAAAGCCACCCTAATGTATATGTATTTACTTTTTTCCTTTTAAAAATTGAATTACTGTTCAATTTTTATTTCTTAAAACGGTGTAGTATTTATTTATTTTTTCCGATAGTACTTAACTTTTTACATAAAACATTCACATTATCATATTTTAAATATAATATAAATTCATACAGAAACTAATATTCCTACCAACCCGTTCAACATTTCTTACAGTGCAATTCTCTTTTTCTCACCAACACAACTACATTTCAACTTTTGATCAGCACTGATGTATACCTTAAAACAGTGTCGGCTAACGCCTATGCACGCGTGCTTCGTGAACCTTCGTATTTTTACACCGACATGAAACTGACTCTCGTGCTTGCACACCGAAGCTGCCGATTATTCAATACAAGAACGCTCAGTCGATGTTTCGCTATTGAAGAGTTAACACCGCGCTAGGCTGCATCGCAATTGAAAACGTAATTGAAGACGTAATTTTATATGCTTACACATAGAAAAATGTTCTACAAAATGTGGGAATATGCATATTTTTTCTTTGAAAATTGTTTTGGGGAAGCGCAATGCTTACTTTGTCAGAAGAAAGTTGCTCGCGCTACCAGTTTTTTTATTGAAAGCCATTTTACAACTTGCCACAAAAAATATAAAAATATTATAAATGAAGAGAGGAAAGAATTGATTAAAACATTAAAATCAAAAATGACAGAAGATTTTTTAGTAGCCACAGACACTTCAATAGAAGCAGAAAGCGTACAAAGAAAAAAAGCTTCATACATTATTGCTCTAGGCTTGGCAAAGCAATGCCGTCCTTTTGAAGACGGTATTTTTTTTAAAAGATATTTGTCAAGACATGCTAAAATGTTTTGGCAAACAGGGAGAAGAGTTTGCCAGAACTATTGAGTCATTACCTTTGTCCAGACAAACTATAGCTCCTCGCACGGAGAATATAAGCAGGCATTTATTCCTATGTGTGCAAAAGCGGTTAGAGGAGTGTTTGTATTTTTCTATAAGTTTGGACGAAAGTACTGATATCAGTAACTTTTGCCAATTGGTCATATACGTGAAAACTGTCCATAACAATTTTGAAACATTCGAAGACTTGTTGTGTGTAGTTTCCATGCATGGCCACGTAAATGGGCAAATCTTATGGGAAGCTGTAAACGCACAAGTATTTACATACGCAAATAAAAGTAAGCTAAGTTCGATTTGCACTGACGGAGCCAAAGTCATGACAGGCAAAAATAAGGGCCTAGTAGGTTTTTTTAGGAAAAGTAATATTAATGTCCCCTGTTTGCATTGCATCATCCACCAACAAGCCTTATTTTCAAAAGAGCTTAATATGGGAAATGCTATGAAAACTGCAATTCAAATAATAAATAAAATTCGGGGTGGGCATAATGCATTAAGCCACCGAAAATTTAAAAATTATTTGGAAGAAATTGAAGCGGACTATGGCGATTTATTGCTCTTTACGGAGGTACGCTGGCTAAGTCGGGGAAGAAGTATGGAACGACTTTTTGATTTACGACAAGAGGTTCTTGACTTTTTAAAAGAAGATCAATCATCTGAGAGCCAAATTCTTGTATCCTATTTAGAAGACAAAGAATTTTTGATTGATTGGGCTTTTCTTTGTGACATTTGCAATATCCTAAATGAGCTGAATTTACTTCTGCAGGGAAAAAATAAACATATTTTTCATTTATTACCAGCAGTTGAAAACTTTGGCAGAAATCTTTCTATCTTAAAACAACAAATAACAAACAATGACTTTTCTTTTTTGCCCAAAACCTCACTTATACTGACAGACTATTCATGCCCCACAAAAATACATGAATTCAAAAACACTATTGAAAGTTTGATTATAAGCTTCAACAATAGATTTCAAGATTTTCATCTAATTGATAACTTAATTGACCTTCACAATAACACAATAGCTTGCGATGTTGAAAAACAAAGTCCACAAGTTCAGAAAGAAATAAGACAAATGCTTGCTGATATGACGTTGCCTTTCGCAACAGGTTTAGAGTTTTGGAAAAAAACAGATGGAAGTTCATATCCAAATATAAAAACAGAAATTTACAAACTTTACTCAATGTATGGCGCAACGTATAATTGCGAAGCAGCATTTTCGATGCTTAAGCTTATTAAAACTAAATATCGAAACAAGCTTTCTGATAAGCATTTAGAGGACCTTATGCGCATCAAATGTTTTGACAAAGAAATTAATATTGAAGAAATAATTGAAATTTAATTTTTTATTAATATTCATTTCACTTAATTTAAGTTTTTATATACCCTTTTCCTTTCCACCAGTAAACTCTTATGAACTAATTTAAAAGTAATAAAATAATATTACTTGTTACATATTACATACTTATATTTTTTCTATACTTACATTTTGTTTACTAAATTTTGCTTTCAAACAATGAATTCCAATGAAATATTATTAAAACAATGAAGTAATATTATTATTAACTTTTAACATACCTATATTTTTTCTATACTTATGTATATTTTTACTAAAGTTGCTTTCCATAAATGAATTCTAATGAAATAATATTAAAGCAATGAAGTAACATTACTTATTACTCGCACATATTGCTAAAATTTTGTCTGTACTAACATTTTTACTGAAAAAGTAAGATCACTTATTGCATATTTCTTAAATTTTTTTTATTTATTATCTTACTACTTTCAATTAATTGTCATAATTAAACATTTCTTTAAGCCTGCTACGCAGCAAAATTTTCACAGTGTAAGCCAAACTGAACTCGTTTGCTCTCACATGCGCGCACACTAATACAAAAGTTACAAACTGTGTATGTATTTTTTTGGCCGACACTACCTTAAAATATTGAATCATACCTGTTGTAATAATATTTTAAGTGTTTATTAGAAAATTATTGCAGCTGAATAAATACATCTCTTTTTCTCATACAATGGCTCTTATTAAAATACTTTATATTAAGTATCTACCCTATCATAAATGTTAAGCTTAGTTAAATATATTTACCTAATGGTTATCTCACAATCTAATCTATGATCTGTTTTTTTTTTCTTCTCTTTAGTGTTTATATTTAGATAAACTGAATAGGAATTTCTAATTATACGTCGTTGAGTGTTAAAACAACAGGAAAAATAACAAAAACACACAATTTGTATAAGAATCGTGTGTGTCGTAGAGTTTGTCCTTAACAAAGATAACTGTGATAATTATAATAATAATAATAATATTGCCAACAATAAAGACAATGGCAACAACAAATCTATATTAAACGATAAAATAACATTATAATAAGCTACCACAACAACAACAACAATAAAAACAAAAACAACAACAAAATAATCTGCACAAATGCCACATGTTAGTGATAAACACAGTGGCAGCAATACCTAGTCTATTAACAGCAATAACGTCAACAGCAAAAACAAGAACAACAACAACAGAAAAACAACAAAAAACTTAGCAGCAATCGCAGCATCAACAACAACGGAACCAAATATTTATACAACAAACATTATAAATAATGTTGCAATCTCTGAAACTGCGAGCTGATAAACTCACCGGACTCACAGCAATAACGGCAACAGACGGAGCAGCAGCAGCAGCAGCAACATCGGCAGTTTCAGCAATAACAACAACAACTGTTGCATTTAATGCAAATGGCAATGTTTATAATTTAAATGCAGCCAACAACAACAACAGCAACGGTAATTTCATTGTGGATAATAGCAATTTAAATAATATTCACCAACAACTAGTGCAACAAAAACAACAACAAGCAAAATATTTAGAAACTATTGCAGCAGCACCATCAACAACTACATCATCCGCAACAATTATAACCGCAACAGCAGCAACTAAAAGTTTTCATCCATATTTGCGTCCACCACCTGCAACCTCATCATCATCATCACCGTCATCAACATCATCCTCATCGTCATCCTCTTCATCAGCAGCAGCAGCAGCAGCATCAACAGCAGCAGCGACAACAGAAACATTGTTTCAAACAATTTTACAAAACCAAATAAATTCCGCAACAACAACACCAGCTGTTGCCGCTTTAGCAGCAACAACCACCGGATTATTCACTTTGCCATCAACAGCTGCTGCTTCTGTTGCCTTTGCTGCTGCTGCTCCTGCCATACTTTTGCCATTGCCAACAACCACAACAACAACAACAACAGCAACTAATTCCACGCATACCAGTCACGCATTAACGGACGCCCCAAATCAAGGACTTCATTTCAAACGGTAAGTTTATTTTGCATCGTCCAAATAATTCTATTCAAATTTTGAAAATTTTAAGCATTTTAAGCTGTTCTTTTTGTGTTGATTTGGTGCCAAAGAGTATTTTAAATATTCAGTCTTTCAGTTATTTAAAATATTTCAATAATGATGAGTTAAATATTTAAATAATAGCTGCTGTCCACTTGAATTGTTGCATTTAATGTTCAATGGATTTCTGAAGTTCATTTTCTACATCGATGAATAGCTAAACCTTATTTGCATTAACTCTTATAACAAACCGGAAGCTATTATTTATTGCCAGATATAATTATTTTTCTCAAATCATATAAATTTTTGTATTAAATACACTATTCAAGAAGGTTTTTGTACTGACTTCTCGATGGACTTCTCTTGTATATTTATCTCCTTGTCTTCTTTATTTAAAATACTTATTATCCTGTAGAAATAATGTACGGGCAGAAATTTGGACTTTCACGTTGCAATCGTACACATATGTTTGCTTATATAATATATCGATACAAAAAGCTAAAAGCAAAAAGCAAAAAGCAATAGTTGTATATGACAAGGTTAGCTAAGACATTGATTTTGGATAAAATAAGTTCCTTTGTTTGGTATAGAATTTCTAAGCCTTTAAAATGGACTGTCACATAACATGTATTTGGAAGTGATTTCAAAAGCTATAAGGCATTTTCAGTAAAATCTGCTCTTCTACTAAAGTAATTAATTTTTTGTGATTCTATATAGGTATATGAGCTTTTGGACAAAATGCAGAAACGTAAGGTTTTTGAGAAGTAAAATTAATTTTTTGCACTAGTTTTTAAGCTTTTGCGGCATACATTTTTTATATTAAACATTTTACTTGGGGGTTTTCAGGGTCGATGATCAAAAATTTGAAGTCAGAATTTGAAAATTTTTAAATCCAAGATGGCGATTCTAAAAGATTTTTTGTGTCAAACTTTTTATTCGAGGGATTTCTAGGATTTCGATCAAAAATCTGCATAAGAATTGCAAAATTCTTTGATCGAAGATTGTAGATCAAATATTTCAGACCCATTCTGTCGCTATTTTTTTTAAGAGATGTATTTTACATGCATACTTGATCTGGCACACACTGGTCAAAAAGAGGGTATTTTTGAGAAAAATTATTTTACTCTGGAAACTGTTTAGATTTTACATAAATTTTGATTTTGTTGACTTGAGCAAATATTAAGGATAAGATTACTTTTTCATATAATCAAAAACACTGTTAAATATTTTTTTTTCTTAAAATTTTCGAGCTTGATATTTTTAATTTTTTTCCATAAGAGTGGTTGGTTAAGACATTTTTTTGCAAAAACTTTTTAGGAATATGTTGTACAAAGCGCTAAAACAAGAGTTTCTAACGTTAACTGATCAACTTAGGGCCATTTTTGCAGTGCGAGCTTAAATTAGTCCAACCTAACTGAGGTTAAGTTACTAAGGGCCAATTTTTTAGTGTGAGTTTAAACTCCAGTGAAATTAAACCGAGCATAACTCACCAAAATTGGAAGTTTAAACTCGGTTCAACTAAATATTTTAGCATTCGTTGAAGTTAAATTGACTTAAATTATCATATAATGTGTTTCTTTTTTGCCTAAAACGAGCTTAAACGACCAATTTTGGTGAGTTAAGCTCGGTTTAATTTGACTAGGCTTTAAACTCGTACTGAAAAATAGGCCATAAAACTGAACATTTAACCCTAACCGTCCTGGTAACATTTTCATACGTTGACTCCTGATAAGGGTTCCCGGGTACCCGTGTGTAATTTGTATGGGAACACTGAGATCATAGATAAGATATGTCCGTGCATTGATCGGCTGTGTATGTGTGTTTGTGAATGTTTAACTGTCTGTGAGCTCGTTGTTTCTTCGCATTGTCAGTTCTTGTTTAGGTTTCGGCTCGTAAAGTTGATAAACTTTGGTTTGATTTTATAAAATTTTTTCGATGTCGTGCAAACGAAATGCGTCTTTTATCGAAATAAAAATATCTGTTGGCGAATCTTCTACTGCAGCGCCATCTCTAGTGCTACACCAAGTGCTGCTGTCCATCAGACCCCATGCCAGCCCCCAAAATCAGAAAGAATGTACAATCATAGATTTTTAGGGAATTTACCATGGTGTAACAGTGGTTTTATCTTATGGTTGAGCTCAGTCCTGCCAGGATCAAGTGAAAGATCCACAAACTTTCATCAAATGAGAACGCAGTCGGTGTTGGTTTTAAAATTACAATTTCAAGTTTTATTGAGACTTGTTCCTTAATATTAATTAATGCAGCGTAATGTCAGCAGTTTGGGTAAGAGTGAATGTAAGCGGTCGAATGGTCGGAGGTTGTAGGCCCAGCTAGCGGCAAAATCGGTATTCGGTAAATCGGTGAATCGGTAATCGGTATTCGGTTATCGGTAGACCAGTAAATCGGTGAATCGGTGAATAGGCGAATCGGTAATTGATAGATCGGTATTCGGTAGCCGGTAGATCGGTATTCGGTAGATCGGTAGATCGGTAAATCGGTGAATCGGTGAATCGTTGAATAGGTGAATCGGTAATCGGTAATTCGGTAATCGGTAGATCGGTAATCGGTAAATTGGTAAATCGGTATTCGGTAATCGGTAATCGGTAAATCGGTGAACCGGTGAATCGGTGAGTCCTGCCGGGGCCCCTGAAGCAAAGCACATTATTAATATTAGAAACAACCAGAAGGAGTCATGGTGAAAAAACCTCTGTGAGGTTCGCGCCATGAAAATATATAGTCAATAAGAAAGTTAATATATGCCGACTGTGTTGGACGAAACAAAGATTGGTTCTCACCGCTAGTGCAACTTTCAAACAGAGACTCAAAGGGAAGAACCAGCAAGCTGGCTCGCCATCGAATCCCTGCGACAAAACCCAAGCAAACCCCCATTAGAGTATGCCGACTGCGTTAGACGAACCAAAGACTGGTTCTCACCGCAAGTGCGACCCCTCAAACAGAGACTCAAAGGGAAGAACCAGCAAGCTAGCTCGCCATTGAGTCACTGTGACCAAAAATATAGAGTATGCCGACTGCGTTGGACGAACCACGGACTGGTTCTCACCGCAAGTGCGACATCTCAAGCAGAGACTCTAAGGCTGCTCGCAGAGTAAGCGCCGAAGCAGACAGGCAGGCAGAAAGGCGCAAGAAAACTATGCGAACAAGCGAGAAAAAAGTTATTTCTATCTCGTTTCTTCGCAGGGCCTGCCTGCCAGCCTTAGGCTGCCCGCATAGTGACAGACAGCAACCCGCTCCACAAATAACCACCGCAGAGTGAATGCGAGAAGCAGATCAGATCAGTGCGACATAGTTTGTTATTGTTTTGTTTTTTTTCGCATTTCTTCTGTTATGAATGCTTCTCCACGAAAAAACATTTGACGTGGATTCACTGATAACCTTCAGCATGTTTTGAAAGTTTTTTATATGAAGTTTGTGCGCTTTACGCTCAGAGAGAAAACTTGCCACACGCTCTTCAACTTGATTAACATTATTTTAATTCACACATAAACTTGCTGAAATAAGTCAGTGAATTCATCTTTACCCAATGTGCACAAAAACGGATACGGATCCGTTACGAACCCGTTACGAGTCCGTCAGTACACACTACGCTTTCTTATGTTTCGACGGACCCGTTACGAACCCGTTACGAATCCGCCAAAAGAGTCTGAAACGGATTCGTATATGAAGTCCGTAATGTATTCGTATCGGAAGTCCGTTACGGATTCGTTTCTGAAGTCCGTTCTGAGTTCGAGGCGGATCCGAAAAAATGGAAAAAGCAATTCGTATTTTTGAGAGGAATCGCTCTTATGTTTTGACGGACCCGTTACGAATCCGTCAAAAAAATTACCACAACGTTAACATAAAAGACAGTCTTAAATTTGTTTTACAATTTCTTATTTTATTTTCAGTGGATTAGGGATACGAAGTACAATTGTGTACTTATTTTTATTTTAAACAATTTTTTATTTCATTAAGCTCGTGCTCCTCAAGCTCTCCTTCAAATCGAAGAAAAGTATTTGTCAGAATTTTTAAATAATTATCATTAGTGATCAAGTTAAATGTGACTATAGGATAGCCGTACACAAGATATTTTTCGGAAACTTTTTTAATTGCGTGAATTTTGTACGCTTTGTCATTATAGCAGAAAAAGTTATTGGGATGCTTCAATGAAAATAATGTTTAGCTGTTTGAAGAAACAAGTATGAGCCATCCTGGAACTCACCAACATTGTACTCGTTTGTTTGATATTTTGAATTATTTTTTTTACCATTTAAACTAGCCTCCACTACTCTCTTATAAATTTGATTACAAAATAATTTTTTTTGTTTTAATTTACGTTTAATAGCCTGCAAAAAGTTTTCGAATTTGAATGCGTCAAACTTGTTTAGAGAACCTATATTTTTAACATCTGTAGCTAAATGCGTCAAACGAGTACGTTGCGAGTTCGCATTATTTAAAAAAAAGAGTCTGAAACGTCTGTTTCGTATATGAAGTCCGAAATGGATTCGTATCTGAAGTCCGAAACGGATTCGTATCTGAAGCCCGAAACAGATTCGTATCTGAAGTCCGAAACGGATTCGTATCTGAAGTCCGAAATGGATTCGTATCTGAAGTCCGAAACGGATTCGTAACTGAAGTCCGAAACGGATTCGTATCTGAAGTCCGAAACGGATTCGTAACTGAAGTCCGTAACGGAGAGAGGAATTTCATACGAAAAAGGATCCGTTCCGGATGCGAAACGCAATCCGTTTCGGACAAAATGTACGAAGAAGTGAGTTCGTTACGGATTCGTAACAGATCCGTTTGGCACACTGGGAAACAACACAAAGCAAGGAACAAGTTGATACTTTTGTTGTTTGTTTTTGGTTTCCTCTTCTTCAGCTTCTATGTCAACATCAATTTTCCAACTAAAATATTTGCTTTCTTTGACAAATAAATATGTCTATAATTATCTAACAAATTTCGCAAGAATTGAGAAACAAAATTTTTCTATTTTGCTTTTACTGACTTCATGTCAATCAGTTTTGTTGTACTTATTGAAAAACCAAAAAAAGAAGAGTAAATTGCACGAATTTGTCAACAAAAATAAAACACAACTTTCACTCTATAATGTGCGCCGACTCAGCCGCTGCTGTTGTTTGTATGTGTGTTTCGACGAATTTATTCTGTTGTTGCTGTTTTTTTGTTTTGATTCTATTTTCACTCCAAAGATGATGAAAACAAAATCAAAACAGTCCTTTGAGTTCTGATTCCACAAAATGTGTATTAAGTGCGAAAACAACGCATTAAAAGAATTATTTTTCATCTGTTTTACATGTCCAACAATTGGTAATTTCATCAACCCATAATTATCGTTGTTTCAGTTATGCAAAATTTTTCACCAACAACAACATAGTTGCACAAGAACAAAAACAATCTTCACACTCGTTGCTATGTTGTGTTTGCATGGTGTTGTTTCTGTGAGTTTATCATTATATATACACATGCGCTGATACTTATTATATTTGTGAGTGTGTTTCGTCCAACGAAAAAATAATAAACATAAAATGCATCTAAAATAAATTCTGCCTTGCGTTGAAACTGCGTTTAAAAAAAAATGTCCATCAATTTTTAACAAAAATTAGACAAACACGCAAAATCAGCTGCGAGAAACCAGGACAAAACACTTTTCTCGCTGTACCTGCTTTGGTCTGCCTGCCGTCACTATGTGGACTTCGAGCATATTTATATGAAACTGTATGAAACCACTTTTGTCGCACTAGAGCCTGCCTGCCTGCTTCGGCGTTTACTATGCGGGCAGCCTAAGGGAAGAACCAGTAAACTGACTCGCCATAGAGTCATTACTTCGAGCTTACCTGAAGCAAAGCTGCTTTGGTTGGTTTTATGTCGCCCTTTTATTTGATATGGCGTGAAAACAAGTTCGGAATTATACGTTCGGTTATTAGCTTTCTTTATCTTTGGCCTGCCTGGATATGCACAGATAGGTGGTGTGTGTATGTTTATGTTCATTAGTGGCTTATGCAGTAGTGCGGTTGTGTGTTGTCAATTAGTTTTATTTTTATGGAGTCATGAGTAGGTATGTAGCGTGTGTCGGTATATATGGTCCGGTGTCTTAGTACGGTTGTGTGTTGTCGCTTTTTTGTCTGGAATAAGTGATGTGTGTCGGTCGGTAGCTGCTTTAATATTAACATGATATTTAATTCTTATAATGGGTAACTAGAATCGAAATATTTAAGTAATAACATATAATATGAGTATATATAAATCTAATATTATTGTTTATGTAGTATATAGAAATATATAATATTTGTAACGTCACGTTACAATGGTTATATTTAAAAATAATATCTTAATATCTCCGCGTGAGTAATGTTAGCCAATTAGCTATAAGTAAGAAGAGTTATCCTCGTCGGTACCCTACGACAATACAAAGCTTAAATCCAAGAGATCTAAGACCAAAGCCCACAGACGATACAGGTTTACTCCGTTATGCATTTGTCAGCTATGCATTACTTACGAAGAGAGCCAGCAGTAAATGGAAAAGAGGTGATTATTGTCTTCTACAAAAAAAAAACCAAAGGAGGAGTAGACGTAATGCACCAGATGTGATCTAAATATAACAGCAAACGTAAAACAAGTAAATGGTCATTAGCAATTTTTTACAACATGATCGACGTAGCTGTGTTGAGTGCATTTTGTGTCTTTTTTATCATTCAACCAAATGCCAAAAAATAAGTTAAGTCTTTTTGACATCACTTTGCGTAGACTTGGCTATTAAAAACATGAAAGAAAAGGCAACTCATAACCGAACAACACGATACACCAAAGAGCGCACTGCTTTTGAGCTAATTATCAATAAAATCATTTCTGAGTTAGTTTTCCTGGACGTTAGAGTTCCATCCGGTTTCACTGAGAGAGATAAAACTGGTCTGTGACCATCGAAGATGCTACATTTCCATGGCTATTGATGGAAAATCCAACAGAAATGATTGCATGCGGCCAATGTCCAACAAGCTCACTAAAGCATAGTACAATGCTGCATTAGCTGCTGATTTTACACTTTTGTTTTTTATACCAATATAGTTTATACCCAGCGCGCTTTGCTTCCCTCCACGCTTATTTCCTAAAAATTGGACAAAACAATGGAAAAGCCACTCCCATTTTTAGTACTATTGCAGACAATAATAAAATTAACTAAATTTCAAAATTTTAGTCTAATACGACCCAAACTGTTTATAAAAAATAGCAATTTTATTGATTAGTGGGCGGTAAAAGAGGGTGTGGAAACATTTTTAACCATCTCGTACTCAAAAAAAAAATATACTGCCAAAATTTTAGCTAGATCGGTTCCGTAGTTTTGGAGTATATAGTCTAAATGTGTGTGTAGAAATTTACGGGTACCCAGGTACCCTTATCAGGAGGATAAGGACTATTCGACTTTGGGTCGGCTCTAAAACTACCCAAACAATGCTAGAAAGCTAAAAATGCGAAAAACGATAGAAAACGGCTATTTGTAAGATGCCATGGAACCTAAAATTTTTAACTTTTTTGGCTTGAAAAATATTTGACTTCAAAGTCGGTTCGTGTACCCAGGTACCCGTGTCTGGAGGGTTAGGGTTAAGGTAAAACAGAAACACATAATATGAAAATTTAAGTCTATATAACACCAACGAATGGTAAAATATCCAATTAAACCCAGCTTTAATGTCCAATTTTGGTGAGTTAACCTCAGTTTAATTTGACTAGAGTTTAAGCTCGCACTGAAAAATTGGCCTTTAATAGCAAAAATTTGATTTGTTTTAAACTTTGTCAAATCGTTACAATTTTTTATTCATGCTTCACAAAGATTTTTGTACAAAATTCTTAACTCTTTCATTTTTAATTTTAATATATCACTTTAGAAAAAAAAAAAATATTTCATGACAATTCTTCCGTTGCACTCTTTAAACTATTTTTGTGTTTTCGATGTGTATCTTAAATGTAGATTATATAGGTGCTTTTTGTTTAGAAAGTTATGTAATAATAGCAAAACTTGTAGCGCCCATTTGAGTAAACCCAGTTGTGGCCCATAATCATAGTCAAAATAAAAGTCGACTCTAAATTTAGTGCAAGCTTTTTGACAACATATTATTATGAAAAACTGTTAAAAATGCTTATACTACATTTAGAGTCGACTTTTATTTTGACTATGATTATGGACCAGTGTAACTGCGATTGAGCGCAATAACGAAATCAGTTACATAGTTTTAGGCACGCATTTATTTTAATCAAAAAAGCTCAAAATGCTAAAAATAATAGGGCTATTCCCAGTTACGGGCAAATAGCTTTGCAAATGACTGCCCTACCAAATATTTGCCATCAACTGTGAGTACACTTTTTAGAACACTGTTGCAAACAAAACTCACAACTGTTTTGGAGGAAAAAAAAACAACACGAAAACTATTTGTGGGGTTTTTCATTATTATTTATCAAAGTGTATTATTTATCAAAGTAAGTTCCATTTCAGAGTCTGTTAATTTTGTTTTATTAGCGGCGTTTGGTTCAAATGTGACAGCTGATTGATTGGTAAATAAGTGTTGCCCATGTTCGACTGTATGCAATGCGATTTTAGTGTTGCAAATTTGACACAGTTGGGCAAACGCAAATCTGTACATTTTGTTGTTGTGTTGAAAATATTTGCCATCATATTTTGCAAATGCCACGATTTCACGCTATTTGCCCGTAATCGGGAATAGCCCTAATATGAGTTGCAACACACAAGTGGTAAAAATTATCAAATGAGCAATTTTGGGCAATAGCAACATGCATCAGTGCAAAGAAGACATTCTGCTATTGATATTATCACTTAGTTATATTCTATTGAAGTTTGTTTTTTGATTGAATTTAACTCCGATAATAACTTGTTAACATTTTAATAATTACTTTTATAATCAATAATATTTTAATTTCAAATGCTTGCCAAAAAAAATATTTTATTGACGACACTACAACCAAACCATAACTATTAAAAATTTAAAGTAAATTTTGATAAAGAAATCAGTAATAATATTTTAATTTCAAATGCTTGCCAAAAAAAAAATATTTTATTGACGACACTACAACCAAACCATAACTATTTAAAATTTAAAGTAAATTTTGATAAAGAAATCAGTAATAATGCTAAATTTTCCATGCATGTGAAATTCCGCCAAAAGTGTCCTTTTAATATTTGAAAAATGAATAAATGTATAAATAAAACTTGAAGCTAGAATATTGGTTTCTTTATACTATTTGGCACCAAAGTAAATTTAAATTGCTTGAGACCACACGATATTACGTCATGAAATTGATTTCTATGCATTTTGCGTTTTTTGAGTTACAGAAATGATACAAAATATCAGGAATGACGGTAACAGGAATATCAAAATCGTCTTTATGTTGAGATCGCAGGCATCAGAGAAAACTAAAATGGTTTTCCGTGATTTTGATTTCATCATCTAGAACATGTAGAATTAAAAACTGCGGAAGCTACATTCTTTGAACTGTTATAATTTTGATCGAATTCAGGTTACAGGAATGACATTTAAGGCCTATTTCGGGTATTTCCACCTGCAAAATCAGTTTCTTAATGACCTGTAACTATTTATATAAGCTTCAAGAAAAAAACTTTTTAAGAAAACTGTGGTATTTTAAGGTACCAAAATTTTTCTTCCAATAACTCAAAACTGTGACGACATGAAAATGGGCACTTTTGGCGGCAATGCTCATAAATGCTTTTTAGCATCCTAGATATATACAAATCCAAAAATCCGAGCAAACGAGCAAGAAATACTTAAGGAGTCTTTTTTATTTGAACGGCTTAACAAAACTATGTTTCTATTTTTTTTTTTTTAACCAATGACTATAATTAAAAAACTTGTGTACATCAAACTTCATACTATTAATATATATATATATATATATATTCAAAGAGGGATTTTTAAAAATTTGACCCTACGGGACAAAAGTCAAAAGTTGGGGCATTAGAATTCGTTTTAGAGGTATAGTTCATCGGGCCAAGTTTCTTATTTTGATCCCTAGAATACGATTTTCAATGAGCAATGGGCGATTTTTTTGCCTCCCCACAAATCGGCCCGGCTTTATATATAATATATATATATATATTTAATATATTTAATTCTTTTTTTTTTTGTTTCTGTTTTTGCCCTTTTATCTGCCCTTTTAAGCTTTTCGCAGTTTAGACTTAATTTTCGGACTCCAAAACGGTGCCAAAAAACGGATTCTGCAAAAAAAAAATGAAAAAAATGTTTGAAAGAATACACTGGCTTACAGCCAGAATGTACTATGAATGCCACAATCCATTTCTAATATAAAATGGGTCGGTGTTTTCATATATATCGTTATTTTTTTTTGTCAATCCCTTGTCGAGATATTGCCCACTGTAGTTTTTTTATAAAAAAAAATTGGTTCCATTTAATAGCATATATCTCCAAAACCCACTACAACAATCTAACAAGTAGTTAAAGCTAATAAAATTTCCTACAAACAATGTCTAAATTTTTAACTTCAGCTTTTAGTTTCATCAAAATAAATTAAATTAATTATGATTTTTCGCGTTTTTCAAAAAATTTACGAAAAAAAAAAAACAAAACTAGTTCCAAATTTTGGTAAAACATCGATATATATTGTAAGTTTTAATAAAGCCTGTACTTTTTCGAAAAAAAAGATATTGTTCAAGAAAATCTATTTAGAAATGGAAAAGTTGTGCTTAATTGAACGAAAGCACCTAAATTGAGTGATTAAAAGCATAACAATTAAGGGTCGTTGTAGGTGAATGATTTTTTAAATTTTTTTCAATTTCAATTTAATTTTTTCAAAAGGCATAAGTGTCAAATCAGGTGTTTTGAGAAAGAACGCATCAGATACAAAAAAACATGCTACAATTAAAGCAGACTCACGACTTAGGCCGCGTTCATAGTGAAGGCTTTGGCTGAAGCTGAAGCATAAAGCTGCTTTGTCTAGCTGTTTTTTTGATCATAGTAAACGCTTATTCAACTCTGCACAAAGTAGCTTATTGAGCTTATTGGTGTTCATAGTGCGCGCTTTATGCTTGCAGCTTACTGATGCTTTGCTTTCATTTGTTTCTTTACAAATATAGCCTCAATTGCGTTTTGTTGAGTCATTGAAAGATTTTTTGTTTAAAGAGTGTGGAGTAGAGTAAAGAGAAATGGAAAAGAGAACTGTGTTGATTTTTAATGAAAAAAAAGAGACATTACGTTGTTGATAGATTTTAAAATTCTCTTTTGCATTCCACGCAGTGGTTCGAAGTTTTTATTTCTGATTTGTATCGAAGTCAACAACAATTTTGAAACAGGATAGGAAAATAGAGAAAATAAGGGAAGGAAGCAAAGAACTTGCATGATTTTTTTGTTTGTAGCTTTGTTGGTAGATTTTAAGCTCGGTAAGAATGTTATGATCATGTGAAGGCAGTGTTTTTTTTTTTTGTTTTTAACACAGACGACGTTTTGTCGGTACGCTAAATGGGTAGCGAATATAAATATAAGGAAGCGAGACTGCAATTTTCACATTTTTTAATGATCTTTCTGAAAATAGCATATATTATCGATTTTATTCTAATCTTACAGGTTTCCCTTTAAATGGATTAAAACATTTTTATTAAAACAAATTATTTCTACGATAAAAGATTTTCTTTGTAATTATATGTGTATTAAAACACAGAAAATTTCATAAACTTACTCGGTATTTTCATTTGCTGATTTATTTCATCCCACAACTTTTCAGTTATTAACCGATTGTATTTTATTGACGTGTATCCCATAAATGACGGCGCGAATAAACTTCAGTTATCAACTGATCAATATCCATTTTGAAACTAAACTAGTGGTAAAGTAGATTCGCGATTATAACCAACGAAAGATTAGACCAATAATAAACAAAAGTTCAAAGGAACTTGAAACACACAAAGCATAACAACGGTTCAGCACAAAAAGGACACAAAAACAACGAAAACTATGTAACAAACGATATACAGGGTTGTCCATATTCGAAGCGCCCATTTTATTTTTAAATAAATCAAAGAAACCACAATTTTTTGTCTGTTCGTCATGAATATCATTTAATTGGGTTCAAGTAAATATGCTTACATTATTTCTTGAATATGATATCTCGTAAATGGTCGCCATTGGCCTCTACGACATATTGTGCCCGTTTTGCAGCATTTTCCATGGTTTTCTTCAACATTTCGATGGGAATGGCGGTTATTTCTTGACGGATGTTGGTTTTCAGCTCTTCTAGGGTCTTTGGCTTGTTGACGTAAACCTTTGATTTCAAATAACCCCACAAAAAGAAGTCTGGAGGCGTTAAATCTGGTGTTCTTGGCGGCCAATCGAAATCACCATTTTTTGACATCAAACGGCCAGGGAACAATTGCTTCAAGAAATCGATTGTAGTGCGACTTGTGTGTGGTGGCGCGCCGTCTTGTTGAAACCAGTAGTGCCTGATACGCTTTCGACGAACGATTGGCATGAAAAAATTGTTTATCATATCGCGATAACGCCCCTGATTGACAGTAACTCTGTGGCCATTATCATCTTCGAAAAAGAACGGCCTAATGAGCATTTTAGCACAAACGCCGCACCAAACAGTGACTTTTGCATCGTGAAGAGGTACCTCTTGAATCTCTTGTGGATTTTCAGTGGCATAAATACGGCAATTTTGTTTGTTTACCGTTCCATTTTCCGTTTCCGTTCACTTTATTTATTTTTTTGAAAGCACGTTGAGTTTTCACTATTGACTTGTTTTGTTGAATGTAAATTTCAACAATTTTAGAGCGTTCGCGTGGCGTGTACTGTTCCATTGTAAACATTTACTTGGAATGACGCTTCAAACGCGGTATGTCATTAGTCGATTTGGCATCACTGCGGAAAGTTACAGTGTTGCCAGATGGACAATTCGAATATGGACAACCCTGTAGAATACACAAGTTACTTGTGAGAAGTGCATAAAACAGAAAAGCACCACAAAACGAAACAACAAAAACGCTACAACAACGCAACAACGGTTAAAACTTCAGCAGAAAAAAGATCGAACATATAAAACAAAATCAACGAAAATATTGTTAACAGGCAAAATTGATAAACAAGTGCCGAAATGTAATTAAAAATGAAGTACGTCGCAATAAATAATAAAACTAAACAAAAAAATTGAAAATATGTGATCAAACAAGAATATAGCGCCGAAAAGCATTTTAAAAATGCTCTACAACATAGCATAACAAACAAAATTATTTTGCTGTGAGAGCAAGCGAGATTAAGATATAAGAGCTGAAAAGCATTTGAAAAGACGCTTTATGCTGACTTTATGCTGTCACTATGAACACTTTGAGCTTCCATATGATTATAAATAAAGCGTTTTTAAGCTAAACCTCTCGGCTAAGCTAAAAGCGCTTACTATGAACGCAGCCTTAGAGCGCGACCGCCGAAACGGAATACATGAGTTTGCTTGGTACAATAAAACCAGGTTGGCTCATGACTGAGAGTGCAACCGCCGATACTGTTAAAACGAAACGGAATGCATTTGTTTGCATGCTACAATAAAACCAGGTAGGCTCGCGACTGCCGAAACAGTCAAAGCGAAACGCCTGATTTTAATGCTAATGACTATGAGAAGGAGAGCACAGTCAATCGTGAGCCTACCTAGTTTTATTATACCATGTCTGCAACGATGGCGAGTTGTATTGAAGAAATAGAAGCAAAAACATTCTAGCAAAAAACGTGGCAAAGGTGGCAAATGTGGCGCACAGTTTGTAACGAAACAAAGAAAATAATAAAAGTTAAAATACACTACAAAATGAAATGACTAAATGACTGCGAGAATTTCAGACGGTCCAAATATTTTTTGCTACGTGTGCGGTAAATTTACTTTCGAAAAGAATCGACTCAATTTTATGAATTTACTGCAAACGTCATATCTTCATTATTTTGGTATTTAACATGAGAATATTTATAAACCATGGACGCCAAGTACAATATTTTGTGTCAATTGTGCAAACTAATATTTTCTGAATGGAGCTCGGGCAAAAAACGATGCATGAAATTTAATGTTCGGATGATATGAAGACGACCGTTTTGTCACCTCAGCTATTGCTATTTGTTCCTGGTCAAAGAGAATGGCGTTGAAACGCACAAACGAGTGATATACGCTACTGTCAAGATCGTTTCATTGTCAGTTCCTCATTCTGACGATGTTCCATATCCTACTTGTTCCGATTCAACACGTGAAAATAATTGGAAATCTTGAATCAAAAAATAATTCAAGCATTGTTAGTAGAAAGTCTTACTAGCTTTAATTTGATTAACGCTCATTTCATGCAAGACACAACTCAAAATTTAGTATTTTTCCAGGAGAGTCTTATGAAATTTTTAAATGACAGCACGATCATTAATTGTAAAGGTAGACTAGAAATTGTTAAGAATATTTGTAGGCCATTTTATTTTCTACCAAAAATATCTTAAACTTTTCATTTTGCGTCAATAGTGAGTTTTTTAAAAATATTTTTGCAAGTGTCTGTTTGAGTTGCGACATTATTACTAGAAAAACTGATTTTAAAAAACGTTTCATTTTGAGTTGTGACGATTTTGCCACAATATGATAGCATACTTTTGAGCTAGAGAGATGTCACGTTTTGAGTTGGTACTTTATTAATACAAAAAATTTTAGGTAACTTGCTTGGAATTTAATTTACAAAATGGTTTATGATAATATGTCGTTGTTGTTGAAAAATTATGGAGAAATTCAAAATAAATTTTGGTATAAATAGTTTAGTTTAGTTTATTCAGTCTATGGATCATTCAATTCCTTACAGACTAGAGAAAATAGCAATTAAGTTACAATTAATAAAATAATCATAATAAAAATAATAAAACACAAATTTAAGCTTAAATTATGTTAAAAGAAACTAGTAACAAAATTTTTAATAGATGATTTCGACATTGAAAAATCAAACAAGTACCTAGATGATAATTTATTACATAAACATAAAGACCTTGTTATAGGCCAATTTAAGGCATAATTCGTTCGATGGATTTTAATGAAAAACAGCTTAAAATAACGCAACTGCCTTGGTGGTATATTGAAATGAATCAAACTCAAAAGCAGGTCATCAATATTACTGCATATTATATCATAGATGAAAATTAAAGAGGTTATTTTCCTCCTGATTTCGAGCGTCTTTAAACCCATTAGTAGACATCGCACATGATAAGAGGGTACGTCAAATCTAAAGTTAGTGCAATAAAGCATATACTTTGTAGCGGTTTTTTGAACTTTTTCGAGCCTCAACGAATGAATTGTAGCTGAAAGGTTCCAAATTAAAGAAGCATATTCTAATCTTGACCTGACTAGAGAACAGTAGAGTGCTTTAAATGTATAGAGATCTTTAAATTCTTGACTATTCCTACGAATAAAGGCAAGCAAGGAAAAAACTTTAGGCAACAAGAAGTTTAAGTGCTCAACAAAGGTAAATTTGGAATCAAAGATGAAGCCCAGGTCCTGAATTGTATTTACTCTTTCAAGAGGTATATCGGAAATGGAATAAGAAGTCAAGATAATATTACTAGCAAGGTATATTCAACATGGTAGTGTTGTCCCAGAGAGGTGAGTACCGTAGCTGTCAAACATAAGAAGAGCGTAAAAGACAATGAATAACAACTTAAACCAGGGATGGAACTATAGCCACAATTGTGCTATTTTTTGTACTTTCGAGATCAGACGAGAGTTTAGACACGTACGTTTTCATTTCGGACTATTTAAATTTATCGGAGTTAAAAAAACCAGTGTCAGTAGTACAGTTTTTATGGTTGAATTTAGTTAAAAAAAAAGGTTTTTCGTTTTTTTTTTTAACAAATTTAAAGTTTCAAGACCAATATCTGAAAATAATTTTAAGGGTGATAAAAGTTATCTCTTCAATCTGATTTCATTAAAAAATTTAAAGCATATATATTAAACCGGATTGCTTTTGTATGGGGGGAAAAATCATTCGTTCGGGGTCTTAAAGTTAGAGGAACTCATAAAAACGATTTCTGCATACTTTTTTTCAAATCGGAGAAAATTTATCGGAGCGTTTTTGATTCTACTGAAGGTATTTTTTGTTAAAAAAAAACATGTGTTTTGCTTGTAACTTTTTATTTTTCAAAGAACACATAACCAAATCTGCAAAAAATATAAATTCCTTACTTATACCATTATTTAGGCAAAAAAATGATTGAACTTATGTTTAATTATAACTCTTATTGACCTCCAAACATAGAATTATTTGCTATTTTTAAAAACACATTTTGTTAAAACCTCTGTAAAAGACACATTTTCTATTGGATTTACGTAAAATCGATCTTCTTGGAAAGGAATTAAAAGAAAAATAAAAAAAAGAAAGCCACTTTAAAGTCTCTTGAAAAGTTCTTAAACTTGGAATCACTTAAAAATTTATTATAATAATAAAAAAGACTTTTTTCCAGCAGTTTTAACAAAATGTGTTTCTTAAATAAAAACAAAAAAATCTGTTTTTATAGGTCAATAAGAGTTATCATTTTATGAGCGTTGGACAAGGGGGCGTAACATGCCGGGTTTCAGCTAATAAGAGATAATAACTAATTTTTAAAATTTTTTTTATGCTTAAAAGAAATTTATCTTTTTAGCAGATTTCTAAAGTCGATTACTGACGTTTAGTCATTTTTCACACATAGATATGTTTTAACCGATTAATAAAAAAAAGGATAATTTAATTCCTTTCCAACAAGCTCAATTTTAGGCAGATCCAATGAAAAACGTGTTTTTTACAGAAGTTTTAACAAAATGTGTTTTTAAAAATAGCAAAAATTCTATGTTTGGAGGTCAATAAAAGTTATAATAAAACATAATGTAAAAAATTTCATTATGCCTAAATGTTGGTATAAGTAAGGAATTTTTATTTTTAGAAGATTAGGATATATGTTTTTTTAAAAATAAAAAAATACCAGCTGAAACATGTTTTTTTAACAAAAAGGACCTTCAGGAGAATCAAAAAGGCTCCGATAAATTTTTCTCCGATACGAAAAAAAGTATGCTGAAATTGTTTTTATGATTTCCTCTATCTTTAGAGACCCCAAACGGCGGAATCCAAATTTTGACCCGGTCTAATATATATGTCTATAGAAAAGTCGTAATTTACAAAATTATAGCATTTGAAGATACACATTTTAAAAATCTTTATTTTTTATATATTCAGCCCTATCGGGAATAACTTTTCACGCGGAATCGAAAAAGGGAGTTTTCATTTTTAAGATAAAGCTAAAGAAAATTTTGAAAATTTTTAATGCAATTTTGTCCATCAACGGTTTGTCAACAAATTTGCATTAAAAATCTTCAAAATGTTCATATGCTTTATCTTAGAAATGAAAACTCCCTTTTTTGATTTCCTGTGAAAAATTATTCCCGATTAGGCTGATTTAGTATCACTAAAGCTATTCACAGTTTGAATACGCTGGTCTGCTATTTATACGATTTGCTATTTGTACGCCAATTTACGAAAGCGTATTTTGCTTTGTTGTTGTTTTGCATACAAATGCAAATACGCAGGCACGCGTAAATAAAAGTAGCCCTTGGACGTGTTTTTTGTACCTCGTGTTTTTATGCTCTGTCTACAGCCGCATAATCACATACATCACAGTGTTGCATAATTTTTTAATACGACAGTCACATAGCGAGGTGCTCATAGTTTGAACAATAACATATGCTATAAATACGATTTGTTAAAAGTACGCTTAAACTGTGAATAGCCTTACTAATTTGCAATACATGAATAAAATTTTTAAAGTGCCTTTTGCCTTGTTTTTAAAATAACTTGATTTAAAAATGTATTACAAACTAGTTTAATACAAAAAGCATACACTAAAGGAAAACAATTTTTACTCTCTGAGGTTTGCTATTGTCTGCAGATAGGTGACGACCGAACAGAAAAATTAATTCAATTGAAAAAATTTTTCTGTCTGAGTTGGAATTGAACCCGGGCTACCGCGGTTCTTTAGCTTAGCTGCCACGCACTCTACCCACTAGGCTACGGCCGCCACATGGGACATAATGGGACATTCACATATATTTTTCTTGGCTGGCGAGACGACAACCCAAGGCGAAATTATGCCCTGGATCAGTTTGTGGATCATAGTAGCAATTAGTCAATTTCTAGTGAGTCATTATGTTGTTTTTTTTTAAATGCGTTATTAAATTGTCCATGGCCCATAATCTTACCAATAATCTTCCAAATTCTTACCAATACATTGCATATTAGATTATTTATCAATAAAAAAACGAAAACTTTCAGCAAAAATGACAAAAAATTTTTCAAACGCCACCATTTTATTATTTTTTGATCAATTTCAATAAAAGTGGTCTTTTCTATAATATCACTCTTACAAAAACAGGAAAATTTTTTATTTTTGGTTTCAGCTGACGCTCCTTGTTTAGTGTAAGTAAAATTTTTTAAAAAAGGTACTATTTTTCTCTGCAATTCGGCACAATCTGAAAAATTCCACTTTTATCCCTGGCTTGAACACATTGAAGACAGATGACAGACAACTGATTGTGAAAATATTGTGGAACAAGCAACGTTTCAGCGATAGCGTATTTCTTCACGAGGCACACAAAAAATGTTCCAATCTCTTTTTGAAGAGGCTTTCGATAAAATGCACAATTTTATTGGGTTTAATTTTATCAATAAAATCAATTTAAATCACAAAAATTCACAACACAATTTCAATTGACAAGTTTTGTTGTTTGCTTTGTTTTTTTCGTAAACAATGAAATTTGACAGCTAAGTTACCCACCACAAGAGACAATTTTATCTACTAACACTACCTCGTTATATATACCTTGATTACTAGATTTACTAAAAGTGGCATGGTAGCATTTACTTATGTTCAGAGGTAACCCATTGCGGATACTCCATACAAAGACTTTGTCCAGATCTGCTTGCAGTAAGGCCGAGTCACCAAAGGAGTTAATTTTCGCAAACAATTTGAGATCATCAGCAAAAAGAAGATAATTTGCAAAATGAAAACATTGTGTTATATCATTAATATAAAGCACAAAAAACAGAGGTCCTAAAATACTACCCTGAGGGACACCAGAGGTTGCTGGATAGAAATATGAATGCGTATTATCAATCGAGACAAAACAAAGTCTTCCACTAAGATAAGACTTTATCCATTCCAGAAAAATCGAATGGCAACCCAATTTACTTAGTTTAGCCACGAGAACCTTATGGGAGACTTTATCGAAAGCTTTTGAAAAATCCGTGTATCAAGCGCATCAATTTGAAAGCCAGATTCAAAAGCAGAGATGCAGTAATTAGAAAAGAGGGAAAGATTAGTAACAGTGGACTTTCCGGCTACAAACCCATGCTGCTCAGGACAGATACAAAGCTTTAAAAGAAAACAAAGCTTCTTCTTGATAATTGACTCAAAAAGTTTTGAGACAATTGTCAATTTGGAGATAGGGCGGTAGTTGCCAACATCATTCTTTTGTCCGCTTTTAAAAATTGGACTTATAGCTGCAATCTTCCAAGACTCAATGAAAGAACCAGATGAAAGTGACTTATTAAAGATAAAACAAAGAGGTTCAGCTAATGCAGATGCACACTGTTTAAATAAAATAGCACAAAAACCATCATTATCAGACTTAGTTGAGGATTTGAGGAGGGACAATGCGTTGCGAACATCCTCAATTGAAACTGACATAGAGCCAATATCAACTCTAGACACAATGTTTTCCAAAATAGATTGATCAAACCACGATTGATCAAATAATTGCTAAAAGTCAAAACTACGCAAGTATCTGTAAAACTGTCAATTAACAGCAAATCGGTCTGGAACTCACTCGAATTAAAGGTATGATAACAATGCATATTTCTGTATATTTAACTCAAAAAACTTAAATTTTGAGTTTTGACGGTCTTGCACGAAATAAACGGTATGGTTACTCTTGTCAAACTCACTAAAAATGGGCATTTCCCACTATAGTTACGCCCACTTTTCGGAGGATCAGCGTGGAGTGAAGCAAAGCGCGCCGGCTTTGAGCTAAATTGAGCCAAAATTTTGGCAAATGATTTGTTTCGAAAACGAGACGACTTAAGGGAAAAGATTTTGCCGCACCTCCTTTTACCGCCCACAAATCAACAAAGATGCTATATTTCGCACGGTTTTGATGGTATTCGACTAAAATTTGGTCATGTAGTTCATATGGTTACTTTCGGCAACTATACTGAAAATGGTAAACATATTTGGCATTTCTTGACATTTTCGTATATGGCGGTCTTGGCAATAAGGCGGTCTGTGGAAGGACAACGCCTGCCGAGGAACACTAGTATCTTATATTATCAAAATCTTATTTTATAAAAATGTTAATTTTTTATTGTTATCAAAGCAGATGCTTTTTCTTTCATATATAAAATTGCTTTTTTACATTTTTAACAATTGAAAGGCTCAAAATCAAAAATGATCAAGTTAGGAAATAGTCGTAGATATTTTGGAAAAACATTTTTCTCAAAGTTTTCCTTATGGGCATTTCAAAAGAAAAGTCTACCGTGACCAAAAAATTTAAACTTATTATAAACTTATTTGAGGATGTTATCTAGGAGAAATATTTTTATATTATTAATTTAAGCAATTCATAAATAAATTCAATTACCATGGTGATCAAATCGTCTGCACTGTTTTACAAATGTAGTTTTTCTTTTTCGTAAATGTTTCGTAAACTTTTTTGTTTTAGTAAAAATGGAAGGCATTGGCTAAAATAACCAAAAATGGTTGAGGCAAGGAAAGAAAAATATATTAAATTTATTTTTAAATTACTAAATTACATAATAACTTAACTACCTAATTGATTGCACGCAGAAAAAAGACATGGTTGAGACGTGATTACTGCAATAATAATTTTTTTACTAAAATTATTGTATTATTTCTGCAAACACAAATTTTTGCCCTAATAAAGTCATTTTTTACTAATGGTTGTACCAAAAATAACATTATAGTTGAAATCATAACATCATTGAAATCTTGCACAATAAGTTTGATCACAATAAGTTTGATCGATTCCTGGCTATGTGCCGTTTCGTTGTCAACTGTTCAATTATTGTGTTCTGTTTTAAATCGCCTTATCCTAAAATCAGCACGCAGAAAAGTGACGTTTTCGACTTTAATTGAAGCAAAGATGTTTCTATTTACTGTAAACATATTTCGCAATTCTGACCATATTTTGTTTATCACAAATACTGGTATTTTTGCGACAATGCACTTAATGTACCATGTTTATGAATGGCATTAGTCAAGCGAGCGGTAGTAGCGGCTGTGGCTTACTGGTAGTGTGCGTGGCTCGTAAGCGAAAAAGCCGTGGTTCAAACCCCTGCTCGGACAGAAAATTTTATCAAAAAGATTTTTCAATTGAATTAATATTTCTGTTCAGCCAGTCAATGGCAAACCTAACCTTTCGTGATTTGGAGTGCATGAAAATAAAAAACAAATAAAATTATTTTTTCAATAATCTGAATCCTAAAAATAAATTCATAATAAAGTTGTTGCAATCATTCTATTTTTGACCCAATAAGAGAATAATGATTGTTTCAATAATATTTTGGTTCCTACAAAAACGTTTATTTTCTAAACATAGTTGTTGTAATCATTTCATGATCAAAGAAAACATTATAGTATGTTTAAGACCATGTTAGCAACAATCATAATCCGAATCATACTATGATCCTCTTAAAACATGGTTGTTGCAACTATGTTTTTTCTCTGCGTCTAATTACCCAATTGAGCTACAATGGAAATTTAAGTAACGTAATGCCAGATTAAAAAGCCTAATACAAAAAAAAACCAGAGACGATTTTTAAAATTGATCACTAGGAAAATAAAATTATGTTATTTTGAACTCTTCTAAAAAAAGTTGTTTACAAAAAGTCTTGCCGAATTCAGAGAGCTTTGCAAATTTTGAAATCCAAGTCAAAAATCACTTACGTTTTTTTGTAACGGAGCACATATTTTTGCTTAAATCCTTTTTTTTTTAAAAAAAAGATCAAAGAACCATGGCATGCGCCTTATACAAACAAGGTTTGGTCTTTGACCTGAAAGGAAAGTGATCGATTATTTAGAGGATCAATCAATGGAAACCATACGTGAATTATTCATTAGGCGAAACAAACGTGAAAGACAATTTGAATTGCTTCTAACCAAGGCTAGTGTTATGCCTTAACCTCGTCAAGCATTTCCATCCCTTAGTTGTTCCTTTCCTTTTTTTTTTTAGTTCTACATTTTACACAATTTAGTTGTGGATTTTGTTTAAGTTTTCCATAATTCTTAAATGTAGGAAAAAACAAAGAAAGTGAAAAGAACCATGCCCGAGCCCGGCTTCGAACCAGGGACCTCTGGGTTGAGAGTCTAGTGCACTCTCCACTAGACTACAAAGGCCTGTAATCCTTAAGGTCGATGGTTGTCATTGTTTTTACTCAATGTCACCTTGAAAATCAAACTAGAAAGTTATGAGGAAATCCTTTCTTTGATAAGAAACTTGTTTCAACTGCGAAGTACTTTTTTTATATTCATCCTGATCGGGTCACCTGTCCCTGGCAGAAACCTGATCAGACATTGATAAGGACTCTTTTTTTCTGTTTCAAAATAATTTTCATAGTAATTTTCAGGTCTGAAAAATACGAACCAAGAAATGTTGTTAAATGTTTATGATGTTAATGTTATGTTACTGCCGCAACTGCTGTGGCGTTTCTATTTTATTAAACGAACCTTGAATGTTCGATTGCTCTTACAACTTTTCCTTCTCAGAAATTCCCTTTACATCGAATAATTTTTGTGGTAACTGAACTACATTAAAAAGAAAGTCTGTTTACAACTTAATTTGGCCAACATAAAACTTCACTCATTCTTCCGGCCAAGCATAAATAAACAATTTTCCTTTAAGCTGAGAACTGTGAAAATTGTTTTTCTATTATTTCTTAACAAGCCTGAAACATGCACTTTATACTAAAAATTGCTTGAGGTTGTGTTTTTTTTTTTGCAATCTCTTACTTTTGCCTTACTTAAAACTGTGCCGACACCAAGCGGCGCTGCAGCGGATTTCCAGCATTTTCCGACAACGCTTCGTTGGATCCATTTAAATAGGTTGAATTATTAATGGTTCAACATTTTAGATTGTAGAACGCTTGCAATGACCGAACCACATCGCACACACCAAATACGAAACACGCCCACCACCATCCTCATCTACACAGCGTACAGAATAAGCAACAACAAGTCGCGCGGATGCCAGCCCACCCTGAGGCCATTGATGCTGATTTAGAGATTTCGATGCCGATTTCAATTGTAAAAGTTTAAGCGGGCGAGCAACAAAATCCTGCGACCGCCATCATTTGTGGACCACCCAGTGACAGGTGGGTGGTTTGATGCTGATTTAGTTTGGTTATTCTCAGGCTTTGACTCAACTCCCACCAAAACATCGTTGTATCCCCATCAATCGTAGCGGTTTTAAATTCGATGTTATAAATTCTTGAAGGAAGAAAACCTAAAAAATGTTTAATAGAAAAATTATGCAAACAGGCGGTAATGAACGAGAAGCTTGCAGTGGGGAGTTGAAAGGCGAGACAAATGCTACTTTAATATTTTCGCTGTGGATGATGTATAGTAGTATCATGACCTAACTGGGTGGGTGGATGAATGCAGTGTATGAATGTAGACATTAAGATTAATTTAAGCTGTGCCAATGACCAGCTGAGCCAGCAAATACGATTTTTTATTCAGAATACTTTTCCTATTATTGTAGCTGTAATAACTTGGATCTTATCCTTACAACATTGTTTTCGCTTCAGTTAGAATAAATCGTTCTCTATATTATTTGCTCTACTTAACTGAAAGGTAATTCTTCGCTTACTTCACCTACTTAACTCTTAGCTCATAGCCTTACTTGCTATCTAATTAAATTCCAATCACAAGAATACCTAAAATAGTCTCACTAATTAATTTTACAACCTTTTCAGTGCCTTCTCTTTGGCACTTCACCTGTGACATTCCTTTAACTAACATGAGAAAATTCACATGTGTGCGTCCCATTTGGCCCCGTTCTCACATGTTGACACAATCAATAATTTTTTTTTATGTTCATGCCGTTAATATTTAAAAGATAAGTGCTCCATTTTTTTTTTTTTTTTTTGGTTTTGTTTTTATGCCCTGTCATTGCTTTTTCACAAATTGATGTATGAACACTCTGAAGAATTCCATCTAATCGTTCCAACCAACGTACGAGTATGAACATGTTTTGAATCTCGAAGAAAAATATCAGAAAATCAATAATACTACCATAACCTCGCTTCATACAGTTGTAATAGTTTGGCACAGGTTCGTAAAAGGTATTCTTAATAGCATGCCAGTGCGTGCATTTCACCAAATTACACACAAAAAGATAAAAGTTAATTAGAACATTTTTGTTGAGAGGTCTACATATTAAATTAAGTGACATTAATTGTGGCGGAGTGGCTTGGCGACAGGTAGCTTTAAACAAAAACTAATTTTTTTTTTCAAGTAATAATTTTTTAATGGAAATTATGAATGCAGAGCAAAAGTTTTGGAGAGACCACAAAAAGTAGAGTATTTTAAGTGAAGCGCACACTTTAAAGATTTTCTTATTTCTATTTTTTTTTTCTTTTGAGTTATATTACTGGTTATAAGGCCCTAACTTTTGGCCCAGTTTCAAGCCCTGGGCTTGAGCGCTAAATCACCAAAAATTTAACTAAGACACTTTATGGAAAATGAAGGGTCCGCTATCTAACGTTTTTTTTTTCAACTAGTGCTTATTTCGTGAATGGTAACACTTAGTTCATGTCTGATCTGACACATAATTAGTTTTATCCTTCCGCTGAACGAATATGGTTGTGTATACGCTTGAGTAACGCTGGGAAATATTGCGACATTACTTTGAAAATCATGGCTATGTTGCAGAATCTGTGCGAAAATTGCGTATGGATTTTGGAACAAGAGAAGCACCGTCAGCTCCGCATGTTCGTTATCTTGTGAAAAAAGTGAAAGAAACTGGCATCCTCGTCGATAAACCAAAGCGTGAAAAGCCAAAAGCAGTGCGTACACCCGAGAATATTGCTGCTGTGGCAGAAAGTGTGCGTGAAGCGCCATCAACATCAATTCACCGTCGTTCTCAACAATTTAACATTTCGAAAACATCATTGAGACGAATTTTGCATAAAGACCTTGGTATGACGCCATACAAAGTCCAATTGGTTCAGGAGTTGAAGCCAACTGACCATCCAATGCGTTTTTGCTTTGCTTAGTGGGCCTGCGATCGACTTACAGAAGATGCCGATTTTGCCAAAAAAATCATCTTTTCAGATGAAGCTCATTTCGATCTTGGCGGGTATGTAAACAAGCAAAATTGTCACATTTGGGTGACAGAAAACCCGCACGCATACATTGAAAAGCCGGTGCACCCAAAACGTTTGGTGCGGATTTTGGTCCAGAGGCATAATTGGGCCATTTTTCTTCGAAAATGAGCAAGGAGTGGCTGTTACAGTCAATGGCGATCGTTATCGGGCCATGTTGAACGAATTTTTGTTCACAAAAATTGAAGAGGAGGATATTGGCAACATTTGGTTTCAACAGGACGGCGCTACGTGCCACACAGCCGAAGCTACACTCGATGATTTGCGCCCTGTTTTTTAAGATCGCATTATCAGCCGCAGAGCTGATATCGTTTGGCCACCTCGGAGCTGCGATTTGACACCGTTGGACTATTATTTGTGGGGTGCCCTCAAAGATAAGTGTTACGCCGACAAGCTAGAGACAATTGACGCTTTAAAGGACAATATTCGTGAAGCCATTGGTGAAATACAGCTGCACACAATCGATAATGTGCTTAAAAATTAGACCGATCGTGTAGGCTACTGCATGGCCAGCTAAGGCAGCCATTTGAATAAAATTATTTTTCATTATTAACTGGAAGGATTGTTCTTTTAAATAAAAAAAGAAATTTGAGAAAATATCCAGTAGTTTTTTTTATAGAATTTTGAAAAAAAAAAAAAATTATTTGGCGGACCCTTTAATATATCAGCGGACAAAAAAGCATACATGTTTTGGACGCCCTTCACCAAATTCGTCAGTGATCGAAGTACGGCTCTGCTTGAATTCCTTTCCGCTCTGTATTTCACCGATACATCTTCATCGTAATAAGTCGAATTGAGTTCATTGCTTCATTGTTAAAAATAATTGCACGAAAATGTTCACGTGTTTATTTCATTATTTTGCTAAATTGCAGTTTTAAAAGCACTGAAAACAACACAATAACTAAGCCCACATGGGCACTAAAACGTTGCGAGTACGTATAAACTAAAAATGTCAAGCGTTCCAATGGAAACGTCAGTTTGACTGGATTTACATTAGCGTTGCCAGATACCGAAATATAAGTAGCAGCTTATGTACTCGTTAGAGCCCGAACAGAATCAAAGCGGATGTCGGATGGCGGGCCTCTCCCGGCGAAATCCGCTGAGAACACTTCCAGAATTGGAGCGGTGGCGGTTGTCGGATCACGGTTGCATTTTATTTGGGAATGATACAAATTATTTTATATTTTGCTTTGAATTCACATGAATGCAACACAGGCACAAAAACGGAATGTCAGATCATAGTAAAAATTAAAAAAATAACACTGAACGTACACAATCTTTAGCAAAAATATGGCAACATTTAAGTCACTCAGACAGAGATCCGCCACCCGGTAGAGAGAAATTAGAATAAATTCTGTTCTGGTGTTTTCCCGTCGCGCTTTTTTTTCTTTTCTACGGCGGTTTCATTTTTGGTGGCTGCATATATTTTCATGTATTTTGTTGCACGGCGAATCCGACAACCGACATCCGCTTTAGTTCTGTTCGGGCTCTTAGTCTTACAAATTTTATATGACAACATTGAGTCTTACTTCGTAGTTTCCAAGAAATTTCTAGTTGAAAAAGTAACGGCGTTGCAACTAATTATAACTCGCTAGGCACAAAGCTACGGTACGACTGTAAAACTAGATTCTTTGACCCCATGGTTAAGATAAAATTGTCACGTCATCAGAACGTGAAAGGCGACTCTTAAACAACATACATGTTTAATTATTGCATGGAATTTTACTCGCTAGCTGGAAATGGGCTAACAATATTATATGCCAGTAAAGGATGTTTCTATTTCTTCTTCACAAAAAAAAAAACAAGAAAGGATAGAGCTACTTCTAGTTTGAAGATGCAATAAATATTAACTGGCGTTGCATGGAATTATTACTCAGTGAATATAGCAACGCTAAATATTTTAAAGGAATTCATGTTGTACATTTTGAAATTTTACTTCATTTATTGGCGACTTTTTTGGAGATCTTTTTGATCACGATGGCAATCGTTATTCCAGATCTTTTTTCCAGTTCTGTTAAAATTAGCATGTTTTTTTTCAAAATAGGTGTATTTTCGCTACTTTTCACGCTATTTCGGCGTGTTCTGGCTCAGAGAGTCCTAAAACCGCTCCAACAGCAGATTAACGCTATTGAAGTGGTTGTTACACTTGATCTAAAATAAAAACCTTTGCTTTAACGTCATATGATTTCGAAGAGTTTATTCGAACAAGTGTTAAATTATATAAAACTTAAACAGTAGGTTCTTCACAGCTTTATAACTCAAGACTACTGAAGATGGAAAGGGTAGCAACTTTGGAAACAGTCTGTCTAATCTGCTGTGTGCTTGACTTTATACGGAGTTGTTGTTGTTCTTCAAAGCCTACTTGAGAGGATTCACGCATTTCAAGCGTTTTTCATAAATAAAGACAAGAATGACAGAGACAGTTTTAGGAGAGTTTTTAAAGAGAGTGCGAGAGTAATAATTGTAGGATAAAGTTTTTACGCATATCTAGCTTGAAATATTTCGAATTTGGCTCTCTGAAATAAAACAATATTGAATGAAGGATATCTGTTGCCAGCAAGAATAGCTGTAAATTCTCGCGGATTTTTGTTAGTGTGTAGAAAATATCAACGATTGGGCAAGGGTTAGGAAAAGGGTTAAGACATGGGTTTGAACAAGAATTTGGACAAAGAATATGACAAGGGTAAGGACAAAGAGAAGGACAAGGGTAAGAAAAAAGAGAAGGACAAGAATTTGAACAACGATTAGGACTACGACTAGGATTTAGAAAACGATTAGAATAAGGACAAGGATTAAGGCAAGGATTAGATCAAGAATTAGGGCAGTTATAAGGATTTAGATTTAGACAAGAGTTAATACGAGGACTTGGACAAAGATTTTTACAAGGATTAGGACAAAAATTATGACATGAATTTGGACAAGAAAAAGATCAAGTGCTTATACAAAGATTTGGTAAAGTTTCTATTCAAGGGCCCGAAATCCCTGTAGGGCAAGGATTTGGACAGGGATAAGAATTTGGACAAAATTAGAAGTAGGATTAGGATAAGAAATAAAATAAGAATTAGGACAAGGAATTACACAAGGGTAAGGACAAAGATTTGGAAAAGGGCTTGGACAAGGTTTTAGATAAGTATTAGTACAATGATAAAAACAAGGATTTTAATAAGGATACAGATTAGAACGAGAGTAGGATTAGAGGAAGTGCTATGACAATAATTTGGACAGGGATAAGAATTAGGACAGCATTAAAACAAGGATTAAGACAAGAATTAAAGCAAGGAGTAAGACAAGCACTGAACAAGGATACAAAAGATTTGGACAAAGACTTAAATAAGAAATAGCACAAGGATTAGTACAATGATTTAAACAGGGATTTGAACAAGGATAGGACAGGGATTCGGGAAGGGAAAGAGATTATGATAACATAAGAACAAGGCTACGACAAAATTAGAACAAGGAAGAAGACAATTATTAGAATAAGGACTTAGATAATGATTAGGAAGAGGATTCGGACAAGGATATGAAGGATTTGGGCAAAAAAGAGGACAACCCAGCTAGCACAAAAAGGTTGTAAAGTATCGGAAAAGAGTCGCCAATAAAGATATAAATCGTAATTATAACGTAATTACAACTGAAAAAGCAGATATTTTACGCTTATTTTGTAACAACTTATGTTGTTTTTTATATTAATTTGGAAATAAGAAATATTTCGAGCTTTTAATTTCGTCGTAATAATGTTTAATATATAGCTTTATATATTTTTTTAAGATCCTAGAGTCATTTTGCACTGAAAATTCTAGAAGAAAATAATAAATATTGTACTAAAGAAAAACGTATATAAATTTATTCCGATCAAAATTCATAGTGTAGATAAAAAATCAATTAGACACTTTTTTCCAAAGTTCTTGCAACTGAATCATAACCTCAATGCATAGTTCTTGCAACTAACTAAATTTTAACAGTTACAAATATTTTTTTAAAGTTGCTGCAACTGAATAATAACCTTAATGCAGCATTTACTTGCAACAATTTTATTCAAAATTTCTTACAACTGAATCATAACTCCAATACAACGTTCATGTAACTAATTACTTTATATAAGTTGCAATGGTTTTTCCTAAAGTTCTGAGGTTATTCAATACATCGTTGTTCTTATATCAAGAAAAATTTTATAAGTTACAATTATGTTTTCTAACCTTGCAACAACTGAATAATAACCTTGATACAGCACAAGTTTGCAATAATTATTTTCAATGTTTTTGCAACTTAATAAAAACCTCAATTCAACCTAACTACATTTGTTGAGTTATAATAATGTTTCTTAAAGTTGTAGCAGCTGAATAAAAACTTCAATACAGCATAAGGTTGCAAGAACTGTTTCCAACGTTCTTGTAACTGAATAAAAACCTAATTTCAACCTTCTTGCAACATAACAAATTCTCATAATTTCACAATAATTTATTGCCATTCAACGAAAAATTTGTTCAATTTAGTAGTCTCGTTGAACGCTGAAATAAAATAAAAATGGATTACATGGTAGTAGAAGCCTATACAAAAAAATTGACAAGCAACACAGAATTGTTTGTGAACAATAAAATTTATATTTTGCTTATGGCATTTTAGTGCGTCACAGCAAAATTGGAAACATTAAGCTGCAGTGACCAACCTATAACTTAGTAAAAACATCTTCAAATTGAAGTTTTGAACATTTAGTTGTTGTGACATTGATATAACTTAATATAAACATGAAGCAACTTAGTCGAATCTAAGTTGCTAGCTCGTTACTGTATTTGTTACAATTACAAAACACAAACATATTTTATAGGTGCTGCAAAAACAAATGTTGTAATAATGTTAATTTACCGTAAAAATTACTTATTTTTTCAAAACTATGAAACATTTTTACAACAAGTGCATTTATTCGTAACATAATTAACACCGTAGTTTAACTTATTTGCAACAAAACGAATGATTTGTTACAAATTACTTATTTGAAACTTTAATACAACCCATTTGCGACTAAATCTGTTTAAAAAAACTGGAATACCACCGAATTATAACATATTTTTGTTACAAACCGACTGGGAAGGTGCTAGCTGGGAAGGATGAGGACAATGACTTAGACAGGGATTCGAACAAGGAGTGGGACAAGGATTAGGTTAAAATAATTAGAACAAGGATTAAGACAATTATTAGGATAAATACTAAGACACGGATTAGGACAAGGATTTACACAAGGGCTTGGACAAGAAATAGGACAATTACTTAGACGAGTATTCGAACAAGTGTTTGGACAGGGATTTGGAAAGGATTTGGACAAGGACTTGGTCTAGAAATAGAACAAGAATGTGGACAATTATTAAAACAAGGAATTAAACGGAGATTAGGACAAGGATTTGGACATAGATAAGAATTAGGACAGTATTTCAACAATGCTTATTACAAGAATTAGGATTAGTACAAGGATTAGGACAAGGTTTTGGACAAAGGCACCCCATATCCAGCCAAAAACTCTCGTTTTAAGGAATTATATACTTAAATTCTTTCAACTATTATCATTTCAATAAAAAAAGCAGTGTATATTACAGAATAAATATACTGAAAATTTAAGAAAATGTTTTTTAAACTAAGCCATATTTTCATAGACAAGATATTTTATATTTTCTTCGTACAAGAAAAATAATTCTTTAATTAATAAATTTATTTATGATTGAAAACTGTTAATTTTCTCGCTTGGCTAAAGCATAAAATGTTTTAGTTTTTTTTCGTAGAGACATTATAAAATCACGTAATGTGAAAGATACATACAAATGAAAATTAAATAAAAATTATTTTAACTTAGGATACCATAGCCTTCAGTTTGTCCAACAGCTATTTTTATATTGAACCTTTATTTCATGTGTTTATTTACAATAGAAAATTCCTAAGGCAATACTTTAGATAATTTTCATTAAAGCTTTCTTTTTATAAAGGGACTTTTTTTATTTCCAACTACCACCGTTACACCACCACCATCTCTTCTCTAAATGCAAATGACATTTAAAAATCCATTTATATCTTTGCCAGCTACTGAAGTTTTTTATCTTACCCATCTTTTCTGTTTTTTTTTTAAACATACATCTTAAGATGAAGATGTAAGTAAAAATGATATAAAAACAAAGATTAACTAAAAAAAACAAATGAAATCTTTTTTTAATAAAATCAGCAACAAAGCACTCTAAGCAACGAAAATAGACAGCAAAATAAAAAAAGAACACAAGCGCCACCATTCTAGTACTTCCGTTTGAAGTACACGCCTACCTTATATGTGCGCCCACACTGTGTTTATTTATGATGGCTGTTTGTAACGGTGTCTCTTTCACAGCAGTGTACAGAAAAATGACCCGTCATAAATTAAATATTTTTGCTTTATTACTTAATGGCAGCAGGACATTTCATTTAAGCCAAACTCCACTTTGACGCTGCATACCAGTCACTCTATCGTACTCACTCTATGTCCTTGCCGCTAGCATTATCTTTATTGTTTCTAGTAAATTTATAAAAATTTTATTTTGTTTGTTCTGAGTGGCTGTATGAGTTGTTGCTGTTCTTGTTCTTTCCATTCTGTGTGCTTATTTTTAATCTAAAAGCCGGTCAAGTGCACTACATAGTTAAATTTAATACAATTTCCAAGAGTTTGAATGGGTGGTTGGTCGGTGAATGGGACGTGTACCATCGTCCCAAAAGTTTGTTGCTACTGGTCCTCATTTACCACTCGCTGTCAACTAAAGTGATGATGATGGGGTAGCTGGTAATGTTAATGGTGATGATAGTGATTTTTTACATGACGCTGTCATGACAATTATCACAACCATCATTACTATTCTCATCAACATCATCATCATGAACAACGCCTGGTGCTTGTGATTAATAATTAATAATATAAATGAAAGGAAAATTATACCTATTATTGCGGTCTGATGTGAGCTGTCTTTGTCGTTATTTATCATCGTTGAGGTTTTTCCAATACTTAAATGTACAATATGATTGACAGCTTCGAGTGCAACGAATAATTATATCAGCATAAAGACAAAATCCATTTAAGACCAACAGACAGAATAACGATATTGAAAAGCAATTAAAAAATCAACAGATTTGCCCGACCGCCATTAATTAAGACAACACATCCTTAAGAAATATCGATATGAAATGAACTTTTTTTAATTTGGGTTTTTTTTTTCAAACGAACATCATCTCTTAGAGTAAACAAATTATTGGACGTTGCTTGCGTTGCATACTTATAGGCTTATCTTGAGCATTATTCGGAGCTCGAAGAGCATTGTTTATTTCGAAACACATCCAGTAACCCCAAGCCAGTGGCGTATGGTGTAGCGAGGTCTATGGGATGGGGGACAAAACTAGAAGGAATCATCGTAGGCACATGAAATGTGTTAACATGTGTTATTATTTCATGAATTTTCTAATATGTTTCGCATTTATATATACTTATGTCTTAATTTCTGCTATTTCTTCTCTTTTATTTTTCCTTTTCCTAATATTTCCTCTAAATGCTTTAAGTGTTTGTTGTTGTGTTTGCTTCTGTTTTAATGTCAAGTGTTAATAGTTCTTGTGGTAATACTAGCAAAAATCATAAAACGTTGATTAACATTCTCTGTAACCAGCGCTCTGGTCTGAGAATTGTACATTTTAATGCAAGAAGTCTTAATGACACTTAGATAGATTGTGTGCATTTTCAGATTCTAGCGTTGATGTTATCTGATCGGATGTAAAGGACTCGTTGTTCAAGTTACAAAACTTTAAACTATTTCGAAACGACAGATTGGAAAGTAGAGGCGGTGGTGTTGCAATTTATAGTAAAGAAAATTTAAACGCAAAGATGGTAGAAATGTCAATAGGATCCGGTGTTGAATATATAAATATATCTATATCGGATTATAATGTTAAAGTGTTAGTCTCATGCGTGTACAATCCGAACCGTAGCTGTAGTCTGGATCCAGTATTTACTGAAATATTAAATTGCGTTATTGATTTCGAACATTTTGTCTTGTGTGGTGACTTCAACATAAACCTCTTAGCTAATGACAATCTCTCCCGTAAGTTTCTCGATTATGTAGCCCAAGTAGGGCTTAATGTAGTAAATACCACTATGCCAACACGTTTCTCAAACAATGTCTGTCCAAGCTTGTTAGATGTATTTATTGTGTCTGATCCCTCACTTAGAATACTTTTCGATCAAATCTCATTTGTTTCCGATCATGACCTTATTTTTTGCACGTTGAATATTGATTTTTCAAGGACTGCTTCTGAGACCTCTTTTCGTTATCGTGACTAAAGGTCGACTGATTTTTCATCATTGTTTAATAATTTATCTCAAATAAATTGGTCAGAATGTTGGTTTTTTGAATCTGTTTGATGAAAAGCTAAATTTTTCATAAACAACATAAATAATTTTTTTGATATGCATGTTCCCTTGCGCACACGTTACATTACCAATAAAAACTGTCCTTGGTTTACTGAGTCTGCCAAATTAGCACTTAAAAAACGGAACAAAGCTTACAGCAAGTGGAAGTGGCCAACCAATTTATTGAATTGGGAGGAATATAAAAAAGCCAGGAATGAAGCTACAAATTCTATTACGATTTCCAAAAAGTTTTACTGTATGTCAAAATTAAATCCAATTTTACCATCTAAACAGTTGTGGAAAAACCTAAAGAGCTTCGGTGTATATAATAAAGAAACCGAACCGTATGATATTAACCCAAACTTCCTAAATGATTATTTCGTTACTAATTCTACATCTACGGCCTCCTTTATATCTGCGTATGTTGATGAACCTTTCAGTATGTGTCCCTATGAGTTTTAATTTAGCGCAGTGAGTGAAATGGACATAGCGCGTTGTGTTCAAAAAATTAAATCAAACGCCACTGGTGTTGATGGCATCTGCATTAAATTTTTTTAAATATATTTTGCCATATGTACTGAGTCCATTTGCTCATATTATAAACCACTGTTTTACCACTTCCAGGTATCCTAATCTGTGGAAAGTAGCAACTGTTTCCCATCGCAAAAAAAAAACCAATGCTTGCGGACCATCCTATTTCCGTCCAATAAGCTTATTGTCCTCGTTGTCCAAAATATGCGAGCACCTCATGGCTGAACAAATTGCAGTCTGGCTTCCAACCTGGACATACAGTGGCTCACAGCTTATTTTATGCAGTGCATACTTTAAACTTTAGGTCTTTATAAAACCAAAACTAAAAGGAATACAAAAGATAATATGGTGTCATTTTAAAGAGCAAAAAGTCTAGTTAAATAAAGGTTTTTCATTAATTGTGAATACACATATTTAGTTGATTAAAAAATAAGAGAACAGAAAATACTGCTTAATTTCATTTCGCAGCTTATTTTATGCAGTCACTTCTCTCTGTTACGGTACTCTAAAGCTCGCTGTCTAACGGTACTTTCGTTAGCTATGGTGCATGCCACATACAGCGGACACGGACAAATTTGTTGTTGTTTTCGCGGGTAAAAGAAAAAAACTGAAAATTGAGAGAGCTTCCCACTCAGCAAAAAATTTCCAGGCAACCGACAAAAATGTTCACGGCCCAAAGCTGAAAACAATTTGGACAACGGTTGCATTTTCTTGATGTTTTACGTTTAGTAGCAATAAAACTGCACTGCAGTAGGAAATGTACTATTTGAATTCATCAGTAATGCGATGTTTGTTGTTTAGTATTAAATTGTACGTTGCTAGTGCTATACATGGCTTGAGTGGTATTTATTTATAAAAAGAAGAAGAATATTTGACGAACATGCAAAATGCAGCCCGGCTAGCTGCAGCAAATGGATTCAACTGAACAGCTGAATATTATTAGTGATTGTTGTGAATGTAATATAAGTGATTTAATATATTGTTTTTTTAGTGATTGTGTATTTATTAATATTAAAAATATGAACGTAAAATGTGTATATGATGTTATTTATAAAAATGTTTACATTTTTCAACTATATTTTCCATTTATAAACTATTCCATTGCATATATGAAAGTAACACGTCATTGTATATAGTATTTTTAGTGCTTGTATGTACAGCTGCAGTTGTCTCTTTCACCCTTGTATTTTAGGACAATCGTCAAGAGAAAATGTGAGCAGTAGATTTACTGATGGTATAACTGATCAAGCTAGTCATACAAATAAACTGTTTATATATACATATATCTTGTAATATCGTTTAAATCGTTAAAATTTACAATATTCTAAGAGATAAGGTTATGGCTATTAATTGGAGTAGAAATATTACTGAAATGTTCATAAATGAATTTCAAAGCCAACCGGCTTTGTGAGATATTCTTAAAAAAATTGTAAATACTTTATCATTAGTGAATCTTAGCTCCTTTGATAAATTTATCATCCCTTTCTTATGTCTGCCAATTCTCCATGGCTTAATCCAGCAGGATCTTTTTTCACTTTTTTTAACTCCATCCAGAGTTTCATCAACTCAACAATTGTTTTTATTGTGACCATATCGTTGTCATCTATATATGTGGATACACTTCCTGCATACATATTGGCCAATGTAATTAATTTTAAACCCCGGAGATCAGAATTTAACCCACAAATACAAATAAAACCACTTATAAACAACCTATAGAGGGTAGCCGTTTTATTGAATAGATTGCAGAAAGGAGCATTACCAGCACAAAATGGTAGCAGAAACGTAGTAAATTTAGCTTCCGCCATTATCGAACAGAAAACTACGTGTAGCATGCCGTGGACAAAACAATGAGAGAGAGGAAAAAAAATGGCGAAAATTCCAATGTTTGACGGACAAGCAGACACCGTGTGACATGCCCCTATGCCTTCGTTCTGTTTTTATAATTGCTTTGTGTTAGCTTTTTAGCCTGATTTTTCGCTTCAAGTGTCTGCTTCTATGATTATTTAAAATAGGAGCGCGCACAACGCTACAACAACAAGAATTGGTTACATACTATTTTAAAAATAGCAGCTCGCTGCGAAAAATGTCTAAAATGGTTAATATCAATTCCTTTACAGTGCAAAAGATCATCGAGCGCTTCGTCCATAAGAATCGATTGCACAATAAGAGCAAAGAAGCACCAAACAACATTTTTAATGCAACCGACGAGCGGCATATTGTACGGAAGATAAAGGCTAACCCGAGACTCTCAGCTCCGAAAATGGCTTTTGAAGTTCAAACTGACCTGAGCTTACATTGTAGTGCTGAAACTATTCGACGTGTCTTGCGCAAAAAGAACTTTCATGGCCGAGTAACACGAAACAAGCCGTTTATTAGCCCCAAAAACAGATTATGCAGACTCAACTACGAAAAAGAACATATGTTCAAGGCCCCAGAGCACTGGAATTCAGTTATTTTTGCAGATAAATCGAAGATCAATTTATTCGGTTCAGATGGTATGTGCTATATGTGGCGAAAACCGAATACCGAGGTCAACAAAAAAAACTTGAAACAAACCGTGAAACATGGTGGTGGCAGCGTCATGGTTTGGGCCTGAATGTCAGCTGCTGGTACTGGGAAGTTGCCGTTTATTGAAACAACAATTTACAAATTTAATTACCTATAGATCCTGAAGAACAATTTTTTGCAGAATGCAAAGGTTCTGGGTATAAAATTGAATTTACGATTTTACCAGGATGACGATCAAAACCACAAAGCGGGTATTGTGCAAACCAGGCTAATATACAACTGCCCACAATTGATGACGCCGACAGCACATTCGCCAGACCTTAATGTTATTGAAACTGTGTGGTCTTTATTGGAAAATAACATCCGGAAACATCAAATTTCAAACAAAAACCACCTGAAAGAGATATTGAAAACGAAGTGTGCGAATATTTCGCCACCTATCACTCAAAAACTGGTCGCATCAATGCCAAACCACCTAAGATCTGTTGTGGACAACAAGGGCTATCATACCAAATAATAAAAATATCAGATATCATTAATTAATACGAAAAATTTATAAATAACAAGCGACTGCATAAAAAAAGCTGTGATATGAAATTAAACAGTATTTTCTGGTTTCTTAATTTTAAGCCAACTTAATATATATTTTTACAATAAATTAAGTTAATTTAGTAAATTAAACATCTTGTTCTTTTAAATGATACTATACTATTTTTTCTATTCCTGTAAGTTTAGTTGTTATAAAGCCCTAAAATTGAAAGTATGCACTGCATAAAATAAGCTGTGAGCCACTGTAGCTGTTCCTCTTCTGTGGCAAAAATCTTGGATGACATTAGAGTGCCATATGATATGGGCCATTTGAGCTTACTCTGCCTGTTAGACTTTTCTAAAGCGTTTGACACTGTGGACCATTTTTTACTGTGTAGAAAACTTATGCATATTCATGTTTAGCTATTTAAATGACATCTCTCAAAGAGTAAGGGTAGAAAATAATTTCTCGTCTTATAAAGTTACCACAAGTGGAGTTCTGCAAGGCTCAGTTCTTGGCCCAATTCTGTTTACCATGTTCATAAATGATATTTTTAGTACATGCAATCATGTAACCATGCATTCTTATGATGTTTACCTGCAGTTGTATATGTCCAGACCCATTTGTCTCTCTGAAGATTTATTTGCAAGAGTTAACGAAGATTTAAATTTGGTGGCAAATTGGGCCAAAGCTAATATGCTGGAATTAAACCCTCTTAAATCGTATGTATTACCGATGTCACAAACACCTTATATGAATCTCGATGTTCCCCCTATTTTCCTTAATGGCGTTGAGCTAAAATTTGTAAGAAAGGCTACTAATCTCGGCTACCAAATAAACTCTTGGTTGTCCTGTGAAGATCATGTAAACTCCTGCGTTAGTAAAATTTATTATGTTCTCATAAATCTACGGATGACTGCTGCGTTCGTACCTGTTGAAACTAGAAAGAAGCTTGTCTTACAGATGTTATTGCCAATATTTTCTTATGCGAAAGTCGTGTATAGCAAACTTGACTCGAGATCTATGTACAAAATACAAGTTGCATTTAACAACTCTACACGCTATGTTTATGGTCTTCGGAGATATGAGAATATAAGACCCTTTAATAAACAGTTACTAGGCCGTAACTTGCTCAGCTATCTTGAAGCGAGAAATTGCATTTTCTTACATTTTCGTTGTCCAAGATATCTATTTGAAAAGACAACGTTTTGTAGGTCAAACAGAAGCATGAACCTTGTTATTCCGAAGCATAACTATCTTAACTCTAGCCGATTGTTTTTCATTAGTGCCATAAGACTATGGAATTCACTTTCAAGAAACATTAAAACAATTTCCAACCCTAAGCACTTAAAGCATTTAATCTTCGCATATTTCTCCTAACTCTATCTCTCCTGTTTCTGATCTTGTTATCCTTTACTAAAACTTAAACTATTTTTTAATTACTTTCTTAAAATTTTTTCTTTTCAATATAATTTTTTGGCATTTTTATCTTAATGATCTTAATATATATTTGAAACAGTTTTCTTTTGTATTTTATCCTCGAATAATTTAATTGTATTCCGTTTTATATGAAGACTCAGTAAAATAATCTTAAAATTTTTTAAATTAATATCTTTATAATTACTTTATGTTACTTCTTTATAATTACTTTATGTTCATTAATATCTTTATGTTACTTCAAAGTATACTACTTAAGTATAACAAGAGTTATAAAACCTTAGAAAATTAATTTTAGAGTTGGTTTTTAGCTAAACGTTTCCATCGTTGCCAACAAAAGCTGAGTGTTTTGTTGAGCTTTTTGTAACAATATCTTTTTGCAAAGCATTTTGCATTTACGCTTCAATGAAAAAGTCAATGACATTTTCTTGCCAAGGAAAAAGGATTTTCATGGCATATCTAAACATACTTTTTTTTTACTTAAGTGTTTCAATTTTCCTGTCCAAACAACGCTGTTTCTTAAGAGTATGAACACTTTTTTCGCCCGCTCTGGCTAGTCTTTTGAGAAACTTATGTGCTTTAGTGTAGGCAACACACTTTGGTGTCCTGTATAAATTTGAATAATTTTTTTAACAATGAAAAAAAAAAAACAAAAAAAATAAAGAAAACAGAATGCCAACACTTTTGCTATACAACAAGGCAACACCAAACATTATTAACATAATCCAGAAGTGCTGCTGCAGGCTTTTTTTTGAATACGTGCGAATAACGTGCATTGACAGCATATTTTTTTGTATCCGCACCTATTCTATTCGATGTTAACGCTTTTTCAATGGGCGAATTTCCTTTTGTTTTTGTTTGTTTCCTTCTTTGAAGCCTATACACGCACGTCACACACCGGAAGTGTGACATTTTGCACCTCGTCAAAATGGCAGAATTACGACAAAATAAAAAAATTGCAGCATTACCACTTTAAATGTGGTTGTTGGTTGTGTTGTTGTTGTAGTTTTTGGTATTTCTGCCGTTTAAGCTCCATAATATTTTAGTACATAAATTATTTTTATTACCTTTTTTTTTATTATTATTATATGGTTTATGTTAAACATAAAAATTCAATTTTTGTCGCGTCTTCGTAATTTCCGTTTGTCGCAGCAAAAAAGCGGCGAAAAAGTGCTGTCAACGGATGCTGTACAAGGAAATTGTTATGAAAGTCTGGAAACGGCAAAATTTTGGCAGCAAAAAGAAAAAACCTTCACTCAAAAATAGATGGAATATTATTTGCTTATTTTATGCAGACATTTTACATAAAATTTGTTGCTGTGTGGGTCTTCAGGGCTGAAAGGACTCTGATTGGATCTTTAAGTTAAAAACCAGTGCATAAGATATTTTTCTAATATATTCTAAATGTTATGTTTACAAAGTCAACTCATTATTTTTTATGACATAATAAGAAGATATTATAATAATATTATGAGCTAGGCCACAAACAACAACAAAAACAATGTTATCTATAACAATTGCCGATTACTAACTGAAAATATTTACTTTCCTTCAATATTTACCACTTAATAGCTCTATAGTCCAGTGCACGCTCATGTTTCTAATAACTTGCTATTAACACTTATGTGCTGGCTAAAAACGGAAAAGATTGTACCTGCTTTTTGTATAAATTTTTATATTTTCATCATTTTGCAAACACACTAGCAAATAATTTCGTAATTAGCTGCTTCTATAAAATCAATAGCCGCTGAATAACCAATGCACTGCAGTTTAGTAGGCCACAAGTAGCAAATCCAATTGTGTATCCAAAGGATACAACAACAACCAGCTGCAATCGTAATAGCAAATTTAGTAAATCGTTACATAACCAAAAGAACCCGAAATAAAAAATAAAATCCAGAGCAACCACTAATACAAACAACTAAAACTACAAAAACAACACCAACGAACAAAACAGCTCAACCAACATTAAACAAGCAAGCAAGCAAGCAATCAAGCAAGGAAGCAATCTACCAACCAAACAACAACATTCGAACCATCCAACGGATACCAACGAACGACCAAATGAAGTAAAACTGTTTTCACAACTTTAGATTAGATTAGTTTGTTCAGCAATAACAATTAGTTGATGTATTTTATAGAATTGGTTTAACTTATTATTGTTGTTTTTGTTTTTGTTGTTGCTACTATTGCTGTTGCTCCTGTTGTTAGTGTTTTTATTATTGCTTTTATAGGGTTTTATTGTCATTAGTAAATGAAGTTGCAACAACAACAACAACAACAACAACAAAAATAAGTTTTAGCAGAGTATCAAATAAAAGTTTCGATGGAGTTTTAATATACATCCATATATACATACATACATATATACCTACCTATCAAAGTTCAAATGAACCCGTGTGTGTGGCAGTGTCAAGGTTGCCAGCCAAAATTCGGAACAATTCCCACGAAAATTACCTTTTTCCCAAAGTCACATAAATTAAATACCACCAAAATTCCCATGGTAAAGGTAAACGAAAAAAATTCCCACAGCAATTAAAAAATACCAAAAAAAATCCCACGATCATTTAAAATTACCACAAAAATACCACGCGATTTAAAAATACCACCCAAAATCCCATATGCATTTAAAAATCCCACAAAAAATCCCATACGTATTAAAAAATACCACGAAAAATCCCATATGTATAAGAAATTTTAAAAAGTTTAGAAATACCAGAAATTTTTTCATTTAAATAAGCAGAAATAATAGACACGTCGATAGTTTAAAATTTTGCATTTATTGTCTTTGTTTCAAAACTATAATAAATAAATAACCCAAGTAGAATTTTGAGACCACAGGTTACTTAATGCACATTTTGTACATGACGACGTTGCAGAGATACTGATTTGGATAATATTTTATAGGAAAAGTTTGTAAAAATTCCTATTTGTAAAAATTCTTATTCTTGAATAAAGCCTTCAATGTGATTTTACTTTTTAATACTATTTTACCACTAGGTCACGGAATGTTGTAACGATTTATCAATTTTTACCTTTAAAAAATGCATCACGCAACTGTGGAATAATAAATAAAGAGTTTATCATTTTGTAACGATTAGATAATTGCGACCCAAGTGTAGGCTCTTTCTATTTAAAATGGTGGCCGCAAATTATTATTATATTTTCCTAACAATAAACATGAAATTGCTTTTATATTGTATTGTTAACCTTTTCAACTATGTTTTATTGATTGCTTACATTAAATACTATTACTGAAATTTGTATACAATACTTTCTTCACAAAACTTTTTAAAACATTTTTTATTAATATATGAAATTATTACAAAATTTTCTGAATTTAGATTTCGCTTAAATTTTTAAGAAGTTTTGGCTGTTTTTTACCGAAAATCTTCTTTCCGATCTACATTTAGCTCCAAAAAATATTCAAAACACCTAATATTATGTTGTACTCTTATATTTTATATAAATTATAACTATAAAATAATTTATAATAATTATGGCTGTAAACAAAATTGGCAACTCTGTAATGCATTTATACTAAAATGTAATAAGTAACTTCAAAGTAATTTTCACTAAAACAATGTCGGCATTGTGTTGCACCACTTTCGAAAAATAGTAATCTCTGTAACGTAACCAATACATAACATCATGTCAATGTTGACACAAAAATAAACGCTACGACGTCGCTGCAACCCAAATATGGACCATCAGTTCTAGTTGTTACACATATCACATGTTTTCGTCTTATATTTGAGATCGTGAATTTTATTTGGTTGTTTCTATTTAATAATTTCTAAAACGACAGTATGCTTATAAAAATAAAATAATAAAAAATAAACAAAATAAAATAAAAATATTGTTTTCAAAAATATTTGTGGTTTGTAAGGTGATAAGCATTTCATTTTAACACAACATGACATTTCAAAAATTTAGGTACTTATTTCTAATATCAAATAATAAAAGTGACTTCAGAATATAAAATAAAAATAATAAAATATGTATACAGTTTTCAAAGATATTTGTGCTTTGTGAAGTGATAAACAGTTAATTTAACACAATATGATTTTTCAAAAAATTAGGCACTTATTTCTAATATAAAATAATGTCTGACTTCAAAAATAGAAAATAAACATAATAAATTAAATATTAGTTTTCAAAGATATTTATGTTTTTTAAAGAGATAAACAGTTAATTTCAATTTTAAACGATTTTTAAAAAATGTAGGTATTTATTTCTTATATAAAATAATATATATAAGTCACTTCAGAAAGAAAAAATAAACAAAATAAAATATAAGTAAATTTTTTATGGCAACTGCGATTTAATTTTGATTTTAAAAGATAATTGCTGATTATTGGATTCGATAAGTAAACTTGCAAATATTGTCTATTATTGTTTTGGTAGTCTTATATATTTCACTTTTTTTTTACTTCTAAAATAATTTTTGTAAGCTTAACGCTTGCATGCAGAAATGTGGAATTTTCAGAAAGGTCAGAATTTTAAGTTAAGTTTTTTTCAGAAAAGAATGCGCTGTTCGTTTTTATGCAATTTTGTGATGTCAACTTGTTCTTTAAACTAATATGTAATTTATTCATTTATATTAAGAGTAAGTTCGAAGAAATGTACAGCGTAAACTTATAGCTTTACTCTACTGTATATATACGTCGATCATCTAATACTATGATTAAGATTTTGCTTAATAAAAGTGAAAAAAACACTTTTTAAGAAAAAATTCCCAAATTCCCATGCAATTAAAAAATACCACGCTGAATTCCCACGCCAATTAAAAAATACCACGCTGAATTAAAAAATACCATGGGAATTCCCAAAAAAAAAAATTTCCAAGACCAATTAAAAATTACCACGAATGGGATTTTTCCCACAATACTGGCAACCTTGGGCAGTGTGCATGTTAGTTTCAATGTGTGTATTGATATTTTTATGTGGTGGAGAGGGGCGTTTAGGTCCACAAAAAGTTTTCTGTATTTAGTTAATATTCCAAGTTTCTATAAAGTTCTATGTAATGAGAATTACACATCATGGCGACGAAACGTTTGAATGTGAGATAAATATGTAATAATGGGAAGGATGCATGCAATATATACACTCAAAATAATTCAACTTTTTCTGAACAAAGATTTTTCGCTGTTCAAAAACAAGTAACAAGAAAACATTTGACACAATACCGAATTAACCTTAACCTTTCTTAATTCCTTAACCTGTATGGAGAAGTGGCATACCGAGAACTAATTAGCTTAGATTCGAAGAAGAAATGTGGCCCTGACAATATTCCTCCAATCTATCTAAAATATTGTGCACCTTGTTCAACCTCTAACGTTTCTTTTTAACCAATCCCTTAAAAAGGGAGAATTTTTAAATGTATGGAAATATCCGAGATAACTCCAATTTTTAAATCGAGGTCGAGGCAAAATATTGCAAACTATCGACCTATGTATATCCAAATTACCACTCATTCCAAAACTACTTGAATCTCTGGTAAAAAAGAAAATATATTATTGCATCTAAGCAAGGCTGCCAGTATTGTGGGAAAAATCCCATTCGTGGTAATTTTTAATTGGTCTTGGGAATTTTTTTTTGGGAATTCCCATGGTATTTTTTAATTCAGCGTGGTATTTTTTAATTGGCGTGGGAATTCAGCGTGGTATTTTTTAATTGCATGGGAATTTGGAAATTGTTTCTTAAAAAGTTTTTTTTTCACTTTTATAAAGCAAAATCTTAATCATAGTATTAGATGATCGACGTATATCTACAGTAGAGTAAAGCTATAAGTTTACGCTGTACATTTCTTCGAACTTACTTTTAATATAAATGAATAAATTATGTATGAATAAATTCCACATTTCTGCATGCAAGCGTTAAGCTTACAAAAATTATTTTAAAAGTCCAAAAAAAGTTAAATATATAAGACTACCAAAACAATAATAGACAATATTTGCAAGTTTACTTATCGAATCCAATAATCAGCAATTATCTTTTAAAATCAAAATTAAATAACAGTTGCCATAAAAAATTTATATTTATTTTATTTTGTTTATTTTTTTATTTTCGAAGTCACTGACATTATTTTATATTAGAAATAAGTGCCTAATATTTTGAAAAATCATATTGTGTTAAATTCACTGTTTATCACTTCACAAAGCACAAATATCTTTGAAAACTGTATACATATTTTATAATGGTTATTTTTTTATTCTGAAGTCGTTTTTATTATTTGATATTAGAAATAAGTACCTAAAATTTTGAAAAGTCATGTTTTGTTAAAATGAATTGCTTATCACCTCACAAACCACAAATATTTTTGAAAACAATATTTTTATTTTATTTTGTTTATTATTTATTTTTTTATTTTTATAAGCATACTATCGTTTTAGAAATTATTAAATGGATACTTACAAATAAAATTCACGATCTCAAATATAAGACGAAAACATGTGATATGTGTAATAATTAACTTTATGTGAAACAATTTGTATGTTCCCAACTAGAACTGATGGTCCATATTTGGGTTGCAGCGACGTCGTAGCGTTTATTTTTGTGTCAACATTGACATGATGTTATGTATTGGTTACGTTACAGAGATTACTATTTTTCGAAAGTGGTGCAACACAATGCCGACATTGTTTTAGTAAAAATTACTTTGAAGTTACTTATTACATTTTAGTATAAATGCATTACAGAGTTGCCAATTTTGTTTACAGCCATAATTATTATAAATTATTTTATAATTATAATTTTTATAAAATATAAGAGTTCAACATAATATTAGGTGTTTTGGATATTTTTTGGAGCTAAATGTAGATGGAAAAGAAGATTTTCGATAAAAAACAGCCAAAACTTCTTAAAAATTTAAGCGCAATCTAAATTCAGAAAATATTGTAATAATTACATATATTAATAAAAAATGTTTTAAAAAGAAAGTAAACAAATTTCAGGAATAGTTTTTAATGTAAGCAATCAATAAAACATAGTTGAAAAGCTTAACAATGCAATATAAAAGCAATTTCATGTTTATTTTTAGGAAAATACAATAATAATTTGCGGCCACCATTTTTAATAGAAAGAGCCTACACTTGGGTCGCAATTATCTAATCGTTACAAAATGGTAACATCTTAAGTTATTATTCCATAGTTGAGTGATGCATTTTTTAAAGGTAAAAACTGATAAATCGTTACAACATTCCGTGACCTAGTGGTAAAATAGTATTAAAAAGTAAAGTCACATTGAAGGCTTTATTTAAGAATAAGAATTTTTACAAATAGGAATTTTTACAAATTTTTCCTATAAAATATTATCCAAATCAGTATCTCTGCAACGTCGTCATGTACAAAATGTGCATTAAGTAACCTGTGGTCTCAAAATTCTACTTGGGTTATTTATTTATTATAGTTTTGAAACAAAGACAATAAATGCAAAATTTTAAACTATCGACGTGTCTATTATTTCTGCTTATTTAAATGCAAAAATTTTTGGTATTTCTAAACTTTTTAAAATTTCTTATGCATATGGGATTTTTCGTGGTATTTTTGAATACGTATGGGATTTTTTGTGGGATTTTTAAATGCATATGGGATTTTTGGTGGTATTTTTAAAACGCGTGGTATTTTTGTGGTAATTTTAAATGATCGTGGAATTTTTTTTTGTGTTTTTTAATTGCTGTGGGAATTTTTTGCGTTTATCTTTACCATGGGAATTTTGGTGGTATTTAATTTATGTGACTTTGGGAAAAAGGTAATTTTGTGGGAATTGTTACAAATTTTGGCTGGCAACCTTGCATCAAAGGCACAGTAACGGAGTGTTAACATGGTTTTGTGTCTGGCAGATCTACCTCAACAAATCTTGCGCTATTTACTCACTTTATAGAAAGCGAAATAGAGAGAGGTCAACAAGTAAATGTAGTTTTTACAGATTTTGCGAAAGCATTCGATAGAGTCCAGCGCTCAGTTTTAATAAGGAAACTTGGTAAACTGGGTTTCTACTCCTTCTTGCTAAGGTGGCTAGATAAATACCTGTCGGTATCGGACTGGTGTGGCCCAGTCATCTTGGTCCGCTTTTGTTTGTCCTATTTATTAACGACCTTCCAAACTATGTCCAGTTTTCGCGATGTCTCATGTATGCTGATGACTGTCAATTTATTCAACAGGATTTGGATGGCTTGCAGAAGTGGTGTGATGTCAATAAGTTATATTTTAATGTTACTAAATGTAGTGTTATGTTATTTACCATGAAACAGCAATTAATTATTGGCAACTATGCTTTGTGCTCAGATATAATCTTAATAGTTGATATTAAAATGGATTTGGGAGTAATTTTTGACAAAAAACTTTCTTTTGGTAAGCATTATGATGCTGTTATTTCCAAAGCTAATGCAATGATGGGTTTCATTATGCGCAACACTAAGGAGTTCTCAGATCCCTTTACTCTCAAGTCAATTTTCTTCTCTTTGGTTAGATCATGTTTGGAGTATTGCTGTGTTGTCTTGGACCCTCGATATGCTGTGCATATTTCTAGAATTGAAAATATTCAGAGACGTTTTACTCGGCTTGTGTTTAGAAAACTTTGGTGGGAGTTTATGCCGACTTATGACTCCCGTTGTGCGCTTTTAGGCTTGAAAACCTTAGAGTTTAGAAGAAAGTATTTTTTGGCTATATTTGCTCGTGATATATTCATGAATCACTTAGATTGTGCACCATTGCTTGCTTTTTTTGGTATATATGCACCCGAAAGGAATTTTAGGCGCAGACAGTTTTTTCAAATTCCATACCGCAGCACAAGTTATGGTAGACAGGACCCTGTTTATAATATGAGTTCTTCTTTTAATGCAATTTGTTGCAATATTGATATAACCCAAACTAGGGTCTCTTTTAAAAATTTTATTATGGTAAGCTAACATTATATTGTTAGATTCTTGTTTAATTTTAAGATAACTTTTAGTAACTGTAGAACAAACTTGTTTATAGTTGAATAATACATAAATAAATAAATAAATAAATTGTTTGCACTAACAATAAAGTTTTTACGCTAACAATTTTTTTAGTTATAATAACAACAGTGGCGCTTTCATTGCAATAATGTCACGCTGTGGAATTCCTACAAAAGTGAACATTTTGACCACCCTCCACAGGTCAATCATTAAAAAATTTTTCTAAATACTTGATACCTTTTTTATAGAACTAAAATATCTTTCACTCGAGCATCTTTTTGAGATCTACGAACAGGTAGAAGTCAGATGGAACCATATCTGTAGCTCGTTCTTGTAACTCGTAACGATCGCAGTTACCGATCCATTTACCGATTTGACGTCACTCTGACGTAATTCTCACTACAGTGTTTGTGTAATAATCTTCATTGATTTCTGTTCGATTCATTCGTTCAAAATCGATAATAAATGGAATCTTTAAAAACAGTGTGAAAGAAAAGTGAATCGATAAAAGTTCATGCTTTTCACTCTGCGGCAAGTGAGAACTCTACCGATTTCTACAAATGACAGTAATATTGTGCATACACTCGCGGTAAAGAAAAACCGAGTTAAAAATTTGATAAATAATATTCTTTTTCTTGAATTATAGCACAGTATGCCAAAACTATAAATAAATAAGCACGTCCAAACTTTATAAAAATTCTTAAAGAATTGCATGTTGAGAGTCCATCGCATTTCATTTGACCTCTCAAGATCATCACAATTTTTTTTTACTTATTTTTAAAGTTGAAGTGTTCGAATTTTGTTGTTGTTCGAATGCCGACATTAATTGCAATTTTAAAGCCATTTGGTCCATTGGAAATAAAAAATAAAATTCCTTTTTTCAAATAGAATTTGACGTTAAATAAAGCTATGTAAAAACATTTGACGAAATAGAAACAGTGTGCATGGTAGCAAGCATTAATTACATAGGAAACAGTTTTTGACAATTTAGCAAACTCTTAACCGATTTCGATGTTCTTAAGTTAAATGGAAAGGTAGTTTTACGTGCAATTCATTTTTGTGAAAATACAAATGGCATTAATTGAATGTTATTTAATTAAAATTTATAGAAACATGATTTTTTTAAGTTCGTTACATTTTGTTTTTTATCGGATATCTTTTTACATAGAATTATTTTACGTCAAATTCTATTGGAAAATAAATAATTTTATTTTTCATAGGAAAAATGGCTGTAAAAATGCAATTACTGTCAGCACAACAAAATTCGAATACTTCACCTTTAAAAATAATTTTAAAAAAATTGTGATGGCCTTTAGAGAAGTCAAATGAAATGCTATGGATTCTCAACATGTCCTACTTTTAAAATTTGTATAAAGTTTGAATGAGCTTGTTTATTTATGGTTTTGCCACACTGTGTTATACAGGCATGTGCTGCATTTTGTGCGAATTCAATTCGAAGTGAATTCAATTTATAAAAAAGCAACTGGCCGAATTAAAAATGGCGAAACATAGTAAAAACCAGATTTATGTTACTTGTCCAAAACGGACAATTTGACAAGGTCATAAAAGGTGAAGTATAACGTCGACTTAAGCAAAAGATATTTTGGTTTCACATTCAATTTTGTACGACAGTGAAATGCAGCACATATCTGATAATTCCAGAAAAATAATATTATTAATCAAATTATTAGCTCGGCTTTTTTTGACCGCGAGTGTATATGAAATAATAAGTACTCGCAATTTATATTCTTGAATGGGTACTTTCGCTTAAGTTACATTTTTTACTGATAACAATAATTTTACTTGTTTTAAAACATTTTAGTTTTCACGGTAATGCAATTTATAACGAATGCTCATTTTCATAAATGAAGGAAATTGAAGCACTGAAAATACATGTAAGAGCAATGCAAAAACACTTGATTACAAATATTTCCTAAGTTTTTGTTAAACATCACTTAGTGCCACATTATTAACATTCATAATTGTTGAATATTTCCGCATACATTATTACACATCAATATTACATATTTAATTTTCTTAAACTTCATATAATCACTTTCGAATAACAAGACCATCACCTTTTTGTTATAACATTTTAGAGTACATAAAATAAAATAAATGCAAGTAAAACAGCTGCTTGCCATTTGACTCAATTTTGCAACGTTTCTTCTCGATTTTTGTTCTTTTTTATCACGGAAAGAATATTTACCGATTTAAACTTGCAGATACATTAGATGTCAAGAAATCGGTAGTTAGGGATGGATAACGAATGACGTCACACAAATCGGTAATCGGTAAAATCGGCCGATTTTGTAACAGAAATGAGCTACTGGTGAAGATGGGGGTGTGTGGAAGCAATCCGAATAGTAAATAGTTTCATTTCACCAACGTGTCCATCGACTTGTGTATCTGTGCTTAGTCTTGATGAAACAGCGGTTTTATCTTTGCCATATGAGGCTTTTTCTGCTTGATTGCGTCATCCAATCGACTCAATAACGTCCCAAAAAACGGAGGAAATTAGATAAATCAGTGGTTTTTTGATTAAAAGGTAATTTTTTCGGCAAAAAGCTCATCATAGTGTTCTTTTTGATCGATTTATTTAGTCTAGCTTTTTGGCAATTTTTTATTTCATCTAAATAATAGATTATATCAAGTTCCTCAAAACAGGAGTTTGTTTTAGTGATGATCTATTCATTCGACCCAAATCTCTTAACGCCAAGCCATTTTTTCAGGTTCGGAAATAGTCGCAGGTGGCTTCATCTATATAAAATGGTGGTGAGTTCGTAGTCCAATTTATGGATTATTGCTATTGCTTCTACAAACGTGTGCGCCGAAGCTTTTTCATAGTAGTAGAGCACTTTTTTCTTCGCCAAATGCGGTCATTTCTGCTTTACATCTGTCCAACAGCTGCGAATAATATTCATGCTTTTCAAGGTAGTCGATGCGAGCGACTCCGCACGCATCCCAAAAAATTGTCGCCATGATCTTGTTGGCCGAAAGACCCGCCTTAAGGTGCACGTTGACCCTGAGAAGATCGGTACTTTAAGTGTTCCTTGATCTCTGGTGTGTTGTAATGTAGCTATGTTTCACCTACGATTACAAAACGGCACGAAAACTCCTTCGAATTGCGGTTCAACATCGCCTAAAACTTCTTTGAAGTTATCACAAGGCTGCGCTTATGGTCAAGTATGAGCAATCGCGGCACCCATTGCGCGGAATGCTTTTTTATATCCAAATATTCATGTAAAATTGTGATGTACCCACTCAGTTGAGAAATCTACAGTCTCATGCTATATTCACACTGAGAGCTAAAGGCTAATTTAGAGCATTTACTATATATATATTTGTCCCTGTTACTCCTACAACGAGTAAAGGCGGATTCATAAATGTGGATTTCGTAAATGAGTATTTATCTCTCAGTGTCAACATAGCATCAGCCACCTCACGCACTTTCATTCTCCTATCGTTCAGTTTCATTCCATGGATTTTATCGACGATTTTTGGTGTTACGACCTCTTTTCGGCGATTTGAAGATTCAGCGTCACATGTTTTGCTACGACCACAACGGAGTTCAGTAAACCATTTCTTAACCTTTGAAATTGATGGTGCAGACAGAGTGCCCAAATTTATTAAGCTTTTTCTTGAATTCGATGATAATTTTTTAGGTAAAAAATAATGCTTGATTCATTGATGAGTACGCGAAATTCCCCTTTTTTCTATTTTCGTTGAAATTAACGAGATCGTCTGCTTTCAAAGATCAAAATTTGACAGTAGTCTAATAACAGATGGTAGTTTACTGGGTCAGAGTTGCATTTAAAGTAACAACGCCCGAAATTCAAAAAGTCACTGTCTTCTCAAACGATCTACGTAAAGAGGCCATGGCTTTGCTTGCTAAGTGTTGTGTCTTCCTACGCTTTGGCCGAGAGTGCTAAACGCTCTCGTTTCCATTCTTAGCGATTCAATCGTATAGTAATTGATCCATATTTCATTCATGGTTATGTACCGACGCAAAAAATCTGTTTTTTTACTGTGAGCAATCGCGAAACCCACTTGGAAAAATGTTTTATTATACACAATTTCTTTAGGCACAATTTTGATATCTTAGAAATCAAGCTGGCAAATCCACTGTCACCGCTATACACAGCCTTATCGGCGCGATCGAAAAAGCTTTTGAAGCAAAACAAACAGCGCTATGTGCCTTCATTGATATTCAAGGGGCTTTTGACAACAAGTCATACAATGCGATCAAAGCAGCAATGCAGATTAAAAAAAAAAACACATTTATGCTAGAATTAAAAACTCTATCTCTGAATTCCAACACGGTTTTGTTAGTGGTAAATCTACTTCTACAAACCTAACACTGTTCTCTCACTTCATTAAAACTGAAATGGAAAAAGGCAATCAAATTGACGTCATTTTTACTGATTTCGCCAAAGCCTTTGATAGAGTTCAGCACTCCATTATGGTTAAAAAACTTTCCCTAATGGGGTTTCATTCCTCTTTGTTATCCTGGCTGAGGAATTACCTTTCTGATAGATATCAAGTTGTCCGTATTGGTGACTGCTACTCAAAATCTATTACCAATCATTCTGGTGTGCCTCCAGGAAGCCACCTTGGACCTCTATTGTTTGTCTTGTTCATCAACGATCTCCCAAATTTTTTACAGCATACTAACTGTTTGATGTATGCTGATGATGTTAAACTGTTTAATTCGGTTTCTTCACCTTCCGACCATCGGCTTCTTCAAATTGATTTAAACAATATGATTAAATGGTGTTCAGTTAATAGACTTTATTTAAATATTGCCAAATGCAACATTATGTCTTTTTATATGAAAAAAGAACCAAATTTTTTTAATTACTCAGTCGCAAATAGTGGTCTTTCACGTGTCGAGTCTACATCTGATCTGGGAATCCTATTTGATAGAAAAATTTCTTTTTCCAACCATTACGATTGCATGCTTATTAAGGCTAATGCAATGATGGGTTTTTTGAGGCGTAATTCGAAGGAATTTAAGGATCCATATACCCTTTGAACGTTATTTTTATCTTTAGTAAGGTCTATCTTGTAATATGGATGTGTGATCTGGGATCCATATAACGAGGTAGATTCTTTGCGATTGGAAAGAATACAAAAACGTTTCACTCGTTACATAATGTTTAAATTAAATTGGAATTTTATGCCAACGTACGTATCCAGGTGTGCTCTTCTAGGTCTTAATACCTAAGCCTCCAGACGTAAATTTTTTCTTGTTATTTTTGTTCGCGATATAATTATGTCACATATAGACTGCGCGCCACTCCTCGCTCTTTTAAGAATATATGCGCCTGAGAGATATTTTAGGCAAAGAGATTTTTTTTTACATTCCGTATCATAGGACAAACTATGGCCGTAATGATCCTATTAATAATATGTGCTTAGCGTTCAATTCCATAAGTGCTCAAATAGATCTCACTCCGAATAGACAAACTTTTAAACAAAATTTATTAAGAATTGTTTAAAATGACTTTATAAAAGTGTAATATTTTTTAATATAATTATGTTTACATTTTATTAGTTTTATATCATATTGTTTTTATAATTTATATGTTATTACTCAAACTGTTAAACGATTGTTGATAGTTAAAATAGAAATAAATAAATAAATAAATAAATAAATAAATAAATAAAAAAAATATACCATCTTTAATCATAAGTACTCTGGATTCTAATCATGCTAAAAAGCAGAATCATAATAAAGTTTGAGCTTGCTGGAATTCGTAACAAGATTACTGCCACTAGTGGATGCCCTCAAGGAGGGGTACTTTCACCTCTTCTGTGGACCCTAGTCGTGGACGAACTTATCGCAAGTCACAACAACCAGGGTTTTGACACCAGAGGATATGCGGATGATCTGGTTATTTCAAGTCTGGGCAGTCATGAACCGACGATATCGGATAGAATACAGAGTGCCTTCCCTAAAACTTCAAAATGGTGTAAGGAAAAAGGGTTAAGTATAAATTCTGACAAAACAATTCTAGTACCCTTCTCTAGGCAAAGGAGCCTAAATCTGGTAAGACCTACCCTGGGTGGAAAAGTCATTGAATTTTCATATGAGGTCAAGTACTTAGGTGTGACTTTTGACAAGCAGCTCCGTTGGAACACCCACTTAGATTCAATAACAGGCAGGGCAACACGTGCCTTTTTTGCCTGTCAACGCCTCCACGGCAAAATGTAGGGCCTCAAACCGAAAATGATTTATTGGACGTTTACAACAATTGTGAGACCTATGGTTACGTATGCAGCACTTACATGGTGGCCCAAGGTTCAACAGCGCACAGCAGCTAATCAACTTACAAAGCTGCAAAGAATGGCGTGCATTAGTATCACTGGGGCAATGAGAACGTGCCCATCTGAAGATCTAAGTGTAATAGTAGGGCTACCCGCTTTCATGATCACTATCAAAAAAGAGACATGTCTAAGTGCACTAAGAATAAAGGAAATCGGTGATTACAAGGCAGGGAATTTTACGGGTCACATGAAGATATTCAAAACCTTCGAAAATTACCCCTTGTTAAAAATCCCAGCTGCCAAAGGTAAACTTCTCAAAACGCTACAGGGTCGTTATACTCAATAGGCAACTATGGAGGAATGATAGCTTCACAGTTGATCCTGGCTCACAGATATGGTACAATGATGGGTATAAACTCGAAAATGGAATAACGGGAGCGGGGATATATGGTCCCAATTTACAAAAGCTCTTCCAATGGGATACACGCCGACAATATTCCAGGCTGAGGTATACGCCATTGAAGTGTGTGTCAGAGAATGTCTCCCCAGGAAATCAAAGGGGGCTCACATTTACATAATTGCAGATAGTCAAGCGGCTTAAAAAGCCCTTAAAGCCTACGAACTAGAATGAAGACTAGTCTTCAACTGCGTAGAACTATTAAATATGCTGGGACAAAGCAACAAAATAGAATTATGGTGGGTTCCAGATAGCGAAGGATTCGAGGGCAACGAAAGGTCGGACTGCCTTGCCAAACGAGGAGCGTCTCGAACTCTTATAGGACCTGAACCATTCTGTAGCTTACCAAAAGGTTACATTCTAGAAAAAATGATAATATTGGAAGACAAGAAATTGCAGTGCCACTGGAACAACACTAATGGACAGAGCCAATCTAAGAAATTTTTAACTCTCAGTAAAGTAAAATCCAAAGATTTAATCAAGCTTAATAAAACAGACCTTAGAATTCTCAATAGTTTCTTCACAGGTCAAAAAGAGGGTCCTTCTGAATCAGACGTCTGCACACTATGCGAGGAGGAAGAAGAAACCCCTGAACAAATTCTATGTGAATGTCCGGCAATCCACAGTCTAAGACGCCTCCATTTTGGAGGGGAAGTAGTGCCCCCTTCAATAATTTGGAACACCAAGCCAGAGACAGTGCTAAAATTTATAGAAAGCCTAAATCTGGAGAGTTAATTAAGGGCATGCACATTAGATCCCATGGGTCGTGGTGTACATGGGCCTACTAAATATAAACTAACTAACTTTCTTAGAAAATCAGCTATTTATTGCAGTTTCTTTCGATCGGACAAAATAATTTTCAGTTTATTTTTTTTTTTTTAAAAAGATCAAAGAACCAAGGCATGCGCCTTATACCAACATGGTTTAGTCTTTGACCTGAAAGGAAAGGGATCGATTATTTAGAGGAGTTATTTGGAACCATACGTGAATTGCTTTTAACCAAGGCAAGTGTTATGCTTTGACCTCGGTAATCTTTTTCAGCCCTTATTTGTGTTCCTGTCCTTTTAATTCACACTTTTCAAAAAATTGCTGAGCTCAAAGGTATTCCCATCAAAGAACAGTGTTTCATTTGCAGTCGAAACTCGTTTTGATTCATTGTTCACAAAATAATAAAAGTAGCGTCACTAAAACTTAAATTTTTTATCTTTGGGATGCCATAAAAATTATCACTGTTGGTGCAACAACTTTTATGTTGAATCTTAAACGAATGTTGGTATTAATCAAATGTTTACGAAATAACCTACAAAAGTTGTTAGCATTAAGTACAAAATTGTTGATATGACAGCATTTTTTTTTTTAGTGTAGTTTTATATATCAATTTAGAAACAAATATGTATCATGCTCTAAGTCCATTTAATCTTTCAATTAATTAAAACATAACGAAGGTTAGGAAACTTTTTTGGCAACTCATTGGTAAATCTTTTCATGTTTCGATATTAAGTTCGATTGTCAGTTACACTTGTGAAGTTTTGAAGGCAATAACAATAACTTCTATTTGATATCAAAAATAATGAATGGAATACAGATTTTTCGATGTTTTTATACAGCATAGAAAATTAAGTGCAATTTTTTCTTAATTCCTACTTTTTCTAATCAATAATTTGCTTAGACAATGTTAATAAAATTAATGTCCAAGGATCAGAGAGCAAAAGTAAAAGTATAAAACCTTTCGTAGCTGTCGCATCATAAGTTTGGTCACAATCAAACGTAAATTTGATGGATTATTAAAAGTTTGTTTAAAATAACATATGGTATGGGACATTCGCAATGACATTCTGCAATGTTTTTACTTTACGACGTGTTGTACCTCGAGATCTTTTCCACCCTTGAATTATGTCCTTGTACCTTATAATTTTCTTTACTTGATATTTATTTGTTCTTTGCTACTTTTTGCACATTGCGACTTTTTACACCATGTGAGTTTTGAACCTTGCAAAGTTTTGTACCTTGTGGCTTTTTTTACCATGCTAGGTTGGACCTTGCGTTATTTTTTTACTTAGTGATTTCTGGTGGCTTTCCGCTTGCAAAAATTTTACAGTGTTGACATTGTAATGCATAAAAGTAAGCGGGATGTGAAATACTCCGAGTTGTAACGTTAAGATCGATAGTTGCTTTATTGTTCAAACAATAGTTTGGCTTCATTCGTCTGTGCAGCTACATCGTATTTCCTAACAAGAAATTTCTCAGTGAAATGCATTTGCGAAAACTATTTATCTTTGTGTTAGAAGTAGAACAAATTTTTTTGTATAATATAACTCACGATTTATTTATAAACCGGGAATAAATACGTTCATTAAATTGTTGTGAAAATATTTTGTGGCGTCATTTAAGGATTTTAGTATAATTTTTCTTGCTCTCTCCTATCATGTGCTCCATAAGCAACATGCCTGCTCCCATCGTCGCTTACTGTGTAAGGTAGATATTATCAGTGTTTTAGCGACCATGTCCAAACAAATGTAATTGAGAATTGTAAACACGCTTTGGCGGTCTTGCAGCTACTTTGTATTTAAGAAATAATTAGTTACGAAAAGTGTCATTTTACCACTGGGTTATGACTTTTTGTACCTTGCGAGAGATAGAGAGAGACAAAGAGTTAAGGAGAGCAGATGAAAAACGCCGCATATCGATCAAACAATCAATGGTCCTGTTTGTGTAAGGGTTTGATCACAGATCATATAATAGATCATATAGCAATTTATAATCTTTCGTTTGATATTCAATATAAGGTATAGGGTTTGTTGCACAAATATTTAAAAAATAAAATCTGCTTGCTTCACATTTTTTTACATTCCCGAATGTTTGTAATTAAGTGTTTAAAGTAAGCTTCTCTTCTAATTATGTTGGATATAAAATTATGTTGGTTTTAAAAATTTGTCAAGACTCTGCGAATCGGAATAGCATGTTACGAGTACTTATTAAATAATAAAAACAGTACAATACAACAAAATACCTCAGAGTACAAACATTTTTTGTAATTTTAGTTTATGCTTTTCTTAAAATATTTATAATATAATAATATTTTTAAATTTGCTCATGATAAATAATTTAGTGTAATCATGAATAATTTCATATAGAATTTAAGGCTCCTTTTAAACTGTTTTGAAGAAACTATTAGAAAAAACTCAAAATCAAAACAATTTTTTTAAAACGTTTTTCAAAACAAGAACCATTATTTTGTGAACAATAAAATGAGCGAGAAATTGACCCGTATGAATAAAAGTAACAGATTCAACTTTACTACAATTCAAAATAAAAAACCTTCAAAAGTATTCATGAATAAAGTGCTCTTTACTACACTACAAGAATCAGCTGTTTTGAACTTGGCACAAATTAGCCGGATTGGTATGAATAAGAGTAGCTACTGATTTTGAGTAGTAAGCAAAATGGCATACTACAATTTTGTAGTAAATTATTTATAAATATTAAATTCATTGAATTTATTTTATTTGATATTTATTTGGGCAGACGAAAAGAAGATTTGTTGAAGTTGAAAGCAAACTACAAACATGGCAATCGGCCATGGACAATATTAAAGCGCTCTTCAGAATCATTTTGTTAGGGATGTTCACGATTCACTGCACTTGCCTGGGCATTTGAGAACTGGAGGACTTTTGCAGTTGTGTAGTTGGGTTTTCGTCAACACGCTGTTAACAAAGCTGTTACAAATTTTCAATATGCACAAGTATACATTTGCTTCAGTCCTCAAATGCAAGTGCATTGAATCGTGAATACCCCTATTAAATTTTACCAGCTGCGACGAACATATATCACATTATGGTAGTAAATGCTACTTTCGAAGTTAGTAATTTCTAACATAATTTCTAACAACATTTTTATTCATACCGAATCCAAGCTTTTTTGTAGCACTTAACTTTTTGGTAGTTACTGCAAATTATTGAAGATGCTACTTTTTAACCGACTTCAAAAAGGAGGAAGTTCTCAAGTAAGTTGTTTTTTTTTAAAAATGTACAGTGGTGTGAAAAATAATAGAGCCACCGCCGAACCTCAATTTCAATACTAAAAAAATTAGACAGATGATAATATTCTTTAAATTTTTTCTTGGTTTTTTATTAGGTAATATTATAAAAAAGAAAATACATAAATTAAATATTTAAATTCAGTGCCCTAAAAATTAAAATTAATCAAATTCGGTATATACATTTATTTTTTCTGTGAAATAAAATAGAGCCATCTAAACTGACCTCCTAAAATTATTAAAAAGATAAAATAAATAATATGTTTAAAAAAATAATTCCTTATATAACTACTTATACTACCTCAGTATGTATGTACATCGATAACTCCTAAAGTAAAAGCCCGATTGCCGTAATTTTTTGTCAACAGATAGAGACATAAGACGCAAAGGTGCTCGTCTAGAAAAAAGGGCGGTATTCGACAAAGGGGCGTGGCAATAATAGAAAAATTCTCGAATAATATTGACACTAGAATACTGAAATTAGGTACAGGGATAGAAACAATTATTAAAAATTATTTTCAAAAAATTGTTAGTTATGTGATAAAGGGCGTGGCAATATTAGAAAAACGCTGTAACTCAAATAATATTGACACTAAAACACTGAAATTAGGTACAGGGGTAGGCATAATTATGAAAATGTACGGTCAATAAAGTGGGCTGTGTTGGATAAAAGGGCGTGGCAGTATAAGAAAAGTACTGTATCTCAGTTAATATTGACACAAGGGTACTAAAAATTGGTACAGGGGTAGAAACAATTATTACAAATTACGGTAAGCGTTAATCGACAAAGGCGTGGCAACATTAGAAAAACGCTGTAACTCGAATAATATTCACGCTAGGACACTGAAATTCGGTATAGGGGTAGGAATAATTATGAAAATGTACGGTCAATAAAGTGGGCGTTATTGAACAAAAGGGCGTGGCAATATTAGAAAGTCACACTTTCTCGACTAATATGGACACTAGGGTAAAACAATTCGTTACAAAAATGTGTAGAATTATTACAAAACACAATGAAGAAAGTGGGCGGTAATAAACAAAAGGCGTGTCACTTTTAAAAAACACTGTATCTCAGTTAATTTTGACACTAGTTTACTGAATTTTAGTACAGGGATAGGTACAGTTATTACAAATTATGGTTAAAAAAGTGGGCGCTATTCGAAAAAGTGCGTGAAAATCTTAGAAAAACGCTGTAACTCAAATAATATTGACACTAGGGTACGGAATTTCGGTAAAAGAATAGGTAGAATTAATACAAAACACAATCAAGAAAGTAGGCGGAGTTTTTCAAAGGGCGTGTCACTATAAGAAAAACACTGTTTCTCGAATATTGACACTAAGCTACCAAAATTCGTTACAAGAATGGCCAAAATTGTTATCATAATCTCTAAAAAGGAACAAATAAAAACTATTTAACAAAAAAAACCACTACAAAGTAAAAAATAATTTTTAATTACTTTTCACATAATTTCTTGATCAAATTTGATAATTTATTTATATGAATTATTAAATTTGAAATCTTATTATTATAATTTTTTTCTACTTTGTATTATTATCAAAAATATATGTGGTCACAAGGAATAATGACTAAACTCAAAATATCGTAAAAAAGCGATATGGAATTTGCTTAATTGCCAATATTTGGAAGTATGCAGATATCCATTTTTTGCCCAGAATTGATAATTACTTATGTCTGCATATATTTTGTTTGTAACGGTTCATATATTTAAAAAAATTGGGTCGTAGTTCGCGCAATTAAAATATCGTTTTTTACGATACTTTGAGTTTAGTCGTTATTCCTTGTGACCACAGATATATTAATTTCTCTATGAATACAAAACCTTTAAAGTCAGCGCTAATTTAATCAGACTTTTATTCATTGAACGCTGCGGCTTTAAAGTTTTTTTATTCATGGAGAAATTAATATATTTATGATAATAATACAAAATAGAAAAAAAATATAATATTAAGATTTCCAATTTAATAATATATATAAATAAATTATCAAATTTTACCAAGGATTAATGTGAATCTATAGTAATAAAACTCATTTTCTGTTTGTTAGTTTGTTTGTTTGTTTGTTTGTTTGGCCTTTATACAAATCTAAACGGCTCAACGGATTTTGCTCAAACTAGGTATACATATTAAGTACATCTCAACTTAAAATGTTACATACTTAGTTTTTGCCACGCCCCCTCTGAAATTTTTCAACTAACGGTAATTTTGTTATTATAAAACTTTTTAGTATCGGAGATTTTTTTGTATATAATTTTAATAAATTTTTGTTATTTTGACATCAAAAACATTCACATATCTTCAAAATTGGAGAAATTTTCAGTATAACGACTTTTTCATAAAACATCGTTGCCTAAGAATGAGAAAAAAACGACATGAAAATCAAAGTTTGGTCTTTCGATGCAAATATCTCCGCTATCCATTAATATATTTCATTCAAATTTTTTTTGTTCAAAAGTTCAATAAAATCACTTCACAAAAATAGGTTGAACTGTACCGTTAAGTCAGTGTATATATGTTTTATGATTATGTCAAAAAAGGTCCAAAATATTGACTTTTTACTCAAAAAATGACTCAAAAATTGTTGTTGTTGTAAAAACGAAATCAATTAAAAATTGCACATGACATAGCATTTGCATGCTACCTTTCATATGACATAGCATTTATTTGCAAAAATTCTTCCAACTAAGCGCAAAAATTATTTTACTGTTTTTGTCATCAAAACAACAAGGGTACCCCCATTGATTTTTTTCGCGAAATTTATTTTTTCCAAAATGTTGTTTTTATATTTTTTTACAAAAAATCAAGTCTCAAAAATAATTTATGTGAGAAAATTACCCCCAATATTTCTTTCCAATTAAAAGTTATGGCTAAAAATCTATTTTTTATACCAGACTATTAATAAAACTTAGTTTTGTGTTAAAATTCTCTATATAGTTTGAACGTCCCCATATATATCTCTAAGAATGCAGTTGTGTGTCTAAAGTAATTACGAATATTTTGGATTACATAAAATTTTCTTTATAGTGATCATCTACTTATATTTTGCCTTCAACCCCCCGCCCACTCCTGTTAAATTTGTTTTGTTGTGATGGCTCATTTGTTCTCTCTATTGTGTCACCGTAGTCAATTAGTTCTTTATCAATGGTACTTTAAATGTTGTATATATATCACAATTTTATCGAAAAGATGTCTGTGAATAAGAATGCTGTAAAAGTTAATATTTTCATGTAATCAGTTTCAGCTATATGGCGATATAAAAAAGCATATGCGCATCTGGTCAGCACAATTATTTCATTAGTTTTGATCTGTGCGTTAAATTCACAAATAGATGGCGCCACATGTGTAAGATGTGTGGGTACAAACTATACGTACACCTTGCGTTGAATAGCTGAATTATGTTTTTTCGAAAGTTTCTTCAAATTTAACCCCACACGATTGGGATTACAGACAGGTGGCGCTATTTTCTGCTTAGAGAAGAATATCTGATGTTCTTATGCAGCTAGCAGATAAGTTTAGCGAAATATTTTGCGAAAATGCTATTGCTACCAAACTTTTAGAAAGTAAAATAATGCAGTACTGCCAGTTTTTTTTAGAAATTTTAGTGGGTACAATCATTTTTAGCACAACAAATTTTCATAAAACATTGATAGCTAATAATGAGAAAAAAAATTATATGAAAATCAAAGTTTTTACTTTTAATGCCAATAAATCTGCTGTTTTTAATATATTTCATTAACATTTCTTTTTTTGTTAAAAAGTTCAATATGTTTTTTAATATAAATCTTTGTTTAGACGTTAAAATGTCCATATCTCAAGGACGCATTGAGTCCCACCATAATTTTTATTTTGTTAAAAAGGTAATTGTGCTTGCTTTAAGATTGAGTAAATATAAAAATTCTTTTTAATTTTTAAAATCTGTTTTTCGTACCGCTTCTTTGAATTCAATTAGCTCACCGCAAGAGATGGAACCAACAACAAAAATTTTCCTAAACTTTTTTGGAGCAATGTTCGTTCAATTACCTAGCAAACGGTGGATAAATAAAATTAAATAAAATAAAATTCAAATAAATATCAACATGTTTTTCATTATTCCCGATTTTAAAAACATTTAATCGAGAAGTGTATGTTAAAATGTTTATATAAATGACTTTCGAGTAACACCGGGTATATCAGCTAGTAGTAATTTAAAATTATTTTTACTTTGTAGTGGTTTTGAAGTTGGTTTTTTTTTTTTTTTTTGTTAAAAAGTTTTATTCATATGAGCCATTGTTTAGTGACTCGATGTCTTTCTTAAAATTTTTATATAATTTATGAAATACATTACAAATAATCATTATTAGAAAATCTTAATAGACATTAAGTAAGCAAATTAACCATTTCTTTTAATATCTAAAAGCTAGCTAAATATATAAATTAACAAAAATACAAACAAAATGGTGCAAAAAAAATGCAATTAAAATTTAATGCAATAATTTTTGTGCAAATCTCTAGTATGTGCTAGGAATATTATTCTTTTGAATCAAAAATCTTTAATTTTTTTAGAAATTCATTGCTATACAATTTAATTAATATACAACTCTCTCTATTTGTTATCTTCTTCAAGCGATTTAATGTCGGTGAGTGCTGCAGAATTTTGTGAAAATCGAGCCATTAAAATGGAAACCGATGTATCTAACATCGATCAACTGGCTTTGGTGCCTGTGAGTGCTGTTTCCACTCAGACATTAGCGTGTGGCACAGAACTATCGCTCAACAGTAGCAACGAGATCAGTCTCAGCAATGATAACAATGAATTTGCCAAAGATGAACCCGATCCGGATAATATAAAAATGTTTGTGGGTCAAGTGCCCAAGGCCTGGGATGAAAAGCAGCTGCGAAAGCTATTTGAACAATATGGACGCGTACACACATTGAATGTGTTACGCGATAAGGTGACATCGGTGAGCAGAGGTAAGTCCGAAATAAACATACGCACAATTATATTAATTTTTTGTTTTTAAATCAAATGTAAGAGCCTAGTTAGTAGTTAAGTTGATGGTAATAAAAGCTGTACCATAACAGGCACAACACTTTAAATTTATTAACCGCAGGTCATATAATTAAACTTTTACTTCGAACAATCTCAACATCTCAACAATCTCAACAAGTGCCGAGCCTAGCACCTATTTATAGCCAATAATTCACACACTCGACGAGAGTTTAATAAGGGGAATAGTTGGTTTTTCGTCTAAATTATCGTAGAAAAAGCAAACTTTCGAAAGCAGTCAACATTTGACAAGGAAAAACGACGACATTAGCTAACTCGATATAGTTACATAGTGCACGAAATGGTGTGACTAGCATACAAACTCACAGCATTAGCATTGATAACGGTAAATGGTGCACACAAGCTTCCAGCAGCCAACCTTGATTCAACAAAGCACCATTTGCTACGCCTCCCAGCTCGTGATTTCAATACAGTCACGTTCTCACACATACAAAATAACAAACATTATAATCAAACTTATAAACATAAAGCTTTATTACCACAAAACTTAGGTGAGACTCGGTAGTTTTTGGACTATAGCCTTTTCAGGTGCTTACATTAGCCACGAGTTGCTGACGCGTTGGCAAAAGTAACTGTCAGCATAATTGGCCGAACGAGTCTTGTTAACGGTTATTATGTTTGTCTGGAAATTGGTCAACGTTTGCAAGACCTCGTTGGTTTGTATGGAGTTGTATGAGTTCCTTAAAGGCTTAGTGTAGCTAGGTTGGTAATGTGATTTTCTCTCTGTCCTGTTTGTTGGCATTTTTGTCTCTATTGCAATATTTCCAATGTAAGTAAGTAAATGTCTTCGTTGTAATAGGTTTATCGTTGAACTTTGGACGAAAGATAAACACACCAAATGTTTCCCAGCGGAGCAATTTATAGTATTAGCAAAACATAAACTTTTTCGTCCTTAATTGGTGGTTAATTTAAGAATATGTTTACTGAAGTATGTAGCTATTTCTAAGAAAACTAGTTTGCTTTTAATTACTAAGGTGAGGCTTTTACCGGCTCTGTTTAGAGATGTTGTTTTTTAATTCATTTCTTGCTATCTAAAGAGCTTTAGTTTCAAAAACGTAGGTTTCCATGTCTATGGAAAAAATTTCTCTAGGCAATATTTTTTAAAAAATGCTCCCAAATAATATTTCAACAAATATTTTTAAAAAGTTTGTAGTTCTCAACATTGCAGCATTTGACAATACTAATCTATATAAATAAAAATCAAATGTCGTTCGTTGGTAATTGCATCAGTTGAGAACGGCTGAACCGATTTGGATAATTTTTTTTAAAATGTTCGTAATAGTCCAACTTAGGTTTTTACGGAAAGAAAAATTGACCACGCCCACTTTGCGCCCACTTTTTTTGATTTATCTAAATTCGGAAAACGGCTGGACCGATTTGGATAATTTTTTTTTTTAATGTTCATAGTAATCCAATTTAAGTTTTGTCGGAAAGAAAAATTGACCACGCCCACTTTTGCGCCCACTTTTTTCAATTTATCTAAAATCGGAAAACGGCTGGACCGATTTGGATAATTTTTTTTCAAATGTTCGTAGTAATCCAATTTAAGTGTTTACTGAAAGAAAAATTGACCACGCCCACTTTTGCGCCCACTGTTTTGATATCTATATATATAAAATTAAGTGGCAAAACTTCCTGTTCGCATACTCCTCCTAGACGGCTTGCCCGATTTCAATGAAATTTTCAGGGGTGATTGGGGTCTGTGTGGAGGGTGCACATAAGAAATTGCATGTGTGTATCTTTGCAGGTTTTGTACCACACCCCCTTTTGTCGCCCACAAATCAATAAAAATGCTGTATTTAAGACGGTTTTGGTCGTATGAAATTAAAATTTGGTAAATAAGTTCGTATGATAACTATAATTAACTTTGAAAAAATGGGCGTGGTCACAATTCATCTACGCCTACTTTAAAGAAAATATCAAAATACTTCGAAACCATTGGTCCGATTGAGCTCAAATTTTGTAAGTACGCTTTGCTTTGAGTACGAGATGGTTTAAGGGGCAATGCCACACCCCCTTTTACCTCCCACATATAAATAAAAAATTGTTGTTACCGAATAGCTTTAGTTAGAGTTATGGGTCGCACAGCTTAGAAATTCGGTATTCGACCACAATTTAGACGTACCGTTTCTGTGATGAAATTTTATGGGAGTGGACAAGGGGGAGGAGCACCTCCGATACAACCCAAATTTGTGATATCGAATAGCTTTGAAGTTATAGGAATTCATCTTTGGAATTCAGTTTTTGACCTCAATTTACACATGCAGTTTCAATGGTTTTATTTTATGGGCGTTGGACAGGGAGGCGTGACATCTCCCTTACAACCCAAATTTGCGATATCGTATTGCTTTGAAGTTATAGGTTGACAGCGTAAGAATTCGGTATTCGACCTAAATTTATACATGCATTTTCAATACTTACATTTTGTCGTCGTAGGGCAAAGGGGAGTGGCATTTCCCATACAACCCAACTTTGTGCTATCAAATAGTTTTAGAGTTATAAGTCGTACAACGCTGAAATTCAGTATTCGACCTCAATATACACATGCAGTTTCATTGATTCAATCTATGTTCATTGGTAAGAGGGGCGTGGCACCTCCCATTTAACGTAAATTTGCGATATTAAATATCAGCGTCAGAATTCAGTATTCGGCCCCAATTTATACATGCAGTTTCATTAATTACATTTTATGGGCGTACGACAAGGGGGCGTGAAACCTCCTATTTAATCCAAATTAGAGATATCAAATAGCATTGGGGTTATAGGTCTCACAGATTTGGAATTCAGTATTGGACCTTAATGTACACATGCAGTTTCATTGATTACATTTTATGAGCGTTGATCAAGGGGGAGTGGCACCTCCCATACAACGAAAATTTGTGATATCGAATAGCTTTGTAGTTCAAGGTCGCACAGCGTCGGAACTCAGTATTCGACCAAAATTTACGCTTGCAGATTTACTGATAAAATTTTTTAGAGTTTGTCGGGGGGGCGTGACACCTCCAATTTAACCCAAATTTGCGATATCGAATAGATTTGGAGTTATAGGTAACTTAGCCTCAAAATTCAGTATTCTACCTCAATGTACTCATGCAGTTTCATTGCTAAAATTTTATGGGCGTAGGGAAAAGGAGAGTGGCACCTCCCATACAATCAAAATTTGTGCTATCGAATAGTTTTGGAGTTATATGTCGCACAGTTTTGGAATTCGGTATTCGACCTCCATGTAGACATCCAGTTTAATTGATTACATTCTATTAGCGGTGATGAAGAGAGAGTGGCACTTCCTATACAACCCAAATTTGTTATATCGAATAGCTTTGTGGATATAGGTCGCACAGTCTCAGAATTCAGTATTTGACCTCAATTTAGACATGCTGTTTAACTGATAACATTTTATGGGCGTTTGAATAGGGAGAGTGGCAGCAACGCGCCGGGTTTCAGCTAGTTCTTCATAGAAATTACTTATGAGCTCTTATCATTTCATATAAATTTTGTTCGGTATTGCTTAATCTGTTACCTAACTTAGCCTTATATCCGCGGACGTTGAATATAACATCATGGGACACTTATGGAATGGGATAAGTGTTAGGCAAATGGTTCAAATGCATGCAAAAATGTTTTAATCATAAACAAGAATATTTCGGAAAACAATAAAGCTACAGGTTGGTTGAAAAGTATTACAAGTAAAAATGAAAGAATGTGAATTTTTAAATAAAATTAGTTTTTTATGCAATTTATATTGCAATTTATAATCTCCCTCAACTTCAATGGAATTATTTTAATGATCCTTCGGTATGGTTATAACATCTCTGTTATGATTTTCTAGAAGCTGTTCCACGAATACAATAGCTTCTTCATTCGACGAATAACTCGTTCCACGAAGGATTTGTTTAAAGCTTCTGAAGACGTAATAGTAGCTGAGAGCCGAAGGGTGAAGTCGGAGGGTGTTCAACAGACCATGGACAAGCAGGCCATGAATACATGGACAAATTTTTTATTTTAATTTCGGAAAGCAAATATAATAGAAAGAGTCAATACAGTTTTTTATGTTATTCAGTTGTGTTTTGAGCTCCGTGTACCCTCTTTTTATACTCTTTGAAAAAGATGACCATAATGCTATTTTATCAGTTTTTCATTCTTTGTTCATTTATTCATTTTTCAGACATCGCTTTTTAAAAGAAAAAAATATATTAAAACCGAATAAGTATTTACACATTAATTTAAATTCATTTCGTAGTAAGTTGACTTTTGTAATTCCTCTTTTAGGAATTTTGGAAGTTGTTAGCGATGCTACTACACTACTTGCAATACATCCTGCTTTTGAACTTCATCGTCGGTAATAATTGTAACCAGTGCCGGATTATCCATAAGGCAGTGTAGGCAACTGCCTAGGGGCCCCGCATTGGCGAAGAGCCCTGCGCACTGAAAAAAAAGTTTGAAAATGTTTTATCGAGTGAAAATTTCATTTTGAGATTTTTATCCTCAATGAAAATATTATTACCTTGTTTTTTATATATATTACTTTGTCATATTTAAAATTATTATATAATTGTTTTCGCGGCTATTTTAACGCCTACTACGGTATGTAAAACAAAAGCAAGAGCAGCTTTTTTAACGCAAAGCGTTTCAAAACCTCTACATTGTGAATGCAAAAGTACTGGTACTACGTATAAATATACTCCAGAGGTATTGTAGCAATAAGCTGGATTTTCAATTATCAAAAAACAGCATAGTGTGTAGTATAGAATGGAAGTTAAACTTCTTTAAAAAAAAATAAGAGATATTTTAGTGTAAGTGAATTCTTTTCTACGCAATTGCTTAACATTTTTAGTCTTTTACAAACGAATTGTGCTTTTTATTGCAGACTGAAAATAAATCAACAAAAATACAGCTTACTTGTTTTACACTAAACTGACAGAAATTTAAGATTTACCTTCACACTTTAGATGTGCAGCCCTGCAAAGATTTTTAACACTTATGTGTAAACTGTTGTGCTCAAAGGAAAAGAGAATTAAAAACTGGAAGCTTTTTTGCTTATATTACTAGACTAAAATCTTTTTCGGGGAATTAATTCTCTGTTTCGATTTCTAAAGGACTTAGTGACAAAGTTCCAAGATGAAATTAAAGAAGCTTGTACAAAGTTTAGTTAACATTATTCCGCGGACATTGAGTCTGAGTTTATAGACGAGATGGTACAGTTCAAGTACTTCATGGATGCGGGAAGAGATAATATTGCAACTGCCAAGGAATCGTATAAATTGATTCTTGATAATATGGCACAATAAACTTTTCCGAAAGTAGTGATAACATTAGAAAAAAATAGAGGTCTGATGACCAGAGAACGCCAATAGCGTTTATCGCTATCAATAAATCATTTAATAACATTTATTTTTTATCGATATTTTTTCGATCAGATATAAAAGTTTTTTTATACCTTTACTTGTTTCTATCAAATATGAAATTTATTTCTTGATCGTTATTTCTTCAATCAGAAATAAAAGTTAATTATTGGACGTTATTTTTTCAATCAGAAATAAAAGTTATTTCTTGGTTGTTATTTTTCCGGTCAGAAGTAAAAGTCATTTTTTTACAGTTATTTTTTCGATCAGAAATAAAAGTTATTTTTTGATCGATTTTTTTCGAACAGAAGAAAAAAAATTATGTTTTGAATGAAATAATTTCTATAAAAAAAAAAAAAAATTCTAAAAAAATTTCATATTGTGAGAGTGCTGAGAGCTAATCTCAATTTGAGTATTAAAAAAGTGGCAACAAAAATGTTGAATGGCACTTAAAGTTGGAATATGGTGACAAAAGTTGAAAAATTTAAACGAAAGTTTGAATTTTATAAGTATAATAAATACTCGTGTAATGCAAATCGTATGCTATAACTTTTATTTTTGAATGAAAAAATAACGACCAGTAAAAAAACGATAAAAAATAATTTTTATATCAGATTCAAAAAATAATGACCAGAGGCCGGATTCTGAAAATCGCCTAGCTAAAGCTTAATCTCTATCGCTTAAATGCTAAAAAAATGCTGCGTTCAATTCCTTAGCGATTTCGCTAAAATGCGATTCGCCTAGCTAAAAATGTTGCTTCTACTACTCGCCTCAGGAAGCGTTGTTTTAGCGATTCTTATGTCAAAAAATTGATTTGGTTATGGCTGTGTGCCATTTGGAAACTTTCACTATTGGTTCTATAGGAAAGAAAAGGTTGAGTTGAAAAAAATTTCTATCTGTTGTATTTAAATTGTCATTTTTTGCTGTGGCAAATGAAACCTGAAAATGTTATCCAATTATGTTTTGACGTTTTCTCAGCGAATAAACGAGTTTTTTAAGACAGATTTGACTGCCACTACTACTACAAATTATTTTTGTATTCAAAATGATATTATGAGCTAAAAGGAATGTAACTGTTTTAAGTAAAATAACTTATAAAACTAAAACTTGTATAAGCATTAAAAATTTGTAAGAAATAACAATTTGTATTCATGATTATTTTGTTGTATGTATTTTATCTAATTAGCTTAGAGATGGAATAAATTGAAAACCTGTTTTAAAATTATATGTTTAGATTTTACTCCTCTTATAAAATATACTGTAGTAAAAAAAGTCAGTGTTAAAGTTTTCTTGTCAACTGGACCTAAAAATCCTTAACCTTAACTATACGCGAGGATAAAAATCGCGCTATACATAAAGGTTGCCATACCCGAAATACACTTACTACCAAATTTTGAGCTCAATCGACTGTTATACGAAAGAAAATATTGACTAATACTCAGTCGATCAAGCAGCTAACCATAAAGCATACTTGAACACGTACCAACTCTTCATCGGCCATATTTATAAATATTTAAAAAGTATATTCAATGTACTAGTTTTGCAAGTTGAATGCAGCAAAGAAAAAACTTAATACATTGCGTATATCAGAAGTAATGAACTTCCAAATTGAACATAAATATTTATTTTAAACTCTTTAGCTCCTAAGACTGGCCTAGTTTTAAAATTCTTAAAAAAGAGCTGTAGCAATTTTTATTGACACTAAAATAAATAAAAGACGGCTGAAGTGACTCCATGCATTTTAATTGCTCCTCAAGCCTGCATTTTTAGCCTAAGAATAAATATTTTCTAAATATTAAAAGCAAAGCAAAATCCTCTTTTTATACGGAAACATAAATAAAACTACTTTTTTCAGAAAAACTACACAGCAAAACACTGATGCTAACAATTTTGTAAGTGTAAAGCACAACCCTTTTGCTTCACTCAAAAATTCTTGTGCCGGTTGTCAAAATTTCTACTACTCCCCGGGGCTACATGAAGTTTTGACAATAAAACTCACCTCACTGATATCAAAAATTCTACTTCCGACTGTCAAAAATTCATCATCCGAGTGAAAAGCTTTCGAAAACTTTTTAAAGTTTCTTTCGAATCCTTAATTAAATTAATATAATAATTAAAATAAGCTTGTTTCTTATTTTTAAAATACTAACGGCACCAATATCTAAGTAAAAAGTGCAAAATAAAAACATTCAGTTATTTGAAAAAATTTTAAATAAACTTAAGTTAACATACTTAAAAATTTGCGGTTAATTTTTTAAGTATATTTACACGAGTACTTTATGATTTTTCATTAAATATTCTCGTGTTGTCATAGAATAAAACTATGAAAAAACTAGTGAGGATTTATTTTGACTGGTTCAACTTTAAATACCAAAACAGTCGTGGCTTATTGGAGGCTTGGGTTTCATGCAATTCTTCAAAATTTTGCACTTAGAGTACATTTTACAAATTAAAAATTAGGGCCAAAATTTCTTGTCAATTAATGACTTAATTGCAAACTAACTGCATTATTCCGTTTTACGTAGAAGCACACCAATGATAAGAAAGACACAAGAAGCAATACTTTCTTCCATATAGAATTGTTTTGCTTCAAGTGTCTTTCTTATCGCTGGTGTGCTTCTTCGTGATACAGAATTAACACATAAGAGTGTGTCACAACAATTTTAGCTTATTTGTAAACTATCAATTCATTTAATAAATTTTTATAAAGTTTTAAGAGATGAAACCTTTTTCTAAAAGCATGTTATATGATAACAATAGGGGTATTCACGATTCATTGTACTTGCCAGTGCAGTTGAGGGCTTCTGCACTTTACAAAATCAAAATATCAAAATCAAAAATCTGCGCAAGTGCTTTTCTACTGCAGCTTAAAACTTGAAGATTTGAGCAGTTTGCACTTGTGTGCATTGAAAAATTTGACAGCTTGGAAAAAGTGTTAGTGGTGTGTTCACGAAAACCTAACTGCACAACTGCAGAAGTCCTCAACTGCACAGGCAAGTGCACTGAAACGTGAATACCCCTAACATTAATACAACTGATAAATACAAACAGCAAGTTTTCGGAAAAGTGCTTTAAATTGGTATATTTTTCTTTGAAAACATTCAAAAGAGACAAAGCATTAATTTTTCTTAATAAATGTATCAAAAAATTACGATTTTAATTAAAAAATCTTTTAATTTTTAACTTAGCGGCAACAAAATATTGGACTCTAAAATTATAGCTAAAAATAAAATTAGAGTTTCTGTAAATCGCGAAAAAATGTTTAGAATCGCAGCAATCGCTAAAAATTAAGCTATGACAGCTTTAATTTTATTCTTCGTTAAAAGCTCGTTCAGTCTCTAAATTTTTAGCATGAAAATAAGCGATGGAGTTTTTCAGAATAGCAATATCGATAAAAACTATAAATTTAGCTTTAGCGGTGGAGATTTAGCTTTAGCGTTTTTCAGAATCCACCCTCAGGAAATAACTTTAATTTCTAATCGAAAAAAAATAACGACCAAAAAATTACTTTAATTTCTGATCGAAAAAAATAATGGTAAAAAAATAACTTTTATTTCGGATCAAAAAATATCAACAAAAAAATAATTTGTTTGTAACTGTAAATAATCATGTCACAAATGGAATCTCTAGCTTCCTAGCGTCACATTGCTATATTTAAAAGAATTATATAACAACTTTAAATACATGATCTTTTGATCTACAATTTTAAAAAAACTAGTTATTTTAGTTTTAATAGTTGGTTATAATTTAGTTATAATAGTTTATAGCAGGGCTAATGACATCAAACTCCACAAGGGAACGTAACTTTTCGAAATTAAAAATAATCAAATACTGTCTTCGTTCATATACGTACACCCAGAAAAAAAATCTAATTATTTCAAATAATTTTTACTAAACTTCAGATTAAAACTTTCCAACATGAACCATCAGGTTAAGATTACCGCATGCCACTTAGGTGAATTTAGCCTATTTTTGTGGTTTAATAAAACTGACAAGTGTGGTTAACTTAACCGAATTTCAACCAGCATTTGTAGTTAAATTGAATTGAATAAAGTTTATTTAACCAAATGCTAGGCTTACATATTTTACCTCAATCACCTTCTGCAAATTTTGAATCACGAGAAACAAAATTAAGACTAAAAATCGTCCAATTAAATCCCAGTGGTGTCTCCAAATGACCACAGAATAAGGTAAAATTGAAAACTTAAAGACAGGCTTATTTCACCTACCTTGTCCCGAGGTACCTTTTGTTACAAATTCTGCATAAGTAGAGTAGAATTTGACAGCTGGAAGGTTGTTTTTTTCGCTATAAGTCCACCATGTTTTTCCCCCTTTTTCTACTTGTATTTCTGTGAACCAGATCCGTAGGTGAAAATAACGTGGATCAGGCTAATACGATGTGGTTGACTCTCCTAACCAAATTCGTTAGGTAAAAATAACCTAGATCAGGTAAGATTATTTTTCCCTGAATGTAGTTACTTTAGAATATGTAGTTACTTTGTATGGGAGGTAATCGTGGTTTCATACTATTTTGACATATTTATATTTTATGGTGAATATTTGAGACCAAAGCTTATGTGCAAAAGTCATTACATTCATTTTTGTGGTATTTTCAGAGATTTAACCAATTTGAACAAGTCACGTTATATTGGAGGTAGGCAAAGTTTTTATCCGATTTCAACTAATTTCAAATATATGGTGTAATTTTTACTTCAAAGCTTATGTATGAAATTTTAATTGCAGTTGCATTTATAGAGATTTAATTTTTTGATCAAGTTACTCTGTATTGGAGCTCGGCATAGTTTTCATCCGATTTTGCTCAATCTCGAACTTGAGCTTAATGTGTACCAAAGTTAATGTACCCCGTACGCGTAGGGGTATTCATAGCGTAATTCTGAATATAATTGAATTGTGGTAGAAGATGTGTATTTTATGCGTTAAAGAAGTGTAAATGGGCCCCGAAAATATCATTGCCTAGGGGCCCCGACATGGTTAATGCGGCCCTGATTGTAACAAAGTCTTCGATTAGTTTGACAGCTCGTTCCGACAGAACATTAACTACTTTGACATGTCTAACATATGTCTCACATTCATTATAATTAAGATGAAGTTGCCATTCATTTATGGGCTTATTCATCCACTTATCCTCTATGGCGAGGCTGTGAAATAAAAATTTCGAAAAAATTTTTTGTGTGTTCAAATGAAAATGACGTATAAATTTTTTAATATGAGCTTGAAAAACTTTTCTACCAACTTGTATTTGCAATGAAAATATTCGGTCTTTATTCCCGAAATATATGTAGCAACACTTAGATGGGAGGTGAACATACAATATTTTTTAGGTAGGGTATTTATTTGTAAAGTTATGGGCTTCTTAATAATAGCCTAACTTGAATTTCTGATTTTTTGTAAATAGTTTTTCGGTTGGATTAAAATTTTAAACAGCAATTCTGTGGTCAAAAGCACTAAGCGCTTAAGTCAAAAATTGCTGTTTCGAGTAATCTCGTGTTAAAGTTTTCAATCGCCATATGAATTGTATGAAAGAGTCTTTTGTTTTTGTGTCATAACTTTGGCTAGGGTCATGCTAGAAGCTCCAGATTTTGTGTGCTTATAAAGCTATATTCTTGGAACAAATCTACATCAATAACTCAGTTTTGTCTTAAGTCGACTTAAGCGCTTAGTGCTTTTGACCACAGAATTATTTGTTATAAACATTGCAAATAAAACATTGCTATATCTCCTAAGCTATAAGAGATAGAGCAAAACCTAGACAAAAAAGTAAAGTAACGTATTTTCAAGAAATAACACTGACTAAACATAAGAATTTCAAGCGAATATTGAGAGATATGATAATATATTTGAATATATACCTAGCTGCATTTTTTAAAATTAGGTGCAATTTTGGTTTCGATGCGCTATCCATACTGTTCAATTTTGTTCAAACTGCGCTATCAATTCTGTAAACGAATCCAGCAAAAGTCATATGTGGTATTATAAGGGCTCGCAGAAGTGTTATTTTAGTTTCTTGAGGAACAAATGTAGCTGTTTGTCAAAGTTTTAGTGTTTGTCAAACATTATACATTCGACTAACTGTGTAGTAAGTATCGTCAGTACAACTTAAATTAGAGTTTATCTTAAAGCCAAGACTATGCCTTTAGTTAGTCCCTAGTCGAATGATCGTATTTGATTTAACCAAGGTAGGATGATTTTTTAGGTGATATGAACAATGGGAGATGGCCAGTGTCTTAGTTTTCGTAGCATTTAGATTGAGGTAATTTTCTCAAGCCCAGAAAGATTTCGCATTAAGCATCATTCACTCTACTTATCACGTCTTCAGACAGATCAATGTGTCGTTAACGTTTTTGAAGCAATAAACTATATCATAATTAAAAAGGCTAAACAGAATTGTACCAAATATTGAACCTTGTGGAACTCGTGATGGTATTTTTCTCAGTTCGGCAAACGAATTCTTCACTACTACCTGTTTGCTTCGGTCTACTAAGGGTAAATTGTTCAGTGCTAGTTTAAACTCTAGTCAAATTAAACCGAGCTTAGCTCACCAAATTTGGACGTTTAAACTTGGTTTAACTAGATATTTTGACATTCGTTGAAGTTAAATTGACTTAAATTATCATATAATGTGGTTCTTTTTTGCCTTAACCGAGTTTAAACGTACAATTTTTGTAAGCTAAGATCGGTTTAATTTGACTATAGTTTACATTCGCACTGAAAAAATAGACCTAAGTAGCTTCTTATTAATTTGATGGCATATTTACTAAACCCAAATTATGTTCTTAGTTTTTGCAGTAGTATCAAATTTTTTACTGTATCAAAAGCCTTTGAAAAATCTAACAAAGCAAGTATTGTTAGTTCTTTCCTATCATATACAGGTCGAATATCCTCCATTATTTCAAACATCGCGGTCGAAGAACTATGGCCTGCTCTAAATCCGGGCTGATTTTCAGTAAGAAGCCGATATCTTTGCAAATGATTAACAATCTGTGTCAATATACTTATGGGTCGAAAGTTATTGCATTCCTTTGCAGTGTTACACAGAGGGAAAAACCTATGGGCTTACTATGTACATAAATTTATGTACTCACGATATACATTTCTGCACACATAAATTTGTTAATTTTCTTGTACTAAGTAAATGTTGAAATCTGTATTGAATACATAAAATCTGTACGCATTGCAGCGTATAGTCAACATAGAATATTAAGTACTTAACACTTAATTATGTGTCGTGAATGCATAAATATATGTGGTGGGTACATACACACTGTACTGATCAAAAAATTATTGTAAATAACTTTATGTAATGAGTACAGTTCCGATGTATGTAGTACATAGACTCTTAACCCATTACATAAAATATTAAAGAACTGAATGTTTTGAGTACATAGACTATTGACTAATTACATAAAACTATAAATAATTGTATATTGTGAGTACAGTTCCGATGTACGTTGTACACACTTAAAACATTTACTAGTAAAATTTCTACGAATGGTATTCGTAAACAAAATGTTCGTATATTCTACAAATATTCGTACAATATAAAAAGTATTTGTATTGTGATATCTTTAAGAATTTATTCGTAAAATGTTACTTTTACATAGTAGTATCTACGAATATTTTCGTTTTATATACTAAAGGTATTCGTAAGCAAAAATAAATCAATTCGTTTTAGTGCATTGTACAAATAATAATATTCGTAAATTTCTCGTACGAATAATATCGTAATTTTCTCCATTACATTCGTAGTATTCTCTACTGCTTTTGTCCTTTTTACGAATGAAAAATAATATTAGTAGAAACAATTCATTCTTAGGTTAACCGTACGAATTATTAGTGGAGTTTAAAAAATTGAAAACCGAAATCGTTCAGCCTGGTTTGTCGAATAAATACAGAATATAAGGAACTGTATGATTGTAAAAAGTTAAATCCAGTAAGTTAAAGAGCCGAGGTTTAAACTTCAGTTTTTTCATTTTTGGTCTCCAGCTCAGACAAAATGTTTTTTTTTTCGTTATTAGATATTTGATCATTCGTAAATGGAATTAATGTATTAGTACAATATACATTTTTTTTTTTTGTGTACGAATACAAATAAAATATTCGTAATATGTACTAACATACGTCGATTCTACGAATTCTATTCGTAGCTGAAAGCTGAAAGTAATATTTACAGGGACCGTACCGGTTATGGTTTTTATCAAAAAATTCAGATATTAACAGTTATCATTTAACTTTTTTTTTCCGACCAAAATACTAGTTATTTAATGCCTTTTATTTTTTTGGGCAAAAATAACTGTTACTTTTGACTTTTATTTTTTTGGTCAAAAATAACAGTTATTTTGTGCTTTTAATTTTTTTCGGTCAAAAATATCAGGCAATTTGAATTTCTTTAAAGGCCACTTGAAAGGCAAAAAAAAGTTTTATGCAATTTTTATCGTCTCATCAGCGCGCACATTTTGAGCTATGAAACTTTTTAGTTTTTAAGTATTTATTCGGCCTTTGAAAAAATACAAATTGCCTGATATTTTTGACCGAAAAAATAAAAGGCACAAAATAACTGTTATTTTTGACCTAAAAAATAAAATTCAAAAGTAACAGCTATTTTTGCCCGAAAAAATTAAAGGCAAAAATAACAATTAATATTAATTTTTATAGTAACAGCCAAAAATTTAAAAGAAATTTAATATTCGCGAAGCTGCTGCCATTACGATAATAATGGTATATTTGAAAAAGTCCACCGGCCACTTTTTCGTTATGCCTTTTTCATCTGAAAATTGTAAAATAACAGTTATTTTCGGTCCCTGAATATTTACGCACAAATATTTTTGAGAGCATAGATTTTTAACCCATTAAATAAAACAATAAATAATTGTATGTATTGAGTACAGTTCCGATGTACCTAGTACATAGATTATCGACTCATTACAAAAATTTGTGTACAGCATATTTGTAATGAATAAAGTATCTGAGAAATATTTTCATATACTCAGTACATACATTATTTACTCATTACATATTTGTAGTACACAATTTCATGTAATTAGTTCATAAATAATCTACCCATTACATATTTTTAGTACATTATTTTATGTAATGAGTACATACATAACATAATCATTGCATATTTTTAGTTCATAATTTAATGTAATTAGCACATAATTTTTTTCATGCTTGTGCCTGAATCACCCTCTCAATCAAATGCAATGAATAAATTCATAAAGAAAGGGCTTATTTTCCACAAAATAATTGAAAATTAATAACAATAATTACCTGTCGATTGATACCAAATTTGTAGGATTTCGAGACACAACAATTTTTGATTTTTGTCGACTGGACAGTTTGCTGTGAGTCGTCCAGATATTTCATATTTAGCGCATGGAACACTTTGAAACACATATCAACGGTACCTATAAAAAACAAGGAAATTCATTGATGGGTGGTAATACAATAGAGATTCACAAAAGTTGAGACTCGCAAAAGTTAAAGAAACGGAAAAGTTAACTAGGCTTCTGCCACCACAGGAAACTCTAAAAAGTTAATTTTGTCGTAACTTTTCTGAGTTCTTGTATGAAATACTTATGAAAAAAGTCTGATATTTCAAGAAAACATACATTTGGTTTATAATATGTTTATAATATGTAAATATAACGCTTATTTCTAATTTCATGTAAATGTATGCACATAAATATAGTATTTTATAAATTAAACTATTGTCCTTAAAGTTGACAGACTCAAAAACAAACGGGTTAACTTCTGTAAATCACTACAGTACAGTGAAACTTCCCTAACTCGAAATTCGGTAACTCGAAATTCGCCATAACTATAAGTAGTATTTGTGATTTTTGCTTTCTCAAGGCATTTTCCTTATATTTTGATTCTATAAGTCGAATTTCCCTAACTCGAATTTTTCTTCAACTCAAACCGAAATCTCATTTGTATTAGAATCATGCATATTCATCTCCATTACTCGCGATTCGAAGAATTGACTTCGTCGGAGCATCGCTCCGCGACAGTATGCAAAAATTTGCATGGTACCTTTGTGAGCTTGAGTCGAAAGATATAAAAGTTATTAGGGGTATTCACGGCTTGATGCGAAACGCAGTTGCGACGATGCGAAAATGCATGATTGCGAACTTGCGCATCATTCCAACAACAAACCTCAACAAGCCTCAAATAATGACACTAGGTGAGACCCAGGTGGCCGAGGATGCAGATCCACTGGATTTTCATATACCTGGGTACCGCTTATTGCCATTGTTTTCTTTGCATAGAGGCATCGCCCTTTTTATAAGAACGGATGTAGCATACAGGTGTGAGAGGAGTCTGAACGTGACCGATCCAGAGTTTAGCTCAATGTGGGTTAGGTTCAGGCTTCGCTCTCACTTGCTGCATTTTTGTTTTATTTACAGAAGCCCGAATCTAGGGAGAGAGCCCACTTTTAACAAACTGGACTCTCTCTCTGATTCGATTACGCATATTTTGGGGTTGTTTCCTGACAGTGAGATCGTTGTAGCAGGCGATTTCAATGTCCACAACCCGGCTTGGTTACGTCACTCGGGCCCATTGACACCTGTTGGGCAATATGTTGAGCTATTTGCTGAATCGAAAAAATTGATTCAACTAGTGAAGGAACCCACTTTTTTCCCTCAAAGTGATATGCATAGCCATAATACCCTTGACCTTCTTCTGACTTCACATCATGAAAAATATGATGTGAGTGTCAACGCACCTCTTGGTAACTCGGACCATTGTACCATCTCCGCTGTTTTTCCATATTCTAACCCCTGCACCTCTACGCCCAAAGCCTCGAAGAGGACTGCATGGTTTTATGGAAGGGCAAATTGGACTGCGTTAAATAATTTTTATAGCAGCTTCAATTGGAAATTATGTTTCGCTGATTGAAATGTGAATGCCGCGGCTGTCATGGTACAAGAAATTATTCTATTGGGTATGCGGTCTTTCATCCCCAATAAGATGAGAAGCATTAAACCAAAAGACCACTCATGGTTTAATGAGACTTGCAGGATTGCAGTCAGGTCCAAAGAGGAAGCCTTTCAGAATTGGCGTTCTAACAAGAATACTGATACTAAAAGACTTCGCATTGAGGCAAGGAATCGCTGCAATGCAATTTTAAAACGCGAAAAGTTTCTGCACGAAGCTCGCATTCGAAAACAGGTTCTTCTCTGCCCCAAAGGGAGCAAAAACTTTTGGTCATTTGTTAAAAGAGTGAAGAATCAGACATCATCATCGATTCCAACACTTTTAAAAGATGACCAAATCTTCACTGACTCGGCTGATAAAGCGAACCTATTGGCTGGATTGTTTGCAAAAAATTCCACTCTCTCGGATAGCAATCAGCCACTGCCCTTTGTTGGGGGTGGATCTTCTGCAATGCAGGAGATATACTTTCGAACGAGAGCAGTTAAAAGGGCCCTTACAAATCTCAACGTAAACAAAGCCTCTGGTCCTGACGGCATACCGCCAATTGTGCTTAAAATGTGTGCTTCTTCGCTGGCTCGGCTTTTGCGCAACCTTTTCAACATCTCCTACAGAACAGGAGTATTGCCATCTTGTTGGAAGGTGGCAAATGTCCAGCCGGTGCCTAAAAAGGGTGATGCCACGAACCCTGCAAACTACCGACCTATTGCGATATGCTCTACGCTTTCCAAAGTTATGGAGAGCGTAATAAACTTCAACGTTGTGAAATATCTGGAGCGCAACCAACTGCTCAGTGACCGTCAATATGGTTTCCGTAGGGCTCGCTCTACTGGTGATCTTATGGCGTTTTTAACCGAAGAATGGAATAAATGCGTTCACTTTTTCGGCGAGAGCAGGGTTGTTGCTCTTGATATTTCTAAAGCGTTCGACCGAGTGTGGCATAAAGCGCTCGTGTCAAAACTTGTTGCATATGGTTTTGGTGGTAACTTTGCTCGATGGATCACGTGTTTCCTCAAGGACAGAACGATTCGAGTCGTAGTTGACGGTATTTCGTCCGAGGAGCACGCCATTAACGCAGGAGTACCGCAGGGTTCAGTTCTATCGCCAACCTTATTTCTGTTTTTTATCAACGACCTTCTGTCGTTGACGCATAACCCAATTCTTTCGTTTGCGGACGACAGCAGCATTTGTCATTCATATTCATTCATAAAACGCCCAAGCTCTATGGAGATTGAGAGAAAAAGGCAAACTATGAATGACACACTCCTTAATGATCCACAAAAAATCTCCGAGTGGGGTCTTGCTAATAGAGTAGAGTTCAATGCAAGCAAGACCCAGTGTTGTCTGTTAACCCACAAGCGGATGGATTGCCCCTTAGCTCCCCTCAATATGAATGGTGTGGATCTTGTGGAATCAGCCGCTCTTGACGTTCTGGGCATATCGATCCAATCTGATCTTCGTTGGAATGATCATATTTTCGATGTGTCGAAAGAAGCGGGCAAGTGCCTAGGTTTTCTAAAACGGTGCAAAAAATATTTCACTTCAGCTGATCTTCGCATGATTTACACCTCATATATAAGGCCGAAAATGGAGTACAATTCGTACATTTGGGCAGGGGCTTCAAGATCTTATTTGGAGCTTCTGGATCGAATTCAACGTCGTGCGATATATTTGATAGGGGATGAAAGTATTTCATCCTCGCTCAACTCTCTTGAGCATCGACGCAATGTTGGTTGCCTAAGCCTACTGTATAGGTATTACCATGGGAAGTGTTCAAGGGAGATACATGGCCTGACGCCACCAGCTCGTGTGTTTCCCAGGTCCACTCGGGCAGCTGTCCAAGCCCACCCTTTTACCATTGCATCGATGCCCAATAGAACATCGCATTACCGTGATAATTCGTTCTTTAGTCGAACGGTTAAGTTGTGGAATAGTCTCCCTGCGAGCGTGTTTCCTAGCAGTTTTGAGCTGTGCAAGTTTCACCGACACTACTCCATCTATCCATCCTCCAACTAACTATCACCCATCTTCCGAATCAACACAATGCTTACGCATTTATAGGGAGCATCCCCTGAGCGTTGGTTCAGTCTAAAAAAAAAAAAAAAAAAAACACATTGGAAGCAATTTTGCAACTTTTCTTGAATTATGCACTGCTCAAATCAATTGCGAGAACGCACAAGCCGATGCTAAACAGATGATTCGTGTTTTGGTTGTTTTCGAACGTGGTTGCCACCTGGGTAAAACTTTAAAAAGGTTAAGTTTGTACGTAGATTTTAATAACTTTTTATGATTTCGAAATAAGGTGGCAATATATTTACTGTTCATTCGGCACTTAATTTTATTGCATAAATAAGTTGCAATATTGATGTTCACGCGTAAGTGCGTAAATTACCTTGCATTTTCACACTCTTGCAATTCGCAACAACCCGTGAATACCCCTATTGTATCTTGTTGTGCTGTGTGTATTTTCTTGGTATATGTTTTGTGGAAGCGAAGAGATGTTTTGAATTTTAAGGTAAATGCGGCTCATTTTATAGTATTCAAGAAGATGCTTATTGACTTAACGACTGCATGATAGAGCTAAATCTGATGAAGATGAAGTTGAAGATATTCCACCGCCAACAATTTTCGAAAGAAATCACTTCGCAGACAAAAATGAAATTATATACATAATATTTTTTTCTAAGTTTCACTGTATCTATTAAATTTGTTACTTTAAACTATGTATCTGTGTCCATAAGAAATAACAGCTTAAGTCTGATTTTAATGTTTCGAGAAATTTGTAAATCGTCATATACGTTCTATGAAAGGTTCTTTGGTTTTTGTGTCATAAATTTGGGTTTAATCTCTCATGAAGCTGCAGATTGTGTGTTTTTATGGTGATAAATGAGAGGAACACAGCCACATCAATAACTCAGTTCTTTCTTAAACCGACTATAAGTGATTTTTGCTTGTGGGCGCAGATATATATATCGATAGTCAAGCCCACAAAAATAAGAAGTGAAAAATTCGAAATGTTCAGCAACATGAACAAATATGAACATGAACAGGAAAAACATACACCTATTTTACTAGGACTTACCTTGATACATTTACAATTCTTAATTGGACTAACTGATTGGTTCCTTTTACTTCACTTCACTTCACTTCACTTAATTTATAACACTAAAATTTACACGTTTTTAATTTCTATTATATTTATATGTATCGCTCACACATGTATTCCTTCTTTGCAAACCAACAAACGAATGACATTAGACAGCAATATCGTAAACCGATATGCAATCGAGACGTGTATTGAGTCTATATTTTATGTACTGAATACAGGCCCCGTTTTAATCGCATAAGCGTGACGTGTATGAAGTCCATACTTTATGTATTCAATGCAAGTCTTACTTTAATTGCATAAATTAACGTTTAATGAGTCTATATTTTGTGTATTTAGTACATTTCTGGAAAAACATTACAATAAATTTTGATTTAGTACACGTTGCTTGTATTTATTAAAGTCAGCAATATATTCAAAACGCAATTCGATGTATTGAATACATTTTTCATTCATTTTACTAAGTAAAAAAAATTATGTGTACCAGTACACGCTCATTTCACCCAGTACATATAGCTCCCGTTGCGTTCTCATACAAGATGCAGTACATAGATTTTACATAGATGTCTCTGTGCTGACTACATAATTTTTTCCCTTAGTGTATTTTTAGCACTACGTTTGCACTAGGTTTTTAGCACTATTTGTAACCTTTCAATTGTATGGAAAGATTGACGTTGTTATAGGAAAATGTATAATATGAGTGAGGGGCGAAATAATAAATCGAATAATATTTTTTATAAACCGTATGCTTATGCTGTCATTTCCAACTGCGTTTGATTTTATAGAGAAGATACCGTTTATTTTTTCTTGCTAGTGGCCATATCAAAAGAAAATTGCGATCAATAATACGCAATACAATAAAACCTATCGTTAATTAAATTAAGTAGAATATCAGTCGGCGTGTACAATATACAAAAATAAGTTTCGATAACATTTACATAAATTTTGCACTCAAATCGAAAAAGTATTGCCCTTTTTACGAAAGAAATCAATTTGAAAAAATTTGTTTTCACTCAAAGCAAAATATTGAAATCTTCGACTAATATTTTTTTCAAAATATCTATTAAAGTTAAGAGGAAAGGTAAATTAATGTTAAATTTCACTAAGTATGATGTTAAGCTAATCGTGTGGCAAATCGTGTGGCAAATCGTGGTTTTGAAGTGAGCAATACAATTTTTACTTTTATTAGATGTGTATATCGCATATAAACCAAAAACAATAACTTTAGCTAAGGAAAATTTACTTGATCTAAGAAAAAATGTAGAATAAATATGAACTAAGGACATGAGTTCTTAAAAAAAGGATACATTTTACTTAAAGTAAGTAAAACACATTTTTCTTAAAATCCGTGTAAGGACTTGTTGCTTCAATTACTTTCCTCATTTCCACGAAGTTGGAATTTAAAAAAGTAAATTATTGTAATTTTCAATTCGCACTATACTTAAAATAAAAAATGTTCCCTATATTTTAAAATATCATTTTTAATTAAAGTTAAGGGTTTTCTTACAATAAAAACTCTGTTTTTTTTTAAGACCCAATTTTTTCATTTCAAAAAATTTTTTACTTTATTTCAGTAAACATATTTTAAATAATTTTATTATAAATCAGCTAGTGATTTTTTCCTTTTTATATTGAAAAAACTTTGTTGTTGTTGTTGTTTCTTTGGAAAGATTCGTTAGAACAATTAATTGTTCTAACTTTGACCTTAAGCTCAATAAACGATTTTAAAATATCAAACAACTAGAATTTGTATTTAAAAGCAAGTATGATTTAAACCATCAAACATTTAGAATTTGTATTAAAATCATATAAAATCAACATAATAAATTACAAGGTCATTTAGAAAAAAACTTTAAATAATTTTATTTTTAACAATACCCCTTTTTTATTTCAAAAATCATTTCTTATTTTCCTTTAAATTATTTCTTCTTAATTAATAAGAAGTTTTCCTTAATTATAAGACAAGATTTTTTTAAAAAAAACTACATATAAACTCATTAGTTTTTGTATTTAGTTTTAGAATTAAGTAATAATTTACCAAAAATATTACTTTTCTTTGAATTATATTCAAAGTACTTTAAAGTAAAGCTAAAAATGTTTCTTAATTTTAATACTAAATGTAATACTAAGAGTAAAAGTAAAGTAAAATTTGGTAAAAACTTCTAGTAAAAAAATTTTACAGTTAAAGAAGCTCACTATTAAATGAAGGGAATAAGTACCCTAGAATTTTAAAGGGAGCCTTTAATTATTTATAACTAGGAAAATTTATGATCTTTAAAACAAAAAATTAAGAGTATACATTTTTATTATAGTTAATTGTTCTTTAATTTACTGAATTTAAATTAATTTAATGAAAAGTTCTTTAGATTAAAGTCAAAAACGTGTCCTAAATTCAAAGACAAAATATACTTAATTTAATTTTTAGTGTAGGTAAATAAAATAAAAAAAGGCTTGTATGACTACATATAAGTTGGATATAGGCAAGATAGAGAAATATTGCTAGAGGTTGAATTATTTTCAACAAAATATACCTAAATTTGTTAAACTGTCTAAATTGAGTTATTTAAGTTTAGAGATAGAAATTTTACTATCAAAACAGTTGTCGGAGTTGAAAGTTTTGCATTTACTGACCTTTAAGATGTTGCTGAAGAGATACATGTTTAAGAAAAAAAAAAAAATTGGGGAACATTTTAAGACTTCGTCGTGCCTTCATTTCTCTACACACAGCATTCGCAGGACATTGAAAAGATTAAAGATTTCATAAAATAACCAATAGATTGAAATGCTTTCTCTTAAGAAAGGTTTCGAGCAAACCTTAAATGTCTGTCATAACTCATCACTGTTCTCGTAGTGATCGATAGCAATTTGTCGCTGTCAAAATGTTTATCGTCCAATAATCGCATGTTCTATTATATTATTGTTATTCTTGTCAAAACGTTAAATAAAAAATTTATAACCTGCATGTTTTGCAAAAAATTGTATTTACGAAATTGTTTAAGCATGTTCAAGAGTTGTTGTATTTGCCTTGATTTGCTATATTTATAAGTGTAGTTTTATGAAAAGAAAACAAAAAATTGTCAAATTGTGTTGTTTGTTGTTTTTACATGTATCTGTTGCTTTTTTCTGTGTTTTTACAGGGTGCTGTTTTGTTACTTACTACACACGCAAGGCGGCTTTAAGGGCACAAGATGCCCTGCACAATATAAAGACACTCGAAGGGGTAAGTAAAATGTTAACGTTTTTTTGTAATTTTAGAATTATAACCTTGTGCTTAAGTAGAGTCGTTTGTGTAAGATTAACATGTTAGTTGAAAAAAAAAAAAACAAAACAAAAAAATGTAAATTGTCTTGCTTTAAGTGAAAAGTCTTACGAATATTAGGGAAAATTCGAGTTATTGATAGCTTCATTCTCAATTGCGATGCAACTCGAAAGTTTTCATTTTTTATTAAATTTCATTAAATAAAATGCCATCGTTGTACGCTTTAAAAGTCGCTCCATAGTTTTGCTCTTAAAAATATTTAATTATCTTCTTTAATTAAATAGCATTCCCCTTTTTAATTTTGTTTCTGTTTCTGATTTCATATCAATTTACTTCAATTAGATATTCGTTATTTATTTATATAATGAAAATTAATTCATTGCTCAGTAAAATGCATTCGAACTGTGTGCACATATGTAGTTTAGGGTGTGTGGGGAGAGGGAGTGGTGGAAAAGGGGGTAAATATTGTTGTAATCATGCAGAGTTTTATTGTAACGTATTTGTTGCAGGTCAAATACAAGCTTTGACAGGGTTCATTCACTGAAATTCAATTAATTTGCACTATTAGAAAATTGCTTGATAGATAGAAAGGACGCACAGTGTAACAAGTGCGGCCATAATTCAAAAATTATTTTTTTCGAAATACAGAAAAAAGCATAGACTTCGAGAGAGAATACTTGAATTAAATGGAGTCCAAAATATTTCTACAAAATTTGTATTTTTGTAGATACACGACACCATGAGAGTTGGGATTTCCAAAGATAACTTATCTTGTACGTTACATATGTATATTTCTAAGAATTGTCTTCATTAATTTTTAATATAAGTATGCACAAATTGTACAAGAAAAAAAATACGAAATTGTATCGGTCTGGAAAAATATTTTTTGTTGTTTTTTACGTACCGTGATTGTGGTACCGTTACTTTTAGCGAATTTCGCCTCTGCAATTTTTTAATATGTTATTTTAATAAGTACAAATAATTGTATGAAAGTAAATTTTAATCAAAAAACCTGCAATACTTTACAAAAATTGCATTTTTGTAGTGATAACATTAATGCTTTTTATTTAGGTTCTGCTGTGGTAAAAGGAAAAACAGATGTTATTTAAGTAATTTTTTGCAATAAATGATTAAGAATATATACATGAATTATCAGGCCCGACAGTTCGCGTTCACCCCGTGTGAGTAGCTCGTCTACGCAAAAAAAATATACACAGAGAAAACAACATTTTCAAAAGTGGCAGAAACGAGCTACTTTAAAAAACGTTTAACCCAGATTTTGCACTTCTAACGTTTATTTTAATTTTAAAAACGAACATTTTAAAATGAAATAGCAAAACGTTTATTTTCATTTTAAAAACTTACATTTTAAAATGAAATTCTAAAATATTCGTTTGATTTTTAACAATGGATATTTTAAAATGCTGTAGTAAAACGTTTATTTTCATTTTAAAAACGAAAATTTTAAAACGGGATTCTAAAATGTTCGTTTGATTTTTAATAATAAATATTCTCAAATGTAAAATGTTTATTTTCATTTTAAAAACGAACATTTCAAAATAAGATTTTAAAATAAGATTTTAAAATGTTCGTTCGATTTGAAACAATAAACATTTTCAAATGCAATGGTACAACAATTATTTACATTTTAAAAACGAAAATGCTCATTATTTCCCATTAATTAAAAAAAGAAATCCGCATTTCCTCTATTAATTAAAAAAAGCTGTATTGGTTTTCAAAATTACAGTATTATTTTAGTTATTTTATCATCAGCTATGTTCATCTCGTTAAAATTTTTTAGATAATTATACTGTCTATTATAATTATCCCATAATAATTATCAATTATTATAAAAAAATAGAATTTTGTCAGATATTATTAATTTTATTTTAAATACTTACCTTTTAGTTGTGGCAGCAAATGCTCCAACTCAAACTCTTTCATTACTTTCTTGCAGGCAAACTGCAGAGTGATGAAATCGAGAATTAAAAATATTTTATTTTCTGAACAAATATCAAATACATACGTCAATGAAACATATATAGCAAACAATTCGTTATTAACAAGTGTTTTGAAACAAAGTATGTGAATTTACTATATCATGGTTAAACGTTCGTAGTTGTTTTAAAAACGTTTCGTTTTACTTTTTTATTTAAAAATGTGCGTTTTCATTTTTGTATGGAGTAAAATGTTTTAAAAATATTACTTTTATCTTATTTCTTCATAGTAAAATATACGTGGTTGTTTTAAAAACGTTTCGTTTTACTTTTGTATTTAAAAGTGTGCGTTTTCATTTTTGAATGGCGTAAAATATTTTTAAAAATATTAAATTTACTAAACCTTTTAAAAATGTGCGTTATGGATTTTTTTGTTTTCTCAGTGTAGTTTTCTATATTTGTTTTTTTCTTGTGTAATCATTTGTTTAGGGTAGCATTGCACGTTTGAAAAATACATTGAACTCAATTTAAAACATTTATTTTGAAATGACTTATAACACATATGAGCAAATCCACAGAAAAGTCAACCGTGACAAAAAAATTAAAACGTGTTATTATGTGATATTATCTAAGAGAAACATTTTAATTTTGTTAATTTAAGCAATTTAGTTATACATTAATTCATTTACCATGACGATCACATCGCCTGCACTGTTTCACAAATGTAGTTTTTTCGTAAATGTTTAGTAAATGTTTAGTAAACTTTTATGTTTCAGTAAAAATCGAAGACATTGGCTAAAGATAATGAAAAATTGGTTGAAGCAAGGAAAGGACAATATATAAAATTTGTTTTCAATTACTAATTTTCAAAATTACTTAACTACATAATTACTTAATTACCCAATTAAACAACATTGGAAAAATGTGTGACGTCCGACACGTAACGGCCAAACAAATAAATTTGTAAACTGTGACTTTAAAACAAGATATTTGAGATGATGTTTGCCTTGTTTCAAACTTATTTAATTTGCAATTTTTTTTTCCTTTAGACTTTTGAGGTTCAATTAGGGCCGGATTAACCAAATTTACCGCTGTGGGCTTAACTAAAATTCCGCAAAAAAACCAACAAAATTTCATATTTTGGACAATATTTTAAAAGGTTTTATCGACAGTTTCTTGTGCTGAAAACGTAGTTACTGACTACTTACTCTTTTTAAGCTTTCAAAACTGCAATAAAAGTTTTGTTTTATTCTATTTTTTATTAAATAATCAATTGTAATTCAATTAATCTCCCACTCAGAGGGATCAGAGCTTGTGAATTTAATTATGGAAGATAGTTGTACCTAATCGAACAAATAAATTAAACATCTGACCAGAGTTTTTAACCAGACCAGTGTTGACTTAGGCCGAGTTCGTAGTGCATGACTTGCGTCCTCTTTTGCTCCAATGTGTTTTTTGGCTCGACTCAGCAAAAATCGTTCACTGTTAATGCGGCCTTACAGTTTTCTTCGCGGCTTTATTGCCAGATGTACAGTAGCCTGCTTTGGTACCCACTTGACTTTCATAGTAATCTTTACCAGTTCCGCAATGACTTGATGATGGTTGTTTTTGCCAAAATACATAATATTAATACCTATCCCGAAAATATTAATCACTAGCTGATATACCCGGTGTTACTCGAGAGTCATTTATATAAAAATTTTAATACACACTTTTCGATTAAATTTTTTTTGTAAATTTTGGAATTTTGTAAAAACGTGTTAAATTTAAGTTTGAGACCACTATAAAAATGTTAGTTAGAAAAATTAACCAAGCTTTTTTTACGAAGAAATAATTTTATCACTGTTTTTTCACAATCAAAAACTGTTTTTTAGTTCTAAACTGAATTTACTGGCTACTGGTAAGCATGTTACTTGCACTTCGCTAATGAAAATCAAATTTATAAAAATCTTCCTAAAATTTTTTAGTAGTTTTTCCAGTTGGAAAATAACAAATGGATTGTCTCTAAATAAAAAATTAATATAAATTGAGTCTGATAGTTGATGCAATTTCTTAAATCTTCTGAATTACTATTTTAGACGAAAAATTGTAAAGTCGTTTTTTAATGTAAATTAGCAAAAAGGTGTAAGTTAAGAAAGCAGTCGCTTTTTAATTTTTATTATAGTATATACAGCAACCTGTAGCAATATTATCGACGTTAACAGATCGACATAAATCCAGCTAAAAAATCTGCAAGAACAGTGCAAGAAGTGCCATTATGTTATTTGCTGCAAGTTTACGCTGTGTGCGAAAAGAACTAAATTGGATAACAGTTTCCGACTTTTCTAATATATTGGAATCGTGTCGGTAATGCAGTACTTATTTCTAATTTATAATATTTTCCAGCATACTTTTCAGCATACTTTCGGTTAGTACGCAATTGAACCGAAAAATGTGTTCAATGCAGCCAAGCTTACAACCATGATTGGAGAGTTAAAATGTCAAAATTTCGCTGTCTTTTATATGTCGGTACATTTAATTGGCGTGGAAATTTGACTTTCAACAATATTGTTCAAATAACACATTAAACATGAAAAAATTAACTTTTACAGTATTCTTATTCACAGTCATCTTTTCGATGATACAGTGATATATATAGAACATTTAAAGTAGCATTGGTAAAGAACTGTGTGACAACGTGTGGGTGTAACAATAGTGAGAAAAATGACAAATTACAATAAAACAGATTTAACAGGAGGGGGGGGGGGGGGGCAGGAGGTGGGTAGGAAAAAAGTAAGATTTTTATATACACCAAAATGTTTATAATTACTCTAGACACACAACTTCATTTCTATATAGAGAATTTTAAAACAAAACCCAGTTTTATTAAAAGTATGGTATGAAAAAATTGATTTTTAGCCATAACTTTTGATTGGAAAGAGATATTGGGGTAATTTTTTCACATAAATTATTTTTGAGACTTGACTTTTTTGAAAAAATATAAAAACAACATTTTGGAAAAAATAAATTTCGCGAAAAAAATCAAAACCCTTGTTGTTTTGATGACAAAAACAGTAACATAATTTTTGCGCTTGGCTGGAAGAATTTTTGCAAATAAATGCTATGTCATATGAAAGGTAGCCAGATGTGCAATTTTTAATTGATTTAATATTTACAACAACAACAATTTTTGAGTCATTTTTTGAGTAAAAAGTCAATTTTTTTTACCTTTTTTGACATAATCATAAAACATGTATATACACTGACTTAACGGTACAGTTCAACCTATTTTTGTTAAGTGATTTTATTGAACTTTTGAACAAAAAAAATTTGAATGAAATATATTTATGGACAGCGGAGATATTTGCATCGAAAGACCAAACTTTGATTTTCATTTCGTTTTTTTCTCATTCTTAAGGTAACGATGTTTTATGAAGATATTAAATAACTGTCCAATTTTGAAGATATGTGAGTGTTTTTGACGTCAAAATAACAAAAAATTTTTAAAATTAAATACACAAAAATCTCCGATAGAAAAAGTTTTATAATAACAAAATTACCGTTAGTTGAAAAATTTAAGAGGGGGCGTGGCAAAAACTAAGTATGTAACATTTTAAGTTGGGATAAATTTAATATGTGTACCTAGTTTGAGAGAAATCCGTTGAGCCTTTAAGTTTTGTATAAAGGCCAAACAAACAAACAAACCAACAGAAAATGAGTTTTATTACTATAGATTGTTTACTTACTGCTTCGTAAGTATCTTCTTTGCCAGATACATAGTCGCTTTTTTCGGATTCTTTAACGGGGCTGAAAAATTTTGTAAGACGACCTGTATTGGCAGCCACTAAACCGCTTTCGTCCATTCATTATTGTTACTTAAAAGTATTGCCTCATTGCGTAAAACAAACTCAGTCACTTGCTTTTTTTTGTTTATTTTAAGAGAAGATTTCAGTGAAAAAGAAACCATCGTGACAATGTTAGAATGATAACATAAACAAAATACTTTTTTAAATTATGTTGTAATGGGGGTTTTGTTCACAGGCTGAGGTATGCTCAGCGGTTCCAGGGTCAAACAAAAGACCCTCAAACTTTTGTCCAAAATAAATACGTAGACTTGGTGATTTTCTTGCTCAGACGATAGTTTCTGTTTTATTGTTAAATCAAGTCTTTCTTACAATACACAATATTTTAGGAATATGATAAATTTACAGCGGTGGGTGAGTCTGCCGATGCTGGTTCGATGATATTTGGTGTTCGCTGAAGTTCGGTGCTGTTCGGTGATGTTCGGCGATGTTCGGATATGTTCGGTGTTTGCTGAAGTTCGGTGATGTTCGGCGATGTTCGGATATGTTCGGTGTTTGCTGAAGTTCGGTGCTGTTCGGTGATGTTCGGCGATGTACGGTGATGTTCGGTGTTTGCTGAAGTTCGGTGCTGTTCGGTGATGTTCGGCGATGTTCGGTGATGTTCGGTGTTCGCTGAGGTTCGGTGATGTTCGGCGATGTTCGGTGATGTTCGGTGTTCGCTGAGGTTCGGTGATGTTCGGTGATGTTCGGTGTTCGCTGAAGTTCGGTGCTGTTCGGTGATGTTCGGCGATGTTCGGATATGTTCGGTGTTTGCTGAAGTTCGGTGATGTTCGGCGATGTTCGGTGTTCGCTGAGGTTCGGTGATGTTCGGTGATATTCGGTGTTCGCTGAAGTTCGGTGCTGTTCGGTGATGTTCGGCGATGTTCGGATATGTTCGGTGTTTGCTGAAGTTCGGTGATGTTCGGCGATGTTCGGATATGTTCGGTGTTTGCTGAAGTTCGGTGCTGTTCGGTGATGTTCGGCGATGTACGGTGATGTTCGGTGTTTGCTGAAGTTCGGTGCTGTTCGGTGATGTTCGGCGATGTTCGGTGATGTTCGGTGTTCGCTGAGGTTCGGTGATGTTCGGCGATGTTCGGTGATGTTCGGTGTTCGCTGAGGTTCGGTGATGTTCGGTGATGTTCGGTGTTCGCTGAAGTTCGGTGCTGTTCGGTGATGTTCGGCGATGTTCGGATATGTTCGGTGTTTGCTGAAGTTCGGTGATGTTCGGCGATGTTCGGTGTTCGCTGAGGTTCGGTGATGTTCGGTGATATTCGGTGTTCGCTGAAGTTCGGTGCTGTTCGGTGATGTTCGGCGATGTTCGGATATGTTCGGTGTTTGCTGAAGTTCGGTGATGTTCGGTGATGTTCGGTGTGACTGACTAAGGCAAGACCCGACTATGAACAAACTTGTTCTCGGTTCCAGCCAGTAGCGACGGTACAAAGCACTACGCTCTCGAGCCGTACCGAAGTCTGTCACAACGCGGTCTATTTATCCGTATGCTGCCATTAACCTTCTGGGAATTATAGCGTTGCGTGTGGTTTATGTAGACTCGGCTGTTGACTACGTTGAATGTGCTGGCTGTATGTGTGCGTGTGTGTGTAGGTATGGCTGTTGGTTGAGTTAAGCGCACAGTGGTGTAGTAAGGCAGTGGCGTAGTGTGCGGGGTGCAAACTTGTAACGGGGATCACCGTTACAACTCCCCCCCTACTTCGGAGAGTGATTTGTCAGGTTATTATTTATATATATATATTTTTTTTTCTCTGCTTCAACTTCGGCTTCCAGTGCTCGAAATATATTTTCGGTTGATGCTCTACTTCGTTTGGTTTTGACGAAGTGGCTTAATTGCCTTCGTAAATCCTCTACAGTGCAGCCATCAATTGGTAACCCGATCTTTCGGCACTCGTTAATGAGCCGTTCCTTTTTAAGTAAGTATATCCAGCCGAGTGAATCCGATGTTAGATGTTTGTCCATATTATTATTTTTATTGTGTATTGTACCTGCTTCGTCGTCGTTGGTGGGTGCGTTCGGTTTTCCACTGCCGTCTTTGGAAGCAGGTCCCTGCTCGGGCGCCATTTGCAAGGGGGGGTTTTGTTCAGAGGCTGAGGTATGCTCAGCGGTTCCAGGGTCAAACAAAAGACCCTCAAACTTTTGTCCAAAATAAATACGTAGACTTGGTGATTTTCTTGCTCAGACGATAGTTTCTGTTTTATTGTTAAATCAAGTCTTTCTTACAATACACAATATTTTAGGAATATGATAAATTTACAGCGGTGGGTGAGTCTGCCGATGCTGGTTCGATGATATTTGGTGTTCGCTGAAGTTCGGTGCTGTTCGGTGATGTTCGGCGATGTTCGGATATGTTCGGTGTTTGCTGAAGTTCGGTGATGTTCGGCGATGTTCGGATATGTTCGGTGTTTGCTGAAGTTCGGTGCTGTTCGGTGATGTTCGGCGATGTACGGTGATGTTCGGTGTTTGCTGAAGTTCGGTGCTGTTCGGTGATGTTCGGCGATGTTCGGTGATGTTCGGTGTTCGCTGAGGTTCGGTGATGTTCGGCGATGTTCGGTGATGTTCGGTGTTCGCTGAGGTTCGGTGATGTTCGGTGATGTTCGGTGTTCGCTGAAGTTCGGTGCTGTTCGGTGATGTTCGGCGATGTTCGGATATGTTCGGTGTTTGCTGAAGTTCGGTGATGTTCGGCGATGTTCGGTGTTCGCTGAGGTTCGGTGATGTTCGGTGATATTCGGTGTTCGCTGAAGTTCGGTGCTGTTCGGTGATGTTCGGCGATGTTCGGATATGTTCGGTGTTTGCTGAAGTTCGGTGATGTTCGGCGATGTTCGGATATGTTCGGTGTTTGCTGAAGTTCGGTGCTGTTCGGTGATGTTCGGCGATGTACGGTGATGTTCGGTGTTTGCTGAAGTTCGGTGCTGTTCGGTGATGTTCGGCGATGTTCGGTGATGTTCGGTGTTCGCTGAGGTTCGGTGATGTTCGGCGATGTTCGGTGATGTTCGGTGTTCGCTGAGGTTCGGTGATGTTCGGTGATGTTCGGTGTTCGCTGAAGTTCGGTGCTGTTCGGTGATGTTCGGCGATGTTCGGATATGTTCGGTGTTTGCTGAAGTTCGGTGATGTTCGGCGATGTTCGGTGTTCGCTGAGGTTCGGTGATGTTCGGTGATATTCGGTGTTCGCTGAAGTTCGGTGCTGTTCGGTGATGTTCGGCGATGTTCGGATATGTTCGGTGTTTGCTGAAGTTCGGTGATGTTCGGTGATGTTCGGTGTGACTGACTAAGGCAAGACCCGACTATGAACAAACTTGTTCTCGGTTCCAGCCAGTAGCGACGGTACAAAGCACTACGCTCTCGAGCCGTACCGAAGTCTGTCACAACGCGGTCTATTTATCCGTATGCTGCCATTAACCTTCTGGGAATTATAGCGTTGCGTGTGGTTTATGTAGACTCGGCTGTTGACTACGTTGAATGTGCTGGCTGTATGTGTGCGTGTGTGTGTAGGTATGGCTGTTGGTTGAGTTAAGCGCACAGTGGTGTAGTAAGGCAGTGGCGTAGTGTGCGGGGTGCAAACTTGTAACGGGGATCACCGTTACAATGTTTTTATAATCTAAGCAAAAAAAAAACAAAAATTTCTAGTGTTTTTGCCGAAATATGGCACCCCTAAAAATTTGCCGCTGTGGGCTCGAGTCAACTCGCTCCCTAGGGTTAATCCACTACTAGGTGGAATCTACCATTTCGCAGAAATATTCTGAATTTGAGTTCTAGTCTCACAAGAACTTCCATTTTTAGTAACGTCCGAATGCACAAAAAAATAACATATATTAGGTAAACTGCGGTAAGATGTTATAATTATTATAAATTATACACATGAAGAGCAATTTAACCAGATATATCTTAATTTTAAAATTGTTAATAAAATCCGCGAAATTTATGGAAAAATGTATGCGTATATAATGTCCGAACACTAGGATGTACCCATATAGACTTTAAATTTTTTTACGTAAATAATACAAAAAACAATATTTGGAAAAGTCGTTGTTTTTAATGTATCTTTTTCTCGCTAGGTGGAGCCGAAAAAAAGGAGTCATTTTTAGTCGGGGTCAAGCTATTTTGAAATAAAATCAAAGTACACATAAATAAGAGCACTTGTCACTACAACCTATACTAGAATTATCAAAATTGGTATTCTTTTAAAAAAAACTGTAATTTTCAACCCTTTATATACCAAACTTTGTTTGACTTTGACCAATGTTTTATAGTCTATTCACAATAAATGTTTAACATTGCAAAACTGCACTCGTTTTGGAGCATTTAGTTATAAATTGATTTAGTAATACATGATTATGTAACTTAAACGATTTTGTAACATTGTTGCCCTCAGATACGTCTTAACCCTTTAAATAGCTAGGCTAAACTAAGAACAAAAAAATTTTTTTACAGATAATTTTCTTATCATTTAGGTCCTAAAAAGATGAAAAGAGCATACCTTTGATTTGTACCTGCTTTACTTACGTTTTGCAAGCTTGTACAAAGAAAAAATTGTTTTGCTCCTGTTCGCCACAAAATTTTTTTTTTAATCCCTTGAAGATTTGTCAACCCTTTAGATCTTTGCTTTTTGAACTCTCTTAGTATTATTATTATTAAAGTCATAAAAAGATAAAAAAACATAAATTTTACCTTTTTCTGGTTAATTTTTTCTTAAAAAATAGGGCAAAACAAATTTTTTGTTGCTTTTCTTCGACACGAAATCGAAAATTCAACTGACCTTAATGTCAAATAACTCTCTAAATATATTATTAACATGTTTCAGCGTTGCTGCTTTGGTTGAATTCAACCAAATGTGGTAGTTTTTTCTTCAAATCAGCTTCTGGTTATTTGGTAGATTATTTTAAATTTTGTAGACATTAAAAAATTTTTCAAATAAAACTCGTTGAAATCAAATACAAATGGAAGTCATAACTAGTGTCCGACCGAATATTCGGTTTCGGTTTCGGTTACGGCCAGTTTCGGCCCTTTTTGTCAGTTTCGGCTATTCGGTCTCAATATGGTAAACTTTTGGTAAAAATTTCTTGCATTAGTCATTTAATTCGAATATATAAGTTTGATTTAATAAAAATATTTACAACGCATTGTACGAAACTAAAAATTATGAACTCGTCTTTAATTTGATTTATCATGTTAACGGAAAACATTTTGGTTAATTTTATGGGTTCGTTACTATCATTTTCGATTTTATCATCTGTATTGCCATTCATATTAAAGTTTTTTAGTTACTGAAGCCAAAAATTGATAACTAAACTTCCGAACGAATTCTGTGTGTGTGGAATAAAGGAAAAGAACATGAAATATTTCTATTTTTATAATACTAAACCTTTAAAAAAAACCAAAATTTGTTTTGTTGTTGTCGGTACGGCAAAAATTCCGGTTTCGGTTGAACACTAGTCATAACTAGTCATTGGTTTATCATGTTAAAATAATTAACATTTTCTTACCTTCCCAAGTTTCATATTATTGAACACTTTCAAATTTTCCACTTTTCCCGTCATTATCCATAGTTTTACAGCAGCAGAAAGACATTTTTATAATATTACGCTAGCTAAAGAATTGGCCAAAAAAAAAATACTGATGTTCACTACTTTTGATCAGTAAAACCAATTTTATAAATTTTATACGGAATTACTTTTATTTTTTTTTATGTGCCCTTAAAGTTTTTTATAGCTTAATTTATTTATGTTTTTTTAGTCAAATTTTATAGAAAAAATTGTTATTTTATTGAAAGGAGCGAGCGAAGCTCTCTTGGAACAGCTTGTTTGAAAAATGTTTGACTAAGCAAATCTCTTAAATGGGAAGACCAATTTTGAAATTTTTATTTTCAACTGTTCAACGCTTCTCAAATTATTTCCTAACGACGTCAAAATTTTTAAATTCTATTTAGTCTTTAAGTTAGTCTAATTGAAGAAAACCGGCAATTCGAATATTTTTTTTCTTAGACTATGAAGAGGGTGTTTTTTATAGAGTAATACAACTTTGAGTTGGCATCACTGCCTTACTTGACCACCCATTTAACAGCTGATAGTTGCTTTTTATTTAATTTGCTTCGACAATTTATTATGAATCGATTTACACCAGATCAACGCGTGCAAATTGTGGAAATTTTTAATCAAAATAATGGTTCTGTTCGTCAAACTTATCGTGCACTTCGTCCATTTTATGGCGTACATAGTCGTCCTTCAGAGCTGCTAATTTGAAGAACAATCGATCGTTTTTGGACCACATTTACTGTTACTGATAATGTGCATCCCGTGAGATGCCGAACAGTGCGCACTGAAGAATCTGTAGCCACTGTACACGAAAGCATTGAAGATGATCCTAATCAATCAATTCGTCGCCGTTCTCAGCAACTGGGGTTGTGTCCTTCCACTTTATGGAAGATTTTACGAAAAGATCATGGCTTAAAACCTTTCAAGATTCAACTTGTGCAGGGATTAAAGCCAAACGACCATCGTATGCGCCGCCAATTCGGCGAATGGGCTGAAGCACAAATTGATATTGATTTTGAATTTCCATGGAAAATTTTATTTTCTGATGAAACCCATTTTTGGTTGAATGTGTACGTTAACAAACAGAATTGTCGTATTTGGTGTGAGCAGAATCCACAAGCTTTTGTCGAAACACCATTACATCCACAGAAAATTACTGTTTGGTGCACTTTATGGGCTGGCGGAGTCATTGGCCCATATGTCTTCAAAAACGATGATGGTCAGAATGTTACTGTCAATGGTGAACGGTATAGAAACATGATTCGAAGTTTTTTCGTACCTCAATTAGCTGACATTAATCTTGCTGATATGTGGTTCCAACAGGACAGAGCCACATGCCACACAGCGGGCGCTACAATTGATTTACTCAAGGAAACTTCTGACGAAAAAATAATTTCACGAAATGACCCAATTAATTGGCCCCCAAGATCGTGTGATTAACCCCATTGGATTATTTTCTTTGGTTTTATGTAAAATCACTTGTCTACGTCAATAAACCACAAACAATTGAACACCTGGAAATCAACATTCGCAGAGTTATCGGCGAGATACGGTCGCAAATGCTGTGAAAAGTTTGTGAAAATTGGTGTTCCAGATTGCGCCTTGTACGCGCCAGCCGTGGCGGCCACATGGCCGAAATCATATTTAGACATCAATGTCATAAAATTTTCTATTCAATAAAGTTCGTTTCATTATTATTAAAAATATATTACTATGTTTTATTAGGATTTAAACTTGTATCACTCTGTAAAAAAACACTCTTTATATAAAGACATTCTAAATCGAATGGTCTAAATCATATTCTAAATTATAAAATCAGCTTGCTCGCAAAAGGCTTAGAAGTTAAGGGGTTAAAAGTTCAGAAGAAGGGTCTAAGAAACTTTTTTTTTAAATTTTAAATATTTTTAAATTTTCTTTTTAAACATTATGGGTTTAAAAAAAAACTTATTCTGTTACCTATTCAACAAGTGACAAGTGATAAAAAACCATGTAGTACTTGTGAAGATATACCATTTTGCATATTAAGCACTTGACAGTTCACCCTTTTGCGAAATAACCAAAGCGTAAGTATATATATAGTAATGAATTATTTTTGTACCTGATACCCACTTTTACTAAATCACATCAATAACTGTAAATAGTTATTTCTAATAGTTATTTCTTCTTCATCTTCTATGAAAGCATTTACTTTTTCAATTGTAAATGTTCTTAGTACAGAAAGAGCATGCATCTTCAAAAATAATGCATGGATTTGTATGGTTAATAGGTTATTGAAATTGACTTTAAGAATTCCATACGTTGCATTCTCCAGGATTCGTAGTATAGGTAGACTTTTTAACGAATCAGCTTTTTATTATGATCGCCTAAAAAAAAGAAATGTTAAGAAGGCGTTGGTTGAAAAACGCCAATAATTAAATAAATGTATTGTTTATGAGATCGGTTAGGTTTAATCATTACACACATTTCTCTAGCAATGACAAGACATAGAATTTACTTTTTTTTTTTGAAACATTATAACGTAATGTCCTTACTTTTACAATTTTCAGAGAAGTTTATTTGAGCGAGCAACCAAACATAAATGCCATCATCAACGTACCAATTTATGTAGCCAGCTTATGCATTTGTTAAGGAACTGCTATACCTAGTATTTAAGAATTTTAATTTTTTAAATGAAGTTAAAATGTATACATTTTCGGGCTTATAATAACATATGTATATGTGTTTTTATTTATGATTGCTTAAAAGGCATTTTTACAGAAATTCAAAACGTGTATTAAAGCTTTATTTTCCTTTGGTAGTTTTTTTGTTCAATTTGCTAAATTTTTTAAATAAGATTGGTAGCTAAAGTCTTTTTAGAGTGGCATCCCTGGTTGGTTCATCTCTTTTACATAGAACCAAACGATTTGATTTAAAAAAAGCGTTGCAAAATAAAAATAAAAATTACTTTCTGACGTTTCTTATATATTACGTCTATTATATAGTACGGTAATGAATATATGATACATATTTTTCAGAAAGTCAGCAACCTCTTTCAACGAATTTACCTCTTATTTCTGCCTCTTCAATAACTCCATAAACATTTGCTTATCTTTATCATTAGTCTTTCTTTTTCGAAGTCTTTATAGAAGTTTATCGCAGTTTACACTGTAGACATCGTTGCATTTTCCTACAGCGAATCGCTCTAATACACAGTAAAAAATATGAGCATAAATTTTATACTATTTGGTATACATATAATCCAAACCAAAAATGTTTTAAAAGTTATACCATCAAATCTTATAAATTTTTCCAGACCATTTTTCTCGTCAGACCAATCGAAACAACTATATTTTTAAATTTCCCGATTTCGGTATATTTTTTACTTTCGAACCAGAATATATTTTGATTTACACATGATATCCATATAAAATTTTTAAATTATATTTGTTCTATTATTTTTATAATATTGAGTGGTATAAAACTTATAAATTATTTGGAATAAAAAAATTTTATACCACACAAATGTTACAAAAAAGATAAAATTTACCCTCGAATTTTTTACTGTGTAGTTAAACAAAAAATCGCCGAGTCGTTTTCAAAGCGACTTTCAAGCGACACTATTAATTGATCAATTAAATTAAGATCAATTAATCGCTTTTACCAACTGAAATAATTTATGGTTGGTGAAAGAGACACATACAAATTTCTGCAGCTAATATGATAAATTTTAATTTGATTTAAAGCATTTTCTGTGTGGGTTATTACTCTCTCACAAAATTCCATGTGGTTATAACTACACACCATACCCTAATTATTTGCCGGGTCTGTAAATTATATTCGTAAAGAAAATATAGAGTTTTTGCAAGCTGTTTAAATTCTGGTGGTAAAGTTATCGGCATAACTCTTTTTTTTAACAAAAAAGTGAAAAATTCTGACAACTTCAGAAGTAATTAAAAAAACAACGAAGTATTACTCCTCCAAGTTTTTTATATCTTATTTCTGAAAGTATGAAAAATATTTTACAAAAAAAAAATAAGTTAGATATAACTGCAATTCTTTTCAGTATCCTTTCAGTAAATTTTGGAAGTTATGCCGAAGGAATAACAGCCATAACATAAAAATTGTTGAAGTTTACTTTATAACTAAAGTAAATACACTTCAATTATAAATTTTAAAAATATAGAATTATCAAAAAACTCTCCATTTAATCATCTTGCGCTGGGACGATCTTTTGGGGAAATACACCACCTTACTGATTTTAGTTATATGAAAAGTGGGCGTATTAGTCGCCCGATTTGGTTTATTTTCATACAAACTAGTTTTTGTTATAATTGATTTGTATTAAATTGAGGTGTATTAAATTGTATTTCTCTGGAATGTTTTTTTGGGGGAAATTTGTCACCTTAACGATTTCGGTTATATGAGGGGTGGGCGTATTGGTCGGTCGATTTAATACGTTTTCACACAAAGCAGTTGAAGCTATAAAAGAAGTAAGTGCTCAAAATTTTATTGCTCTGGGATATTTTTTGGGGGAAATATACAGTCTTACCCATTTAGGTTATTTAAAAGGTCGTATTAGTTGGCCGATTCGGCTAATTTTTGCACCAACTAGTTGAAGTGAGTAAAAAGGTAGGTGCACAAAATTGTATTTCTTTAGTATACTTTTTTGCAGAAATATACCACCTTTCCAATTTCGGTTATATAGAAGGTGGGTACGCCATTCATCCGATTTGGTCGCACTTTTGTGAGAATAATTTTCTTATCAAAAAACATATTTCCAGAAAATTTTGTGATTCTACGGTAACTTCTTCTATTTACGACCGCTCGCTATATGGAATCGTTACACTGTAGGACGTCTTGCCACCCCTCCCCATTTGAAGGATACTAGTTAAATGAGCATTTTTTTCATGCTGCACAACTTAGATTTCAATTAACTTTTCATTTTCGTAAGCAACTCTTTATATTCTACTTTACTTCTCGAAAGTACCAAAGAAGATGGCTGAAAAATATTTCTAAGAGAAAAACAACACAAGAACTGCGAGTGGGCTGCAAAAAGCAACCTCAAGTGACGAAAAAAGGACCCTCTGGTCAAAGTGAATGAAGAAAATTTTAATGAAGTAGTACCCAAAAGATTTTTTCTATACTTTCCTTCCTTCCCCCTTTCTTGTGGTGCACTTAAGTTTTTCAAGGCGAGACACTCAAGCGTGTCCTTTTCGCGAGTGCAAAGTCAGTGAATAGCAACAAATTCTCTGTCAATTTGCATTAAAGTCAATTTAGTTGAAAATCAACTAGCAAATTGTTAGTAGTAGCATGAGAAAGAAGACGTTTCAATTAATTATTGATGAATTTCAAATGTCGATAAAATTGATGAAGTAGAGTAGATCTCATTTAAATTGTTAGTCGAAAATTCGTCAATTACTCGAATGACTGGCATTTCAATGATGTTGCATTTTTAAATAGAAATATTTAATGAATAGAGCTCAGCGCGTGGTTCTATTCACATGAGTTTGAGACCTGAATACTTTAGATCTGAAATATTTAAAGGATTTAGAAAGAGCTCAGCGTTTGGTCTGTTTCTAGTCAAATGAGTTTGAAATTATCTGAATTGCAAGGAAGCAGTGAGGGGAAATGCCCATAAAAAATCATCTCTGCAAACAGTTACTGACTGACTTTTAACTGATTTGACACATTACAATTTGAAATCAACGAAATATTTTATTAACCCAGGCATGCTAAAAAGTTAATTGGACAGGCAATTTTACTTAAAATGTAATAAAAAAATATTTTGTAAACTAATACCTAACAACTTTCCTCCTTTATGTAAGACTTTAGGCAAAGATTATATAGTATAAAGATGTGCCACGTAGAACATTAAAAAGTAACAAATATTTTTCAGATCAATACATAAGCTTCTGTGAGCGCGATGAAATAGCTTTCTTGAGAGAAAAGTTTCCAATCCTTGCATGCACATTCTCTCTGCAATGCTCGTTCACTCTTCACTCCACAATGCTTCACAGCATAGATCACCAATGCATGGTTTCTCACATGGCACAATTACTGACAAAGTAGTAGTGTAGACTGGCTTTTTTTTCACGAGCGGCGACGGGTAGTTGTCAAAATTGGTAATGAATCAAAGAAAAGTTAAAAATAAGCCCAAAGCTAGTCAACAGCAGCAAACTACAAGTCCTTTAGCTGTTTTTGACAACTACCAATCGCCAAAAAACTGTCACGGCTACCTTGTCAAATAATTATACCATGGTTTCTCATAGCTAGCGAGAGTCGTGAAATTTAATGTTGTAATTGTTTTTTCCGTTGTTGTTGTTGGAACCAAGCAGTTGTGATCTCTGCTTGACAGCAACAAATTTTTTTGTTCGTTTGCATTATTTTCATGATGATTTCCTTATTTTGTGCGAAGCAGATTTTTCTTATTCACTGCTTGCTATTAATATTGACTATTTTTAATTGACTCAGCCAGAGCAGTAAAATCTGCATATATATTCAGAATCTTAAGGAAAACTGAATAACGACATACAAATCCATCCAATGAATTCAAAATTGTTTATAAATAAAACTTTTAATTCACATTGAATTTTAAAAAATTGATTAGTAACTAATTTCAATTATTTTTTTTTTCGTTATTCAGAATAATTAATTATTTTTGTTTTCATATGAATGCTATTTACAATGAATGCAATTCAAAAATAATTTCAAATTTTTCAATAATTAATTTTTTGTACATTATTATTTCTTGATTCATTTGTTTCTTGATTCATGTGTTATTCATTATTAATTTTATAGTCTTAATTAATTTTTTATTTATTATTAATTTGGTTCATTATTCAAAAGTGAATAAAAAGATTTTTTTTTCATTTTATTTATTATTCAAATATAATGAAAACTTAGAAATGAATACGAAATTTATAATGAATAAAAAAATAATAATGAATAAAAAATTAATAAAAAAATTAATAGCGAACATATTTATAAAATAGCAGTGAATAACAAAATGTTTTATTTATTGTATTTTTTATTTAAAAGTGAATAACAAATTAATAACAGTGGTAAACAATTTGATAAAAAGTTTGTGCGGCGAAAACGGCATTGCTAGTCCGATTGAGTATTTTTTTTAGATAATAGAAATCATTAAGACTTTTCCAGGTTGGTTCGAATTTTTGTTAGAAGAAATTTTCGACTTTTTTGAGTTTTGAAAAATATTTCCCCAGTTATGATCCTATAAATCCTAAAGTACTCAATTATTTTACAAGATTTATTAATATTTACAAATGAGAAATTTATACCTTTTATTTAAGCTATTATTTATACGATTATTGGTACGATTTTTGTAGACATTTTCTGAATACTACATTTGTGGTGACCGTAGCCTAGTGGGTAGAGTGCGTGGCCCCTAAGCTAAAGATCCGCGGTAGCCCGGGTTCACTTCCAGCTCAGACAGAAAGTTCTTTCAATTGAAATAATTTTTCAGACAGAAAGTTTTTTCAATTGAAATAATTTTTCTGTTCGGTCGTCACCTCTTTGCAGACAATGGCAAACCTCAGAGAGTAAAAATTGCCATGTAAAGCTTCTTGAGAACATAAGCCGTTCGGAATCGGCATAAAAAACGTAGGTCCAGTTCTCGGTCATTTTTGATCAAACATTTAATAACACGCACAGCACAAATGATCAATAGAAGCTAGGTCAAAGTCCTTCCAAGGGCTGAAATGGCCAGTTTATTTTATTTTATTACATTTCTGAAAGAGTTTAAATATACCGTTTATTTAACATTTCCCCCATATTAAAGTGCGCAAAAATATGACTTTGATATATATTTTGGTTTTATTTTTATTTTGTTGTTAAAAAAAATATTTCAATGAAAATATTAAGGTAAAAAGTATGATTTTAGCAGTTTGGATATTTACTTGCTTTGGTTTTAGTAAAAATACTCAAAATTACCTGCATCAAAGTCGACGTGGTGAGTTCGTACTAAACAAATTCTTCAGACTTTAAAAACACAATTATCATATATGTAACTTAGGATTTTGTTTGCAAACAATGTTCTAAGCGTTTTTAGCTAAATTTAAAAATCCCTAAACCGCAATTTTACGTTATAATAGGATTTGCAACACTAAAAACTCTTTGAAATGAGTAAAAAAACAGATATAACGTAAACAAAGATGCGTCAAAAATAATTCAAAACAAAAAAACGAAATCTTCGCGCTTCTATAAATAACCAGCTGAAACACTGTGTGTTGCTGCCACTCCCCCGTTACCAAACGCCCATAACATGCTATTAGTGCAACGGCACGAGTAAATTGTGGTCGAGTACCGAATTCCGAGGCTGTGCGGCTACCTATAACTCCAAAGCTATTCAATATCAAAAATTTCAGTTGTGTGGAAGGGGTCACGACCTCTTGCCTAACGCCCATAAAATGTTATCAGTGAAACGCGTAAATTGTGGTCGAATACCGAATTCTGAGGCCTTGCGAAATATAATTATAAAGCTATCCGATATCGCTTATTTGGTCTGTATAGGATATAATTTTGAGTATTAACCATATTTTTTAAACTCTTTCGCAAATGTAGTATTTAGAAAATTTATACAAATATCGCTAGATCAATACAAATGAAAGATATAAACGTCTTATTTGCAAACATGTATAAATTTTGTAATATGAAAAAATACTTTTGAAGTTATAGGATCACAACTGGGGACATATTTTTCAAAGCTTAAAAAAATCGAAAAAATCTTTGAAAATTCTTCAATTCTTTTCGAATTGCATTCGATCTATAATACTCATTCAATTTAACACAAGGTCTATATTAGTAAAAATTATTTTCTGGTTTGTTTGTTAAGTTGACATTTACACAAATCTAAATGGCTTAACGGACTTCGCTTAATTTGAGTACACATATTGTGTGCATCCTAGATTAGATTGTTACATACTTAGTTTTGATCACACTCATTCCACCCATTTTCACTTACGTAAATTTTGATACTGAAAATCTTTCTTGAAAAAATTTTTCGGAAATTAAATGTAAAAAATGTCAGTAATATTAATACCAAAAACAAACACATACATACAACATAAAACATCGTTCCCCAAGAATGAGAAAAACGACTTGAAAACCAAAACTTTGACTTTCGATGCAAATATATCCGCTATTTTTAAATATATTTAATTTTTATTTTTTGATTAAAGTTATAATAAAAACACTTTACAATAAAAGTTTCAACTGTAGCGTTAGGTCAGTGAATATATTCTTTAATTTTTTTTCAAAAACGGTCCAAAATTATGAATTTTTATTCAAAAAATGATTAAAAAAATGTTTTTGTTGTATAAATAAGAACAATTGAAATTTGCATTTTTGAGTACTTTTCATATAGTAAAGCATGTATTTGCAATACTAGAATAAAATTTATAAAAGTAGTTATATAAAAAATTTTCCGCAAAAAACAACTTAAAAAGCATTGCTTACAACATAATTCGCGGCTAAGCTTCAACTGATGGAATCGCCCTTACAATAATATAACACTAAAAATATCATGTGTCAAAACGGCAAAAAAACAAAGTCAACACACAAAATATACCTAGATTATGTCATCTTTATGATATTATATTCTTGAAATTATATAACAAAAAGATAAGAGATAATGCAAAAAAATATAATATACATTTTTTAAGTAAAACCTAATGAAATTCTGCTAAATTTTGTTGGCAGCTACATCGTTTATTCAGATGTTTCGTGCATCAAATCTTTACATATCATTTCTATTGCTTTTCAATATTATGCTCACATTTGCTTACATTGTCGCTTACTTATTCTCTCGCTCTCAAAAGCTTTAAATCGTTCACTTGCTGACTCTCATAAAGCTTTTGTGTGGATTTATGATAAATCCACATTCAAATTTTACTGTGCCACTTGCTTGTATGGCGGTGGCACATCTTTCTTTTATATTATCTGTGCTTTAGGCAAATAAACTATGGGCAGTAGTACATATTGAACAAAACGAAGCATACAAATATGTATGTAGGGACTAGGGTTGCCATGTATGGATAATATTTTTAGTTTTTCTGAGCACGAGAGAGTCCGCCCTCTTTTAAAAGGTATTTTTTCTTAAGTCGCTTGCTGAAAGCTTTCTGTTTTTTAAAAATTCTGGTCACATTGTTAGTAAAATTTGTTTTGAAGACGTCAAGGCTTGTCGCTGGAAATTGCTCACAACATTACTGCAACCATCTGCAGTGCTTGCGATAATTTTCAAGAGTGTTGTTATTAAAAAAAAATTGATGCTGTTTTATCTTATACGAAAGCTTACACTGAAGACCATTTTGATTTTAACAGCAATAGATTTGAAAAACTAAGTATCTTCAATTTAAATTCTAACATTTCATTCCGCATCTTTACCGAAGTTATAAAGCTATTTTTTTTCAGAAATATTAATATGGATCTACTTTTTGATGAGTTTGTTTCTTTAAAAACTTTTTCTGAAAGCGTATTAATAGAAAACCGGTTGATGCAAAATGGAAAAACTTTCTAAGTAATGGAATTCCAATTCTGATACTGGAAGAATATTCAGTTTCATGTTTTCTTATTGGACAAAATTAATAAATAGACTTTAATTTCTTAAAAGACTTTAAAAAGAGAGCTGATTATAAAGAATATTTGTGAATATATCGGTACAAAATTTTTACGATTTTTGAAAAACTGATGAGGAAAGCAATGGAATTGTAAAGTTTGCAGAAAAAAGCGATAAGTACCTATAAATTTTTGTCAAGCGTTTAGAGCTATGGTTTTTGCAATAATTGCAGTATATTTTTTATATTCTCATGCTTTTTTTTAATTTCATTCTACTTTTTTACTTCAAAGAATGTCTTGATTTTATGTTCCTTTTTTATTTTGTTTGAATTGATGCAAGTGTTATGGTGAATTTAATGTGATCAATAAAAAGTGTACTGTTTTTGAGTTGTTTTTGAGTTTCTCCTATCTTAAATCTGGCAACCCTATCCAGGTGATGCTATATCCATAAGCTTTCCATAGACTATAGCATTAACTAGATTAATGTAAAATTGTATGACATATTATTAACATATTTAAGTTATTGCCTTCAAAGTAACGCAAAAATCGTTTTATTTCTCAACAAAGTCTCCTTTTAGGTCAATACATTCAGAGCTTGATCAGAAAGTACTCATTAGAATTCTATTCCAATTCCTGGGAATTAGGAATTGATAATTGGTCCTCTCAATTGCTCAGGAATGTAATTGGAAAAAATCGTCAATCCCATTACAGGAACTGTATTTAGTAATTGAACACCTCAATTCCTCAGGAATGGAATTGGAAAAAAATCGTCAATTCCATTACAGGAACTGTAATTATTGATTGAACACCTCAATTCCTTGGATTGGAATTTAAAAAAATGGTTAATTCCATTACAGGAATTGTAATAGGTAATAGAACACTTCAATTCCTCATATATGGAATTAAAAAAATCGTCAATTTTATACAGAAATTGTAATTAAATGTTTAAATTTCAATTACATATTCATTAACCCAAAATTACTTCATTATGTAATAGAATATTTTATTTGACTTCCGCTCAGTGATGTGATTTTTATTTTGCTAAAAATCCTAAATACACTTGTAAAAATCCCTTTTTTGCTCACATTATTCCTTCCAAAAGATTCTGAAATGCCGCGAAAAATCCCGACAATTTTAATGGCAAAGTAAGCAAAATAAACACTTTTTTTGTTTATATGTATGATTATTTAATAAACATATAGTGAAATAAAAATCGTATTTCCCAGTAGTTCCAAGTTGAAACTGGAACCTACTACTTAATATACGAAATCACATTCCTACAGTGGCCGGGGCATGCCCCTCGCAACGTATCTTGTACGTGATTAAACCTTCGAACAAACACATATGCCTGGCCAGACCCCTATACGTTTTGATGCATTTGTATTTCAAAAAGGATACCGTAACTGTGAATTTCTAAGTATGCTCGTTTATTATTTTTGTCTTTAGATTTTTTTTTTTTTTGATTTGTTGATATATGTATGTTAGGGTGGGGCGATTTGAACATCTTAATGGGCGCTTCGCGTTTCTGATCCTTGGGATTGTACTGAGCAAAAAAGTCCACTAGACCATACGTCAACGGTGAAAATCGAGCTTCCAGATTTTGACTTGCAGTTTTTTCTCAGACTTTTGTCACGTTTTTTTTTTTGGATATTTTGGCTTATAAGAGCCGAACTATTGAGATTTTTGTCTTAGTATTGGCAAGATTGTTATTCAAGAAATTCTATATGTCGCGAATGGGAGCAGCTTTGTCGGTTTTTTGACGAAATGCGTGCGTACGACTATCGTCAAATCGAATACAGCGCATCAAAGTAACAAATCGTGTATATGAATACACTGTATTCGATTTGACGATAGTCGTACTCGCGTATTTCGTCAACAAATCGACAAAGCTGCTCCAATTCGCGACAACTTCTTGAATAACAATCTTGCCAGTAATTTTGAACCATACGAAAGTGTAACCATCGATGAGCAGAGCTATTTCCATACCGTGAGCGCACAAAGTTCTCCTCTGAAACGCATGATGTTGTGCTGGCGGAATCTCACTTTCCAAGCAAAAAACCGTCTGCAGCTTGAGTTGGTGCATTCTCACTTTCTTCTTCGGATTCTTCATCGCTGTCAAATATTTCATTTGCTTCAATTTCCAATTCATATTCAATGTCCGAGGCGTCATCTTCGGGCACAAAATCTGTGTTTTCACCGCTTTGGTCTTCAAATAAATCTAGTTCTTCGTCTGCTTCTGTGTGAAGTGCAAAATCACGCTGTAACGCTGATAATATTGTTGTTGGAAATTATCAGTAAGGCTGCCTGTACGCAAGCGCGTATTGTACACAAATTCTAAATCCTCTGCCATAACAATAGTAATAATTTCACTTTAGTTTCCGCACAAAAAATTTATATTTCGGACTGTCGATGTTGTGTGTTCAGCATTCAATAATAAACTAACTGAACTCAAAACCTAAATCACTAACGAAAAAAAGAAATAAGAGAAAAAGGAACACAAAAACTACCTGGAAGCAAACATCTGCATCGAATTGGAACTTTTGAACCTGGAAACAACAATATGCATTGCATTTGCAGAAAAATAACCCAAAATGTGTATAACAATCATTTATTTCATACAAATTGTATAGGTGTCTGGCCAGGCATATGTCTATGTGTTCAAAAAAGACTTTTTTTGCAGTTTTCTTCATGTTAGAATGATATTTTAGATTTTTTTTTTAAAAATAGAAAGCCAACAATATTTTAGGCGGCTACCGGGAAATACAGGGGTATCTACCTAAACTAGAAGTATGTTTAATTAACGCTCAAAAATGAAATATGCCTTGCCAGAACCATGTGTTTGTCCATGATATATCAATGTCAATGAATGACACATATTATTGGCATGTCATTGACAGAGGTGAACGGACCCAACGCGCATTACCGTGAACTTTACAATTATCCTGTCCCATGCATGGGCTCATACCTGTAAAGGCTTGATAAATGGCATGTCCAATAGGATATGCTGCCACCAGCCGAACTACAGGGCTATTTCTTAAACACTTATTGAGATCAAAAAAGGAACTTATACGTCTACATTGAGGTGCATCGACTTGTGTAGGGGAAAAAAAGTTCCTTTTGTACCCCTCTAAAAATTGAGCATGATCTATTTTATAATAATTTCCAAAATATGTTGGCTGTAACGAAAGCCGCCAGTGAGCTAAAACTTTTTGCAAAACCCTACAAAAATTATGTTTTTCGAAAATATATTGGCTGCTGTAATAGTTGGAAAAAAATAAACTGCCAGAAATTAAAGGCTGGAAAACGCTCTTCCAATCTGCATCAAACTATTTTAAATTTTTGCAATCGAGTTAAAGATAATAGCGTTTTTCCTACATTTTTTTGGAAATTTTTTCAAGTTCTTTGCATTAAAATTCAATTAACTTTATAATTTCTAATGCGATCCTTACTTTAAAAATATCGTTGGAACGGTTTCGATTGCTTGAATTTGGTCAGAATTGCTTAAATAGATACATATTAAAGTTAAAATATTAATTATAAAAAAAAGCTATTAAAAAATAGTGTAAGCTATTAAAAAAAAATAAAAGCAATGATGTTATTTAAATTTTAAAAGTTTTTGTATTGGAAATAAAAAACATTTTTATATATTTCAACTATTACATCAGCCAATATATTTACGAACAACATGATTTTTTTGAGGCTTTTGCCAAAATATTTTGGAATATCATAAGATAGACCACGGTTCATTTTTAAGGGGGCACAAATGGAATTTTTTTTAAATGCAGCTTAGTATACATAGAATGGTATTATATATATTTAAGCTGGGTTATGAATAAAGCTGATTTAAGTTTGAATTCAAAATGAAGTAAAAATCAGGTATCAAATCAATTTAATTCAAATGTATCAAGAATATTTTCTTTATCAATAACAACGAAAATTCAATTAAACACAACAAACAAAAAGGGCGAAAACCCACCAAATCACATCACTGCTCTTATTGTAACCCGGTTAATAAAATATATACAAATAAATGTATTAACTAAGATACCAACTTTTTAATCTAATACCATATTTTGAGTTAGAACAAAATATATAGCTGCTACGCTACCTGGTCTAATTCCGCCGACTATTTGCAAGGTGCTTGGTACACAACTTCCACGCCCCAGTACAAAATTTCATTAATCCACTAACAAAGCGATGTTTTCCAATTATATTCCTATGGAATTGAGGCCTTCAATTTCCAATTACAATTCCAGTAATGTAATTGAGAAGTTTTTCCAATTACATTCCTGAGGAATTGATATGTACAATTACCAATTCCTTATTCCAAGGAATTGGAATTGAGGTGGAATTAAATTAAAAAGGAATCATTACAACCCAGCCCTGAATGCGTTTACTACACTCCTAAGAAATAAAGTCAATTTGAGTAGTTTTGAGATATTCAGCTTTTTCGTTTTTTTTATCTTTCTAAGAAACACACTAGAATGACCATTTTACTTAACTTTTTCAGTCATTTTCAGTTGAAAATGGATAACCTTAGCTTAACACAAAATTCAGAAACTCATTCACAGTTCCGAATCTGCCCTTATCTGAATTTTAGAATTTTGGTGTTTGTGACTTTTTTTTCTTAGGACGGCAGTTTAGTCCAGCGTTTTTCTAATATTTTCATTCCTTTCAGATAATAGGTTTTATCAAAGTCCTCAAAATAGGCATGTGCTTCAGTGATGATCTCTTTATTCGGTCCAACTCTCTTACCATCGATCAATTTTTTTTTAGGTTTGGAGATAGGAAATAGTAGCAGGAGGCTAAATATGGTAAATTGGGTACCACTTTGTAGCCCCATTTATGGATTTATGGTCACACGGCTGCGCTTAGCGTCGAGTGTGAGCAATCGCGGTACTTATCGCGCGAATAGCTTTTTCGTGTCTCAAAATGCATGTAAAATGTGATGTATTTGCTGAGTTGAGAAATCTGCAGCCTTAGCCAACTCACATACTTTCATTCTCCGACTTTCCGATATCAATCCATGAATTTTATCGATGATTTCTGGCATTTCTGGTCAAATTGATGGTGCAGATTCCACATAAAATTTTTCAAGCCTCTCCTTGGATTCGATGATGGTTTTTTACGCATAAAAAATTGCTTGATGAACACACTAAAATCACTTTTTTCATTTTCGTCGAAATTCACGAGGATGTCTGCTTTAAATGGCTGTCAAACACTAACTTAATGACGCAGCTTGCTTAAATTTTTGCACAGATAAACTAACAGGTTTTCAGATGCTTATAAGTTGAAAATCGATAAAGATCTATATAATGAAGAAGTTATAACATAATTTATTGTGCATGTTTCTAAATAAAGGTAGGTGTAAGACCATGTTGAAATTCTGGATGGCACGCTGAAATCTCTTAATTCTCATAGCGAGAGACAATCTATTATTTTCAAATTCCACTTTCGAATAGCAATCAGCCAATGCCCTTTGTTGGGATAGATATTCTGCAATATTAGAGATTTACTTTCGAACGAGAGCAGTTGAAAGGGTCTTTACAAATCTCAATATACACAAAGCCTCTGACCCTGATGACATACCGCCAATTGTGCTTAAAATGTACGTTTCTTCGCTGGCTTGGTCCTTGTGCAATCTTTTCAGCATCTAATACAGAACCATTTTGTTGTAAGGCGACAAATGTCCAGCAGGTACCTAAGGAGGACGATGTCATGAACACTTCAAACTACCGATCCTTTGCGAGCATAATAAATTCCAATCTTATGAACTATCTAGAGCACATCTATGATGGTTTTAAAGAAAAATATTCAACCAAATCAAAGTTGAAGAAACTTTTCCAATCCTTTAGACACAAGACAGATTTAAATACCGTAAAGATGGTCTGCTTTTCGTCCTTTAAAAAACGTTAGCAATTATTAAGTCTATTCTTAAGCATCATAGCTATGCAAGTCAATTCACACGCATCTAACAGAAATTAGTTTTTTATATATATATATGGGGCATTCCATACAAACTTTGCCACCAAAATTTTTTTTTTAAATAAAAGTTATTTTTTATGGTTCATTATTCAAAAATATTTAATACGTTTTTTTTTATTTAAAAAAAGGACGTCACGAGAAAACAATTTCTTTATATTACGTTTTTAAAAAAGGACCTTTTCTCAATCGCTTATACTGCAATAACTGAAGAAGATAGACAAATTTGTTCCAAAGAGAGATGTGCGCCTTTTTTTAGCTTTCGACTGATGTTCACTAAAACTTACCCACATTACTTTTTGATTGCGAAAAATAGAGATTTCCATGATGAAAAATATTCGCAAAGAATCTGACTTTAACCGCCCAGCACAGTGGCATTTTCACGCAACGGCACATGGCAAAGGGCCTTGTGATGGGGCTGGAGGAACTATTAAAAGAATAGCACGTCGAGCAAGTTTGCAAATGATCACTGGTGGCATAATATCCTCCTCAACTGAATTGTACGAGTGGGCTAAGAAAGCTTATTTTTTACCAAATATTTCAGTTCTTTACAAATGTTCAGAAGCTTTACAAATGTTCATGTAAAAGTAGAAAAACTTCTCCAAAATCGTTTTGAAAAATGGAAAAATATTCCAAGAACACAATCATTTCATTATGTTGAGCCGATCGAGGACTCCAAATTGAAAATGAAAGTATTTTCTTCCTACGACACTTTTGAAATATTTATTATTTGCAAATACGATTTTTTACATATGTACATTCAAATTTAATAAAAATAAAATGTAATGTTAAAAAAATAGTTTCAACGTTTTGAAATAAACCTTTCACATTGAATTCAAGTCTCTACGTAATTTTTAATTTAACACCTTCTTGCGAAGTTTCAGAATCATATGAAATTTTCTTCATTTTAAACGCTTACAATTCATGGGCTTATTGCAACAACGTGGTAGACAATTTTAATTAAAGAAATGATTTCTAAATTTGGGTCTCTTACGCAATTCAGTAATAGCACCGACTGATAAGATAACGGGTCCTTTCCTAATTATTAAGGGTCCACTCCATGTAGTTAAATTGTTCAATCTAATTTTTCATAGAAAATTTCATTTCTAAAAGAGTATAACTTGATTGTATCGACTTATTATTAAGTGGCAAGTCATGATCTTGCAATAAGCCCTTCAATTGTAACATAAGCATTTTGAGAGTATACGATAGTGGAAGCTATTAAGTCAAGAAAGTCGCACAGAGGTTCACTTCGCACGTGCAAGTTGCGATTGAAAATCATTGCTAAGTTAGTATTCAAGTGCCCACTCTGGAATTTTACCAGTATTAGGAAAAAGGTCCTGGCATTTTTTTAACAACAAAAAAAAATTTAGCCCAAATTAAAAAAAAAAATCCAATGGAAATCTCTATTTTTCGCAATCAAAAAGTAATGTGATTAAGTTTTAGTGAACATCAATCGAAAGCTAAAAAAAGGCGCACATTTCTTCTCTGGAATAAATCTTTCTGTCTTCTTCAGTAATACAGTATAAGCGATTGAAAAAAGGTCTTTTTTTAAAAACGTAATATAAAAAAATTATTTTCTCGTGAAATCCTTTTTTTTAAATAAAAAATACGTATCAAATATTTTTGATTAATGAACCATAAAAAATAACTTTTATTGAAAAAAAACTGTTGGTGGCAAATTTAGTATAGAATGCCTCATACACATAATTTTGAGGGTGGACTCAAAAAACCTTGAATGCAGTTATCTTATGTTCTTCCAGGTCTATAACATCCACAATGTCATATGCCACGTTTTTCGAAATTTTCTCATTTTGATACACCATATAAAACTACAAAAATATGGTGTTTAATGGTTTAAGGTCTATTAACTAAATATGGTTTTCAGTAAGTTTAAATTAATATTATATGAAAAACCTTTGTTTTTGCTTTATAGTCTTATTAGCAGATCCACTATCATTGATCACATAAAGTAGATATTTTTTAAAAGCTATAGCTTTATAGTCTTATTAGCAGATCCACATCTTTGATCACATAAAGTAGATATTTTTTAAAAGCTATAACTAATCACCGTACCTTCACTCAACTAGGTATTTTCCTTATTCATGCATGCCCCCACCCCTGTTTTTTATACTCACACATGCGTACACATGTACATTAATTTATAAATGCAAAAATTGCTGCAGTTTAACGATTGTTTACCGATCGATTATTTAAGGTAAATTAAGTACCTCCATTCAATATAGAGTTCGAACACAAACATGAATGCATTAAAGGATAAAAGCCAAAATTGTACGAAAACTTCTATACATTTGAGCTCAAAGGATACACTCACACTCATACGTAGATTCTACCCTCTTCCATTGACGCATGTGGCCATTGGTGGTCATTATTTTGACAATTACATTCATAAGGCTTTTGTGTACACACACTCTTCCATTTATACATACATATATGTATACATGTGTTTGTTTGTTTGTTTGTTTGTTTGTTAGTATATTTGTTTGTTTGCTTTGACCTATTCTTGCGTTGTTCTCTATAGAAAATCCATTAACAACTACACTGGCTAACAAACGCACGCACGCACACACTTACACATTCTTGCTCATTTATGTTTGTGTGTGTATGTGTGTGTGAGTAAGTGCGTGTGTGTGTGTTTGTTTGCCTGCACATGTTTGAGCTCCATTCATAGGCTTTCAATGAGAATGTCCTCAATAATTGAATCCACTAATTGCCATGGATTACATGTGTCCATAAATGCGGCTTACAATGGTACTCGTTGTGAGTGGGGGCGTGGTCGGTGGGCTTGTGTAACTTACTTTTGCTATCTTAAAGTTGTTTTTAGCTTAAAGAAGGTACTTATTGTGAATTTATAGAAATTTATTAAGCTATTTTACTTTTGTACATCGGTTAATACTTTTGTACAAAGATTTCTGGAAGCAATTTGAAATGCTGGAGTATGTAGTTTTGATAATGAATGTATGTTTAAGCTAGATAATTTAAAAATTACTTAATATGGATTAATATTGTCTATTATATGCATTAATTTTTGTTGTAATCTAAAAATATATTTAATCGCTTTATTTCTTTCAGATGCACCATCCGATTCAGATGAAACCAGCTGACAGCGAAAACAGAAATGGTAAGTGACAAAATATGCGGTTTTTAACAAACTAATACTTATTTGCATCTTGGCAATACCCAATAAGATAAACGAATTCGAACAGAATTCGAAACGAGTCCGCATAAAATTTTATGATATGCATAATAACGAGAAAATTTTAAGCATATATATGTTTCGTTTGACTCTCCTTTACAATGTACAACAATTTGACAATTCATTGGCATATCCAGTGTTGCCATATGATCCGATGTATCGTGTTTGTTATGATTTTCAGTCTTGAATCTGATGATCCGATATTTAGCCAAAATGTTACGATTTCAGGAAAAATTAATCCGATGTACGATTTTTTTATATGTCTCTTTAAAAGAGCAATGTATATATGACTTGAAAATAATATTTTTTCATAATATTTTTTTACCGACATCTTATATTTTGGTAGTTTTTGATGGTTAAAAACTCAGTATGCAAAATTCAGTATTTTTAAGCCGCATCTGTGAAAAAAGAGCGTGACAGCGATTGCTGCAAAACCGCGTAATTTGGCTCCAGCCTAACAAAAACTTGCTGCATGTTCTTTGATTTGCTTAATTTAGTTTCAATTTTTGCAGAAAATTTGCTGAAGGTGATCAGTGAATTTCGCTTTAAGATACTTGAAGCAAAATCCACTTGGTAATTGTTTTTCGGAGTTTCACGAAAAACCAACGAGAGTCCGACGAGCTGAGTGCGAAAGTTACGATATGAAAAATTTTATCATGGCACCACTAGGCATAGCATTTATGTAAAGTATTGCCATCAAAACTCGATTTTTTTGCATTATGTCATTTAGATGGGAAATTGAAGCCAATCGAAAAAAAATCATTATGATGTTTTAATTCTACGGAAATTTTTACTATACAAAATGTTATCACCATTCGTGATGGAAAACCTTGTTTAGTAGTGTTATCAGAGATGGGGGTAGTGTACTAAATTTTCAGTTTTAGCTAACATGTACTGATAGCTTACAATTATTCACTACTTCTTTTGTTGTTCTATTGGGTGAATTGAGCAATAAAAGGCTCACTTAACATTAATGATAGTGAAAAATTGTTCACTAAAATGCGTACATTAAGAATAGTGGAAAAACATTTTTGCAGTTTAGTGCAATTTTTTTTTTCACTAAAACTAATAGGTTTTTCAATCGTTTTCCTTAAATTTGGTATGTTTGGAAGGCATTTTTGTGTAATTATTATATTGAAAACTTTTATATAAAACTAATATTTTAAATAACACCATTTTTATATGAACATTTTAAAGTGTGAATAATTGCACTAAATTAAATTTAAAATTTCAAAATTGTTGGCCCATTTAGAAAATAATACTTAATTATTATAGATATATTTTATTCGGGTCTGGCTTATACAGTGGTTCACACCTTATTTCAACCAGCCCTCATTCAAATGTTTAGGTGGGTATGGTTTCTGAACAAAATGAGATATTTCAAAAATTTAAATTGGTGCTTATAGAATAATATCAGAACTAACAGAAAATTAACTTTATTCAGTTTCAAATAAATATTTTATTAGACTTTCGATCTAAAAACTAAAAATAAAGGAAAATATAAAGTCTCAGCTTATTTCAACCAGCTAACAAAAACAACGAATTCAATAAGCATTTTCAATTTTACTTATAATTTAAAACTTTGTATGGCCTCCTTTTTGATCTACTACTGCTTTCAGTCTTTTTGGCATTGATTGCACCAATTTTGCAGTTGTTTGAGGTGTGATCTTTGCCCATTCTTCCGTTAGCGCAGCTTTTAGATCATTCTTGTTGGAAATCTGGTGTTGGCGGACATTTTGATCCAAAATAGCCCATAAATTCTCAATCACATTGAGATCTGGTGACTGTGCTGGTGGTTGCATCAAGTGCGGGCAATTCCAAATAAGCCACGATTGAACTATTCCAGACTTATGTTTTGGGTCATTATCCTGGTAAAACCTAAAACTTTCCCTTATACCAAGACTTTCAGCTTTTTGCAGCAAATTGGATTTAAGTATATTAAGATAAACAGTTTTGTCCATTAGGCATATGACAAAAATGTAACATCATATTTACATGGCTGTACATGATGACAAATGGTGAAAAAATAATAATAAATATAGTTTTAATACAAACTGTGAAAAAAACATCCCCCCCAAGAAGCAATTTCTGAATTTCATATATGCATTTATTAATATGTATGTATGTATATTAAAAGCCATTTATATTTATGACATTGATGGACATAAAACAACTTAAAACTAAAAATAATGTTTATTTATTGAGAGAAATATATTTTAAGTTTAATGTACGAGAGTTTTTACATAAAGGATATATCTCCTGAATAGCCTTTATTGCGCGTTCTGCACAGATATTGCTACGTTGTTGGTTTAAAATTGCGGAGTCTTTTTTTATCCAGTGTCTTAGAAAACATGCATGGGCATTTTTAAAGGAAACTAGAGATGCCTTCAAAGTTGAAAAATCTTCCTTATTGAAAGAGTGATTAGAAAACCAAACATCGTACCAGGCGCCGCATACAAACTTGCATATCAAAAGTAATTCGTTTCTGTATTCTGGCATAAGTATAAAGCACAAAATTGCAAAAATAGCTCTCGAATTCCATCGTGCGTTGCTTAACAATGGTAAAGGTCTAAAATGTATGTATGGAAATGTTTTATATTTCTCATAGTGCCTAAATGCTGCGCCAAGCTCATGCAAATACTGCATGTCATCTCGCCATTTAATGTTAACAAAATTTAAGATTGTTTCATTTTGGTCATAGTTTTCTTTGAGATTTTCATATTCGTTTAACAGCTCTGTTACAAATGTGTATGCAATATTTGGAGACGACGTCTTTCCTCCAAGTAATTCATCCATAACATATCTTAATATTAAATCTAGGATATGATGCTGACATCTTACATATTGCGGTTCGGGTAAACCTACTACTCTATAATGTTGTTGCAATAAAGTAACAACACCATTTTGTTTACCGGTGTTAACGTTAGTTGTATCAGATACTATCATTTTTATCGATTTCCATAAATCAAATTTATCCAATTGTTTCTTTATACCTTCATATATAGTGGAAGCTCTGCCATTGTCTAGAACTAGTACGGCTAACTTTATTTCGCGATTTGGGTTTTTAAGGACAATGGCTTGAATTTCTTTTTTCCCCATTTTTTTCCCCATCGAAATGGAGGCACCATTTATAGTTCTTTAGTTCCTTTATATAGTTCGTCTCTATATCTTTTGCGGTTTTCATAAAAGATTTATATATGCCGGATTGGGAAAGTGTGGGAAATGGCATATCAGAACTTGCTATGATTTCACTAATTTTTGATGCTTTCCTGGTACTTACATTGGCTTCCTTCACTATATTAACTGCAATTTTCATTGATATTCTTTTTTCCTTCTTCTGATGCAGCAAAGGTGGTTCATATCCTTCGTTATCACTTGCGTATGGTTTATCATCAATTTTGCCTTCATTGGATGAGTCTGAATCAAATTCCATGACTTGAGGCTGTCTTGAAATATGTTTGCCTTTATGGAGCATTCTGACTTTAGATGGGTGGACTGGAACTCCTATCATAGTTGTATAACCTACTTCACCTTGAGTATTTTTTTGCAACATATGTAATTGTTTGTCTTCGGTACTTAGCCATTGACCTGTTTCATCTGTTATATCAAATACATTATTCAAAGCAAAGTCAGACCGTTCAATATGTTTCAAATGCTTGTCATAATTATCGATCAGTTTTTCAATTTTTCTTTCAATCGAGTATTTATTGATAATTGGGAAATTCAATTTGCTCCATAAATCAGTAAGTTCTTTTGATATCATCTTATACCGGACTTTTCTAGACTCTTCATCTTTGGCCAAATAATTAAACCTACCAATAATGTAGGCATATCTTGGCATTTTGCACAATTCTGATAAATTTTTCTCAATATTAGGTATTTTACGTCGTTTGTCTTGCACTTCTCAAATGATGTCAAATTATTTGTCCAAATCGCAGAATTCTTTGCCACATTGTTTTTAGATGAGAAATATGCCATGTTCTAAGAAGTTGATCAGGATAATTAATATTACTTAATTTCTTATGGATATATTTTATGATAATTTACCTAAAAATATATCGAGAAAATGTTATACTTTGTTGATGTTGATACTATTAAAGTTATTGACCATGACACTTTTAATCTTTATATTTATTCTTTTAATTGTAAGCCAACGACTTGTCAATTACGCAGCAGAAAACAGACTGGTTGTAAGAAGTGACACAAGCACATATAATAAAAAGAGATGAAGTATTCAAAGTACTACACATGTCATAGTGTTGTCCCACTCTAATCAACATTGAATATGTTGCTTTTGATAGAGATGATGAAATACAATAAATTATTTCATCAGCCAATACTTTGCTCATGGCTCGTTGCTCATGGCGATGAGAATTGTTTTTTGTTATTAATGGCGGGATTCCCCGTTTTAGTTTTGTTTAAGTAACAAAACACAGACAGGGGCGACAGTTTTTAATTTATTTTTGTGTTTGTCGTATGTTTCATAGCTAGGTGCATGATAATCCCGTTAGTAGTTTTGAAAAACTAAAGTTATTATATTGAGGTAGAGTATTTTTGTTTTCGTTTTTCTATGTGGATTTCTGAAGAACACAACTACTGCATAACAAAAGACCTAAGTGTACTACGATGAAATTGATCACGTTCATCAATAACTGATTATATTTATGCTGTCGGATAGGAAAAATATATAACCCAAATTGTATTTAGCACTATCTTTCTGTGTAGCATATATACCGTAATGAGGTTACTTTGTTGGAACTTTATTGCATTTTGGGGGGGTGGTTTTTGAAAAGTATTGCGAAACTGATACCCTTTTTATTATTTTCTATCAAAAACTCATCGCATGTGGCCATGTATTTTTAATTTTTTGAAAAAAGTTTCAAAAGTCATATGCCTATTGTCCATAGTACTCTTTACAAACTCCAAATTTCCAACTCCGGTTGCTGACATACAGGCCCAAACCATCACACTGCCACCACCATGTTTGACTGTCGCCTTTAAGTTTTTATTTTGTAGCTCTGTATTTGGCTTACGCCACACGTATGTTTGACCATCCGAACCGAAAATATTAAATTTGGACTCATCCGCAAAAATGACGTGCTCCCAAAAGCTTGAGTCTTTTGTAACATGTTCCTTAGCAAATTTTAGTCGCGCTTCTTGATTCTTTTTGTTTATGAAAGTCTTTTTTCTGGCTACTCTTCCATGAAAATCGTGGCTCCTGAGCACTCGACCGATAGTTTCCGTACTGCACGATTTATTAAGCTCGTTTTTAACCTGAGAAGCTAATTTTGGAGCAGATAATTTTGGGTTGTCTCTAATTTTTCTAAGAATATAGCGCTCGTCACATTCATTAAAAATTTTATTTGGAGCTTTTCTACCTTTATTATGGATTCTATTTTCATGTACATATAGGTATATAATGCTCTGCACTGTAGAATCACTTAGGCTCACCATTTCAGCAGTTTTCCGGCGGGAGTGACCATTTTTGAAAAGGTTAATGACCAATTCTCGCTGTTCTATAGTGGTACGACGACCCATTGTAAAAAAGCACGTGATTACTGTATGACTTGCGAAAATAGACTGAAATTTGATCTTTATCTTAACTTACATGACAACAAAGCAAAGACAAGAAAAAAGAACCGTTATTCGAAGTATGGTGTGATCGCCAGAATAATCAGCATTGGCTGGTTGAAATAAGCTGAGACTTTATATTTTCCTTTATTTTTAGTTTTTAGATCGAAAGTGTAATAAAACATTTATTTGAGACTGAATAAAGTTAATTTTCTGTTAGTTCTGATATTATTCTATAAGCACCAATTTAAATTTTTGAAATATCTCATTTTGTTCAGAAACCATACCCAGCTAAACATTTGAATGAGGGCTGGTTGAAATAAGGTGAGAGCCACTGTATATTTTCCAAACCAGTAATATTTAATAGTTAAGTAGAAACATTTTTAATTGCATCTTTCATGTAGTGACTGCTCAAATTTTGCACTGAGTTTGAGTGTAGTGCAGATTTAGTCGCAACCACTTAATTTAGTTATGGTGCAACAAAGCAACACTATCACTATCTCAAAACGAGATATTTCACTATCACAAATAGAGAAAAATATAATTTCTTTCAATTTATTTAGTGCTAATGAAACGCTTAGTGCACTCAGCATTTAGTGCACTACCCCTCTGAAAATTATGAAGTAATTTATGATGGTAGAAAAAAGCAGCGCAGCACAGTGTTTGGTGTAGAACAAATTTGGGGACAAAAGTCGAAAAATTATGGCAATGTCAAATAAAGTTTTTTATCAAAATAAATGTTCAAAACCACATTTTCGAACCCGAAAGTAAAAAATATTTTGCACGTGCCGTTTAAACAGAGCCGAAAAGTTCACATTTCAATATTAAGAAAAAAAAACAACAAATATTATTTAAATAAAGCCCTTCTGTGAGCCATTTTAAAAGTGTTACTAAATTTTTCATTTGTTTTTTAATATAGATATCATTTCTGTTGGTATGTTTTTTCCACTTTGAAGGTTTTCCTAACCATATCAATTTTAGTGTAGTCGAAAAAAGACTTAGAAATACACTGAAATTTAAAAAATATATATATAGAGTATCTGCTTTTGATAGTGATTTAAATGAAATATAAAATTGTACTATTTCCAATCTAACTGTTTTAAAGTATTTTGACATTTGTTTTTTAGTATTGATAAGAATAATGCGCCTTTATACGCCGATGATCTATATTTTCCGCTTTTAAGGAAGCAGCATCCCAGTAGAATCGCGTCACCGAATAGCAAACGAAAATGTATTATACTTTGTTCGCGCAAATTACCTTCTGAAATCGACAGTTATCAATTGTGCGAGTTAAGAATTAAAAAAATACTCTATCAAAGCTAAGAATTCATAATGGGTTAATAAACGCAGAATATGCAAGAAGCAAGTTAAATTTTTTGTAGATCTTCTATTTACAAAATGAATAGGACAAAGGCATATAACTAAATATTTTTTGAAAAATTAAGCCCTGTGGTTAAGCAAAATATTTATACTAAATGATAGTCATAATGCAAATAAAATACCTGGAAGGCCCCCAAAAGATTTCTCAGCCCTTGGTGAAAAAACTCAACAACGAAATTAAAACACGTGCTTAATCAATCATCTGCACTCAAAGAAATATTCTTGGTAAAATTGATTCATAACTTTTGCTAATCCCTAACAAAACCAAATTGTCCAATCAATTCAATTTGATCAATAATACATTATTTGTTCGTCAATTTAAAAGAAAATTTATCCATTTGATTAAAAACAGCAACAAATTCAATGCGTTGTTTTGAAGAAATTGTTTTACTAGCTTGAAATATAAGTTTGTTAACTTGATTTAAGCTTGTTCACGCTGACAGACTCGTCAATCAATTGGAATAAAATTTCATCATTTTAATAAATTATTTTAACAACCTAAAGCAGTTGACTAGATAAATAGATTTATTATACTGAAGAAATAATTAATGTCATTGATAATCGATTGAGTCAAGTGGACAAAATTTCTATTTCATAATTATAAAATAGATTATCAATTTCAAAAAACCTTCAATCATGACAATAGAAAGAAAAGCTTGGTATTTCGGTGGCGTCATTTGCCTTTTTAAATCAAGTGCAAAATAAAGTTTAGGAGATAAAATTCGGCTTAAAAGTCCAGTGCAATTTTTTAAGTGTGTGGAAACTATTACCACCCTATAATATTATTTTACCAACCCTAAATGTGATCTTGTGAAATAAATTTTTTTTTTATTTCAAAAGCACCAATTTTGCCATAATGTACTGCCGTTGACTACAAATTGAGTTCTTTTCCAATGAAATCGGCAGGAGTTTTGGTTGTTTATTTATTTTTATTACATTATTATTTATTTCAATTATTTGTTGAGATTATCCGTGCTATTCGTTATTAGTGCTATTCACATTACAACAATTCACAATGTGATCAGCAATGTTAACAATACTGTGATTTATAATAATGTAAACAGTGCTAATAACGAATAGCATAGATAATATCAACCTTTGCGAATTCCATAATTATATTTATAAATAATGTGCTTATTATATATAAAATGTTATATGTTTAATATATATAAAATGTAATAAAATCTTTTTATCAGAACAAAAAACATTTTACTATTATTTAAAAAAAATTTGTTTTCAACAGAAAAGCCATTTTCTATTCAACAAACCATTTCTTGATGTTGAAATATTCTGTATTCATATTGACAGATTGTTTTATCAAATCAACAACTAAAACACGATATTCCTGATCAAATTGAAGCATTCATTTATCAAATCAAAACAAAATTTTTTCAATATGATTTTAGCTTATTACCTTAAATCCAATTGACAAAAGCTTTTGTTGACTGTATATTGACAAAATAGTTATCAACTAAACCTAGGAATTAGTCAATATGAACAAATATTTCTTTGAGTGTGACGAGCTTTTGCTTGCTCATGTGAATTGTTAGATACTATGAAATATTTCTTGTGTTTTAAAAGTTATAGAATGAATTATAATAAACAAAATGTTTTTAGAACATGCCAAAATGTCACAGTATGCTAAATATGAAAAAAAGCTTATTTCGTAGGAATGCTGGTTACGATGTTCTGCCTTTTAGGTGTCGATATTTACTATCTGTACATAGATTAATTTGTCACCACTCTGCCATCATATCCACATTTTGACCTATAAATTAATAAAAAATTTCAAGAACAATTTTTTCCAAAGTAGTTCTGTGTTTTAAATTATGCTATTACTAATTTTTTTGATCCGCGATTATAACGTCATAGATAACTAGTAAGGAATTATCTTCGACTGGGCCGAAGTTAAAATACCCCCACGGCCAAATTAGAGTATATATAAAGTCTTAAGCAAACTGTTAAATATATTTAAAGAGATTTTCCCGTTTTGGTTAAGACACTTTGTATTGGAGGTAGGTGTGGTTTTCATCAGATTTTTACAAATTTAATACTCAGAATAAATATTAAATATTTGAGACACTGTGCGAAATTTGAAGTCATTAAATTGATTTTTGTGGAATTTAAAGAGATCTTACCGTTTTGGTTAAGTTACTTTGTATGGGAGGTAGGCGTGTCCGATTTTTACAAATTAAATACTCAAAATAAATATTCAATACTTAAGACACTGCGCGAAATTTGAAGTCATTAAATTGATTTTTGTGGAATATAAAGAGATCTTACCGTTTTGGTTAAGTCACTTTGTATGGGCGGTAGGCGTGGTTTTCATCTAATTTTGCTCAGATTCAAAATTGACCTCCATTTTTGTATAGAAAGCTTATATTTTGAATTTCGTTATGATAGCTCTAAAACTACGGCTGCTATCGTGGACACAGACGGACAGACGGACAGAAGGACATGGCTAAATCGGCCACGCCTTCTTATCGGCGTTACAAACGGAGTGACAAAATTAATATATATATAAAATTAATTAATATATATGAATATTGAAATAAATGAAGAAGCAACTAGAACAGATGGTAACCCTTGATAGAGTTGATGGCGGTGATCTAAAATGGCCTCCTGCTTTGAAGTGTCATATGATTAGCAGCCATACAATTCATAAGAATGAATTAGAGGATCTGCATATTCTAATGCTAGTTTAAACAGTGAGTTGATCACTCAAAGACTACTGATGAGGAACATGTAACGATTTCCGAAACAGACTGTCTAGTCAGCTAAGTGATTGACTCTATACAGAGTTGTTGTTGTTGTTGTTGCCTTCTTGAAAACTCACTTGATCTAAAGCTCACAATCTTAATTCATGTAATTATTCAATAGATCATAAAAACTAATTAACATACCCCCATTACGTTTTTTAAACGTGGGGGTATAAATATACTTAAATACTTTTAGAAGCCTGTTAAAGTCTTCAATATTGTGTAACAATTTTAATTTAAAATAAATAAGGATATTTTGTAGTTGGATGTACATTGGAATTATTTATTTTTTTTTTTTTTTGATATTCCTAAAATAATATATGCCTAACAAACTAAATACCATTGTCTTCAGCGTAACCATTTTATTTAAGAACACCTTTAATATCATTTAAAATATTATTATTCTCGATATGTATGAAAAACATTTTGTTTAAATTAACATTTATGTTGCTTTTAGGATATAAAAGTCTTATGTAACTTAATTTGTGATCCCGGTATTGCTCTTGCATATAAATCTTATGTGCATTAAATTTGTTTTCTTTACATAAGCAGTTTTTAAGTTAAAGACTTTTGTATCCGTAAACTCAAAATATCGAACACTGTGCGCAGGCGAAAAATTTTTTAAGTTTGTAGTAAGAGCTCACATGGCAGGCCCGTAGACAAGAGGGGTTTAACCCCTAAAACCTCCCTACGGGTCTAGAAAGTTTAAACATCTAAAATATTAGCATTAAGGCAACTACAACGCAACAGTATAAAAAGTTGCAAGCCACATCAATTTTGAACTGAACTAAGACCTATGCTTTCAGATCATAGTTAATATAAGGACTTCGGCAAAAATTGCGATTTTATGTTCGGGCAGGGTTACGATGGTGCGGCTGTCATAATGGTACACTCCAAGGAGCACAAGCGTATGTAGCGGAATAAGATCTACAGGAAGCTGTTATTAAAGTTTAAGACTACGCAACCGAATTTTGAAATACCACAATATCGCCTCTCGATTTTCAAATTGCTTTTTATGTGGTCTCAGTTCGAACTAAATACATTTACGATCAAGATTTTCCATTAGCGTATTAATCACTAGTTTAGTAACCTCAATTGAAATGTTTAACAGTTTTATTTCACTTTGGTTATGTTGTGGAGTTGCTATTTTAAAATATTTAAATTTACTATTTAAATAAGTACTAAATTTTTTTTTTAACGAAAATCAGAAATATTTTTTAAAATTATTGAAATCATTCTAAATGATAAATAAATTTTTTTTTAATTTTGTATGAGTATTTTTGTGTTTGAAATCCTCAAACACAGGCACTTTGAGGATTTTTAAAAAAACATAAAGTTTCAACAGCTATAACTTTTTGAATCGAGTTTTGTTTTTTGTAATATTTTTTTCACAAAATAGTTAAAGACTATGCTATAGCACCGCGTTATGTCGTTTTTTTTTGTATTTTCGTACTTTTGTGGGTAATCAACGTAATCGCACAATTTTTGGTATTTGATGAGTGTCTGTTCAAAAGAGCTTATTTCGACATTTTATGAAGTTGAAGAAAACTGAGAAAAAGTCTAGTTTTTGTTGTGCTTACAATTCTGAGACCAACGGCTAATATATCTATAATGTAAGCATGGATAAAAAAATTGTAATAGTTTCAAAGTTATAGAGATTTCCAATTTAAAAATATGTCCTCTTTTGCAGTCACTGAAGAAATAGTTATTTTTGATATGGTTTTTAAGCATTTTATAAAATGAACACAACAATAAAATATACATAAAAAGTTTTCACAGAACTAATTAAGTCACTAAACACGTAAGTGTCCTATATCAGGTTCAATATATTCACATTCTTCGTCAGTTTCTCATTGTAGTAATGAGGATTCATTGAGAACTTTCATTGAGTGAATAATCAGTTTCTTACCTTAAAGTGAACTTGTAATTAAGTCTTGTAATTAAGCAAATTTGGTAAGATCGTTTGATTAAATATTGTACAAAAACTTAAACCTTGTATGGAAATTAGTCCCTTTTGTTCAAATATATTCAAAAGCAATGTTTCAGTATGCATATTTAGGCCCTTTTGAACAGAAACAAAAACTTTTATGCACTGAATATTGGAAAAATGTACGATTTTCTTAATTTTTTTTTTTTTTTTGTGCAAATGATAGGTGTAAATATTTTAAGTTCTAAACCATAGTAAAACAACTTTTTTCAAAAACGTTATATAAGAACTTTTGAACAAACACTCCTCATTTGCATTAAGTGTTGCTTCAAAACATATTTCAATAATATTTCATTGCAATTTCTCAAATTTAAATTTTTACAATTTTATTGCTTTTGAAACAAGAAACAATATAACATTTTCCGAGAAGTAAAATATCATAACTCTGGTACTTTTAATCCAGTTTTTATGTTTGCTTACTAACTTTAGAAAACAATTGCATTATAATCGAAATGCATACCTCTTTTTTAAAAAAAGTTCCATTCAAGAGATGTTTTGGACTCTTGTAAAGCGCTTCTCCATTTATTGGTCTCTTGAGCTAGTTTTGGAAGTCTATCAATCGGCACGAAACTTTATAGATTTTATTTTTATATCAAATCGACTATTTTTCAACAATTTGGTCTATGGGGAGCAAACATTTTTTTTTCTCAAACCCGCCTTGAATGAACCCTGGCTACGGGCGTGTCAAATGGCATAACAAACTTATGTTGAATCCTCTGATTGTACGGATTCATATCATTAACAAAAAAACACTTCTTGATTTATGCTTAGGAAGCCAAAATACATAAAAATGTTCGGGTATTTCGGATAACTAAGCCCAAAGTAAAATTTTGCTGAAATTAAATTTTATTTTTCACAGAATCAAGAAAGCTGCCAAGTATTTAAAATATTTCGTGATCTCTTAACACAGTAAGACCTTTTTTCTCATTAAGCAATTGAATAGTAATGCAACTGCAACAAAAATTGCTATCAAATATATTTATACCGAGGCCTTCACAGGAAGCAACTTGTACTCAACAAGGTGGCAACACGTTCGCGACCAGTTCAATGCAACACGGCTTGCTGCAATTTGAATCGGCGATTTTTTACGTGTGAGATGTGTGTTGTGTGCTCCTAAAATCAGTGATCAATTAATAAATATAAAATAAGTGCGGGAAGTGGAGAAATAATCTTTTTCATCCTCAATTTATTTTGTATATCTTTTTAACAAAGCTTCAATTTAATAAGTATTTGTTTTGTTGTTAATTTTGCAATGTTGCGTTGCGACGTGACTTGCTCATCTGAAAGCGAAGGTCAGTTTAAAATTAAAGTGGTTTGCAACTTTTTAAGCTGTTGTGTTGTAGTCGCATTACTTTTCAATTGCTCCATGTGAAAAAGACCTAACTCTTGAGCCTCTTGCGACACTATTGAGTGGTGCTCTTCCAATTTTTTAAATTTTTCTATTTTTTTTACTCACAAATAATTTTTGTACCAGGATTCATATTTTGCCCTTGCAAGGAGGTTCTCAAATATAATAATAAAATGTATGGAGCCATAAACCCATCTAATGTACATAAACTTTTGTCTGTCACTTTATAAATTCTTCGTCGATAAAACTTAATAACATGTGGTACACTGAAAAAAAAAACATACTTTAAAATTAAACCAAAAATTTTTTAATAGAAATTTAACTCATATGCGTTTCTACAAAACAAAATTTAAAACAAGCGTGTTTAATTATCAACTATAAACTCATTTCTGTTTTTTGTATAATTTTCTCTTATTTTTTTTCAAAAACAAAAAATACGTCGCTATCAGAGATTGAATCAAAAAATTATGTGCAGTAGAATCAATGAAAATTATTGCTAGACAACTGAGACCCCGATTTTACATTTGATTGTTTGCATGGTAGAATAACCAGGTAGATACACTAGAAATACGCTCTCTCCGACAACAAAACAATAACAAAGGCGTAATTATAATGTCAAAATGAGCTGTTTTGAAAATGATATCAATTTTGACTTATTTATTGAATGATTATCAATTATAATCAATTCTTAATTATAAAATATATAATTATTTTTTGCACTACACAGCTGTTCTTCCGATTAGCAACTAACCGGAACCTCAACTTGCCATTAACTTAACCCGCACTTAAGACCTAACGGAACATTGAGAAAATGCTTTCTTGCTAACAGCCGGTCAAAGTTCCGATTAGTGCTTAACCGGACATTGAGAAAATGGCCTTTAATGTAGTAATTTCGCATGTTCCTTATTGCCGATCGGATCGAATTAAAAACGTAGCTTCAATCTTAAGGACAATTAATTTAATTTATTTTTTCAAAGTCCCAGCAAATTATTAATTACATTTTAAACATTACAATTTGAAAATTACACAGAGCACAATTACTTGCAACACAATACACATAATTATTTTAAGATTGTTTCTTGAATTTAGCACATCCGTTTCCATTCCGGTGGACTTAAACGTAAATAGCATGTACTCCCAAGCAGTTTATCTTGAGTATTTCAATTGCGGAACTGCAAATGTTTAACGACAACTCAGGTTTGACAACGGCTTTACTGGACTGACTGCCTATAACTTCCTCCCGTCGCGATAATTTCAAAACAATTCATCAATTGTTGGCAAATAAACAAACAATCGTCGATTTCATTAAATAAATTTAATTTTTTCAAACAGCAATTTCACTTGTCAAAAAATATTTTGACAGTTTAAAGAAGCCGTACATTGCTTTACAAATAAATTGGTTACTGAACAATCGAAATAAGTAGTCGAATGAAAATTATATTAAAAGTAAACTTTCATTTGCTTCATTTAAGGCAAAACTACAATTAGTTATATATTATATCTTAAAACACGGCTCCATTTATAAAATTTTTAAGATTTTTGTTTACTTTTTTTACATGTTCATACATAAAATCTGGGTACTCAATTGATTTATACACTTACAAGTAAATTAAACATCCCTATGGCTGAACGAATAAACATAAATTGTCAATAGTGACATTATAGTTAAGCCAATGTTTTGCTCTCTCGTTTTTTGCTCTCCGAATTGCATCTACCCGGTTATTCTGCCATTGATTGTTTGCAAATATTTTTGAATTAGCCTTACAAATATTGAACATAAGATGAAATAAAAATTGCTTAATTATTTTGATATTTGAAATATTTCAAGCCGCAATAAATGAAGTCCAAAAAAGTTGTTATTCGGGGGGTCCCAGGGGTCGCTAATCACGAATCTGACTTCGAAAACTCGAAAAAGTTAAAAAAATGGCATTGAAAAAATGGCGGGTTAATTCAATTGTTTTTAATTTAAAACATTTGTTTAAAATATTAAAATTTTTGTATTAAACTTTTCGTTTAAATAATTGTATTTAAACTTTTACAATTTTTAAAATGAAAGTATATTTAAAAACATTGTTTTGAAAACAAAAACTTTTGTTTTAAATTAAACTTTAAAAACCTTTGTATTTAACTTAAATGAAATTATTTCAAGCTCTATTTCAAAAACAAATTCCTTTAATATGAACACAATTTCATTTAATTTTAACACATATTTCCCGCAGGGTAAGAATAATGGCAAGAGAATATAATTCTTGAGCATTGTAAAAGAGACCACTGTTGTAATTCATTTGACGTTATTTTATTTGATGCTACTTTCACATTTCATTTTTTAACAGCTAGTAGAAAAATTCACTCTAATAAATTGACCACATTGAGCTTTTTGTGATTTGAACGGAACGGTTAATATGTTTCACAGTTTCGATTTTACGCAGTTTTCCTTACCGCAGCTAATCTGAGTGTGCTCAACTATTATTATCCTTTATCCGCTTTAGTTGCCGTTGTGGTGACTCGCTGTGATAGCAAGCCAACGACCGATCGACTAACCGCTGATGCGCCAAAGACACGCATGCATTCGACTACCATTACGTTGATCCTTTATGTGTTTTGATGAGCCAGAGGCATCATCTATATTGGATTACAAACTGAACTGCATGCTTGTCGGTGGCTTCAATTCTAGGCACATACTCACACACACACACATGTAACGACAGTAGTGAAGTGATGTCGCACATTGGCTATAAAGTGGAAATAAATGCCAAAATTCATGAGCTCTTTTGATTAATTTTTTCTTAACGTTATTTAACAGTAGCATTATCAAAAAATGTTTAGAAAAAAATGCACAAGTTTTTTGCATGCACAATGTTGTCGGTCTTAAAAGTTGATAAATGTAAAAATGATTGAATAATGTCGTAAAATATTGGTACTTTTTATAGAGTCATAACAGACAAACGTGGAAAAATATTGCACTTCGAGTTTCTTATCTACTAAAACCATTATTGCAAAACTATTTTGCATTCTCCAATTCTCTAAAATTATTTTTTGTTTTCATTATTATAATAAATTATTTATCTAAGTCGAAAAAGTGAAAAATTTAATTTTTAGCAGAATATACCTGTATCAGCTCTGCGCAGCTCTTCTATTTCATATATCACTTAGTTTTTATTGGTCTATAACTAAAATGCTTCAAATAAAAAAAGTGAGCGCATTTTTTATATCTTCACAACACCTGGTGAAAACTAATTTAAGTCGTAAGACAAAGTACTTTAACAATTTTATTTGGTGTTTCAACTTATGTATCAAATTGTATTGGTCGACAAAGAGTCCTTCTATTTTTGGACACTTTTTGTTTGGGGATCAGCCACTGTGCGTCGCACAGTGTAACGAGCCCATATAGCTAGTGGCCAAAAATAGAAGGAGCAGCTCGAGAATCATGAAATTTTGTGAAAATGAGTTTTATGGTAGAGAAATTATTCTCACAAAACTTCGTTCGAATTTAATGAATGCCACGCCCACCTCCCACATAACCGAAATTGGTAACCTGGAATAGCTCCCCAAAAAGTTATCCTAGATCAGTTAAATTTGGTGCACATAGTTTGTTTGCAGCTGTAAAAATTTAATTTGATAATGAACCAAATCGGCTGACTAACACGCCCACCTCCCATATAACCGAAATCAGTAGTCTGGTATAAATACTCAAAAATGATCCCAGATCATTAAAATTTCCTACACATTGTTCTTTTGTAATTATAAATAGCTAGTGTGAAAATGAATCAAATTGGCTGACTTTACATATAACTGAAATTAGTAATCTGGTAAAGTACTGCAAAAAATTATCCTGCATCTGAAAAATCTGTAAAGTTTTAGGGCCTTGTAAAGGAAGTGTTTTTTTAAAGTTTTATTAAAACAAATTTTTTTTTTTTATTTGAAAGCTTGTGAAAATTGGCTTTATTTTTTCATATAAAATCGCTTATTTTCGTCGAAACATGCTCCACAAAAGTCGGCGTAAAATAATATAAAAAGAAATAAAAAAATGCTGTTTTTCTTATTTTGTGTTTTGAACTTTGTGAAAAATTTTGTTATTTTTTCATATAAAATTGCTCATTTTAGCCAAAACATGCTCCTTTAAAGTGGGCGTAAAGTCCTTATAATTGAGTTTCGGCAAACCAAATTTTGGGAACATGTTGAAAAAATATTGGCAATAGATATATAAAAATATAATAAAAAAAAATGCTGTTTTTCATATTTAGTTTTCTGAACTTTGTGAAAAATTTGTTATTTTTTCATATAAAATTGCGCATTTTGTCCAAAACATGCTTCAGAAAAGTAGGCGTAAAGTCGTTATTTCGGGAATATCTTAAAAAAGAGTTGTTATAAGACATTTTAAAATTAGAGAAAAAAAACAAAATTGCTGTTTTCTTTTTATTGTTTCTCAAAGTAATCGTTTTTTTAGATTTCTAAGACCTATCTTTAAGGCCCAACCAAGTTATGCTTAAGTAAATAAAAGTTTGAGAGCAAAAGCACGCACTTACACAGCAATATATAAAGTCGCCCAAGTTTTGTCTAAGCATTCCTTTCGTTCAGTTTTTCAACTTTCGTTTACTTTTTGAAACTTGAGAGAGAGCGCTTGACATCGTAGTTTGCTAAGCAGAATAGGGTTGCTAACAGTATTGAGAATGTGTTTCATTAAAATGTTTTTATTTGTATGCCAAATTTTTCAATGAAAAAGATGGTTTTTTTTTGTTTGTGTCTATTTAAGCAAATTATGGAAAATTAGTATCTTTTTGCTGTGAAATTTTACTTTTACCACAGCTTATAAGCCAATCAGCGCAATAATTATATGTCTTATGTTAGCTGATGGCAACCCTTTTTAATACATGTATACAAATATTTTTTTATCTGTCAATTGGAAACACGTTCATTTATTGATTCAAAATGAATGCAGATCCCAATTTTGATGAAAAACTTTATTATAAAGAGTATCCCAAAACATATATGAAAAAGCTGACATGCACTACTTCAACAAATTTTTCAAAGAACTTTTGAACTTTTTTAATATATTTTTGTCAAGATTTTGTGAACGTTTGACATTTTGTCGAGCATGAAATCTGCCAACTTGGGTAACTTTTCTAGTTAATTATACTTTTCGTCAACTTTTCTCTGATACTTTTGTTTGCTTAAGCATAACTTGGTTAGGCCTTTAGGTTTACAAAACTTTTTTGTATGTTTGCTTTTAATTAATTTTTTTACTGAAACATATAAAATAAATATAAGTAGTTTTATTACATACTGTTATTACTAAAATTTACATCTTATTAAAAAATATGCAATGTCAAACTGTAAATACAAAAAAATATCATATTTTCAATTAAACTTTGGAAGAGTGGCATTCGCGTAAATAAAAAGATATCGCAAAATCCTTTTAAACTCGAAATACTAATACTCTAAACTATGATTCTGTACATTTAGATTTACTAATTAATGACTTTTTTTTTCTTAAGTTATTTTTTGCCGCACTCGTTATACTGTGCGTCGTACAGTGGTATTTTGGTAGCAAAAAAGGCCATTTTTCGACCATTGACTTACAAAAATCTAATGGCGCAGTTTTATAGAGAAATTTTTCACTAAGTTAAAACCATAATATGTTATCGAATAAGTTTTTTTTTTATCTTAGAACAAATCAATTGCAGTCACTTAAAGATTGTACAGCAAGAAATGATAGAGGTTTTCATGCATCTCAGTAGCATAGTGTATAAGATATTTTAGATAGATTGTTGCTAATATTTTAATGATATTTTTTATTGAAATAAATGATTTTATTTTTAATTAAAATATATCTTGATTACGTGGTGATCTTTATATGGCTCAATAGATATGCGCGAATAAAAATTGCTTTTTGAAACGCAAAATTTGCAGTTGTACTTTGACAAAATTAAGCTTCAGTTTCCTCCTTCTTCTTACTGCAAAAAAAATGAAATTGACAGTCTATTCTTTAAATTTATGTGGAGAATCCACCGACTTTCACGGATCTCTAAACAAACAAATTGCAAATTTATCATTCAGTGACTTCTTGAATAAAAGGTATTTTTTCAAAAAAAAAAGCAATTTATTTCTGAACATAGCTTCTTTTAAGATTGTTATACTTATTAAGTCCAGCGTTTTTCCAGTTTATTTATTCCTTTGAAATAATAAATATTATAAAAGTCCTCAAAATACGCATTTGTTACAGTGATAAACTTTTCATTAGACCCAAATCGCTTACCACCTAGCCATTTTTTCTGGTTTGGAAATAGTCGCAGAGGACTTAGTCTGGAGAATAAGTTAGATGGGGTAACAGTTTTAAGCGGATTTTATCGACTTTTTTCAATGGCGACTGCGTTTGTCTTTGCCAAATGCGTTCGGTTTTGCTTCAAATTAATATCAAATATGTCCCATAGCACAGTGATTTGTGTAGAACATACTAGCTGTAAAAAAAGATTTTCTTGTATTTTTTAATTGCTACATGCATAACGATTATTTTAATTGTTAAAGATTTTAGTTTCCGGCACTTTCGAAACAGAGGATACCCCCACACTGAATGTGTGCTTTGTATGATAGCGTATTTTCATTTCTAAAACTTGGTTTTATCAAAGCAGAAGCTAAAAAATTCTTTTAATTTGTGTTTAGTATGAGTGATTGTGATAAACAAACTTCAAACTTATAGAAAATTTTCACCAAATTTTAAACAAAACCAATTCAGTGATGGAGAATGTGTATTCTAAAAAAAAAATAAAATAGAAACGAGCTTGTGCGAAATCTCAAATCAGTTTTAAAAAAATGAATAAACAGGAAGTCAACATATACTGAAAAATCAGCCTTTTTTCAAGCGGTGTCTAGCGGTGTCAAATAAGTTCCACCTTCTGGAAGTTTAAAAATAAAAACTTTTAACGCAGAAGTAGCGTTTCTGGCTATTTTTTTAAATTTCACATATACATATATCAATTTTCTCACTTTTTTATTAAGATTATTTCTCACACCTTCAACTTGAAATTCCTTTGCACACATTTAAAAAATTTATTGTATAACACTGCACTTGCGTCTTTAAAAATTCACTATTTGAAACTGTTGATCATAATGCAATAATTAAAATTAAATACCTGTTTTGCACTGCTTATTACTCAATACCTATAATAGGGTGGGGCGATTTGATCATCTTAATGGGCGCTTCGCGTTTCTGATTCTTGGGATTGTACTGAGCAAAAAAGTCCACTAGACCATACGTCTACGGTGAAAATCGAGCTTCTAGATTTTGATTTGCAGTTTTTTCTCAGACTTTTGTCACGTTTTTTTTTTTAATATTTTGGCCTATAACAGCCAAACCATTGAAATTTTTGTCTTAGTATTGGATCGAAAATCTCAACGGTTTGGCTGTTATAGGCCAAAATATCCAAAAAAAAACGTGACAAAAGTCTGAGAAAAACTGCAAGTCAATATCTGGAAGCTCGATTTTCACCGTAGACGTATCGTCTAGTAGACTTTTTTGCTAAGTACAATCCCAAGAATCAGAAACGCGAAGCGCTCATTAACACTTTTTTCCATGCATACTAATCGCCCCACTCTAACCTATAATCAAGTGAAAAAAACAATTCTTAATACTGTCATCAACTTTTACAGTTATTTTCTCAAAGTGAGAAAATCAATTTTGTCCAGCTAGCATGTTCTACACGATTCACTGTGCACAGCTGTGAATAATGTATGCCGGTGATCGTTTTACCCATTTTAAGGTAATCGCTGTGAATGACTCCGCATGCGCTCCAAAAAACTGTCGCCATGCCCTTGTTGGGCGATAGACCCACCAAGGCCTTCTTTGGTGCACGTTCATCTGGAGAACTACACTGCTTTTACTGTTTTTTGTTCTATAGTGTGTTGTGACGTATCCATGTTTAGTCTGCTGTTACAAAAAGGCGCAAAAACTTCTTCGGATTGCAATTGATTGCATTCGGTTGAGTGTAAAAAATCGCGGCACTTATCGCGCGGATGGCTTTTTCATGTCCAAATATTCATTTAAAATGTGATGCACCCGCCTAGTTGAGATGTCTACAGCCTCAGCCACCTCACGCACTTTCATTCTCCGATCGTCCAACATCATTCCATGGATTTTATCGACAATTTCTGGCGTGACGACGTCTTTTGAGCGATCTGAACGTTCAGCGTCATTTGTGCTGGTACAACCACAACTGAAATGAATAAATCACTTTTTAACCATTGAATTTGATAGTGCAGAGTTCCCACAGTTTGTTTCAAGCCTTTCCTTGATTTCGATGATTTCTTTTTACGTACAAAATAATGCTTTATGATTAAACGAAATTCACTTTTTTCATTTTCGTCGAAATTCGCTATGTTGTCTGCTTTCAATGGTTGTCAAACACAAACTGAGTGATGCAAATTGCTTAAAATTTGATAGCAGTATATGAACAGATGGCAGTGTACAGGATCAGTGTTGCATTTAAAGTTACACAAAGTTACATAAAGTTACTGATCCATCATCAACAAGATACTGTCATCCAAATTTATTTGAATTTGCCAAGGCGACTAAAGAAACAGTTTAACTGCATTATTACACCGAGTTACACACATTCTGTCCTATGAAATAAATCATCTACCAGGACCAAATCATGCCAATGCTGACGCTTTGTCTCGAAGGCCATGCGGTATAAATTGCAAGCATTACACCGTGTTACACACATTCTGTCCTATGAACCAAATTTATTTTTTCGGAAAGGGGATAAAAAATAAAAATACACGTGTATCGGCGATTTTCATGTACACGTCAGAATTTTTTTTTTTGTTTGAAGTATATATTTTTTTTTTATGGTTATCGTTTCTTTTAAGGTTTCAGTTCGTTAAAAAAAAAATTTTTTTTATTACTTTTGTTTTATAAAAATAAAGAATTGTTACATTAAAAATTTTAATGTTTGTAAAGAAATTTAGGCCTTTTATTTTTGCGGTTGTAAGCATTTGCTTCAGTATCGCGACAAATAGACCAACAGTATTCGCCAAGCATATGCGTAATGTATTTTCCTTTGAAGCGCTTTTCAATAGCCGCAATGTCCTGATGGAACCTTTCGCCATGCTCATCGCTACAAGCTCCTAAATCATCAGGGAAAAAATCTAAATGATTGTGAAGAAAATGGATCTTTAGCGACATTAAAATGCCCATTTCGCCATATGCCGAATTAATTTCTGCGACAATATTTTTATAATTGGCAGCTCGTTTGTTGCCAAGAAACTGCTCAATAACGGCAACTGTACCTTTCCATGCACGTTGTTCCATAGCATTTAATTTTGATGAAAATTCAGAACTTGCAATTATTTGTTTTATCTGCGGACCATTGAAAACACCTTAAATCAAAAAAATCATTAAAAAACATAAAGTTACTGAATGAATTCTTAAAAAAAATACCTGCATGAATCTTTGCGCCGCTCAATTTCGGGAAAATGTTGCGCAAAGTTGCAATGGCCTCGCCATCACGATCCAGTTTTTTAACAAAATTTGATACGAGACCGAGCTTAATGTGTAATGGAGGCAAAATGATTTGAGACGGCTGCACCAATGGTAGATTCTCTATACTTTCTACGCCTACTTTGTAGCATGTTCGCGGCTTCCACTTAAATTCAGTGTAATGCTCATCTCTTTTTCGACCTTCCCATGTACACAAAAAGCACTGGTGGGTTGGAAATCCACGCTTAACACCCATGAGTAAACCGACCACTTTCAGATCGCAGCATATTTTCCAATTATGCTCTTTGTACTTTATCAACTGTAATATTAATTCCATGCCTTCGTATGTTTCCTTGAGGTTTGTGGCATATGCGATCGGGACAGATGGATGTGTGTTGCTGATATGAAGCAACACGACTTTAAGGCTGTTGACCGATGCATCGATGAAAAGTTGCCACTCCTCTGAAATATGTGGGTAACTGATTTTTGCAAACAGCGAATCAATGTCACAACAATAAGCCAAGTTTTTTCCCGATCTTCGTGCAATCTAAAAAATTGGTCATATGGAATAGTGCTACCTCGATCACGAGCGGCTGTTATTTTAAAATCAGCCGCCACTATATTCCACTGCTTAAAGCGTGATGCAAAGAGTTCTGCTGTTCTCCTCGACAAATTTCCATCTCGTACGAGGTCATTGAAGTCGGCTTGCGTTATAAAATGCGGCATTGCAGTCCCAATTTCACTGGGTGTTGCCACAAATTTCGATACTTGTGGACTCTCGCATCTCGCATTCGATGGAAGAAAAGTTGATAGCAGTTTTGGTACAACTGTTGATTCTGCATCGCTTATTTCGGGAACATTATCAAAAATCTCCACTGAAGCCGCTACACGGTCTTCTGGTGAGTATAGAACTGCTGGAATTACCGATTCTACATTAGCGTAGCGAATTTTGTTGCGGTGAATGTATTGGTACCCTTTTGTTTGAGCAAAAGTTACACAAAAGTAGCACAATTCATTGCAGTGCTCCGTGCGTGGTAGCCAAATTGTTGGTACAGCGTACTTTATTGTTGACCTTCCATCAGTACACTTGCACAAATTTATGTAGCAATAGTCGCACACGACTTCCGGAGTATACCACAAGTAAGGAACATAAGCAGTCTTAAATATTTTCTGAAACGAATTCATCACTGTTTTAGTAATATTTTTGAAATTTTGACTTGGTGCGAATAAGCCACAAACGTAACAAAAGTTATTTCGCGTCGGACACTGCATTTTTTTCAGATGAAATATATAGAAATACGTTTTCGCACAACATAACTTAAAACAATATTGCAATTCCTTATTTCATCTGTCAGAAAGGGCCCTCAAACGATACTACATGTCCATCCGACCTGTCAAGTCATCACACATGTATTATCGTTCGTGTGCAAGAAATCAAGGCGGATGGACATGTCCGATGGAAGTTGGATGGACATGTAGTATCGTTTGAGGGCCCCTAGACCAGTTGCAAGTGTTGTAAAAGTCAAAAACTGTTTAGTGTTAGAAGGTTACTATTGATTAACTTCAACTATATCGAGTAGGATGGGTCAAAAAACATTTTTTTTTCCTAACGCTTTAGTAGTTTAAAAATTTGGAGTCCCTTCAAGTTATGCTAAGAAAAGTGAAAAATATTTTTTATTTCAAAAATAATAAAAATTGGGGAAAATCTGAGAATTGATAAAAATTGTTTTTAAAAAATTTGACGTGCTACAAACATTTCCACGAGTCTGCCTGCAAAAAATCAGCTCGATTAGATCACTGAAAAAGGGTTAAAAATCGGTCCAAAGGCTTCCACACAGGCCACTACGAGCTTTATACTTCAAACTTAAAAAAAAAATTCTGACGTGTACATGAAAATCGACGATACACGTGTATTTTTATTTTTTCCCCTCTTTCCGAATATGTGCATTTGGTTCATAGGACAGAAAAAAATTCATTTTTTGTAACACCGTGTTATGTATTTGCTTCTTGTGTCTTGCTTGTCGTTGGTGTGAATTTTCGTTATAAAGAATAAAGCAGTTAATATTTCTTGAGAAATTAAAGTTTCATATTACTGCTTTAAGGGAATTCGGATATTGCAGTATGCGGCAAACAATTCGATGTAAGACACATTGCATTGAAAAATGGCTCCAACAGTTAAAAATTCTTCTTGCACAGCCGTATGTTGTGTTGCAAAACTCTCCGAAATAAACAGTTTGGACACAATTTCAAGGAGAGGCATTGATAGTGAGACTTTTAAATTTGATATTTCATCATTACACACTTGAATAAAATTAATGGAATACATATTCCATATAGCTAATAAGATTTTAAAACAAGAATATAAGCATTGAATTCAGACGGCATTCAAAGAACGAATGAGCTTGCAGGTGGATGCTATACAACAATGAACTGGGTCTTCGAACGCTAGCAATACCTCAAGATGATCCTTTTCCAACCCTACACCTACCTTCGCTGATAAAACAGATGTTAATGAAGAAACAATAGATCGATTCTTCAGATAAATTATATGTGGCCAAAAAATAGATACCGACAAGTTTAAAAAAAGTCAGTGTGATATAGCTAAACTGTGTGTTACCTTATTCCTGTAACTGTCCATAAAATACTGATACATGGATAGGACATAATTGATGCAGCAGTACTCGTGCTCTCTATTGGTATGCTCTCTGAGGAAGCAGTAAAAATGAATGGCAGTTTAGTTTGATGTTTCTAGAAAGTGCAATAGAACTTCAACAAACACTGATGTTTTGCATCATCTGGTCCTTTTATATAATAGCTTATAGTTTATACACTATAATAGTTAATATAATAGCAGTTGTATTTTATAGTTAATAAGTAGCTTAAGACTTCAAACTTGTAAATATCTTTTGAATCTCGATGATGTAGTTAAGGAGATGATTGTTAATAAATAAAATGTTTTACTCATTTCGACTCATTTTGTTTAGGGCCAAAGGAGATACTTCTAGGGACTGACCAATTTTAAACATTTTTTAAATGTTTCTTTCCTACCTTAAACAAAGCCAAGCATACACAATTTCATTGTCATTGTCAGCACTTCTTCTATTTTTTGCCAGCAAATATATGACGCGACACCACTGTGCGTCGTGGTGTTCCGTTTGACTGCTTCCATATAGGTGGCAGCTTGTTGCGCTGCAGCATGGAAATCTAATTAACTAATGTACAGCAGATTAAAATTTTCTGCGATTCCTGTTAGTTCCCGGAACAAAGGAGAGTATTTAGTTTGGGCGGTTTAGTTTCTTTAATAATCAAGCTAATAAAAAGTTTATCTGAATGAAATTATTGAATTTTTGTAAAAAAAAATCTATACATATTTAAGTCTCAAACAAACAACTCAACAAGCTAACTTTTAATCTACATATCTTAATCCCTCATCAAGCAGTAACATGTAGTGCCTTTGTATGGCGGTTTGTTTATTGCTTTTGTTAATGTAATAAATAATTATTTCCAATCCAGTGCCATTCATACATAAGCTTTATAAACTTTGTAGTTAATGTGTTGAGTGAAGGATTAATTTATATAAAAATATAAATAAAAAAACACCGCACTTTCCGCACACAATGAGCCAACACACTGATGCTTAATAAATGCATGTTCGTGAATACTTACACAATAATAAGACAACAAAAACAATCAGACAATACATAAAAAAAGAAATTAAAAAATTATACAAAAACCAAACAAACATGAACAAGCGAATAAACAGCGTTAACTAACACAAGCACAGTCGACACGAGCACATCGTTGTTCGAGTATGTATGCCTGTTTATTCACTTGCATGCTCGAGGATATCCACACATGTGTATGTGTGGGTGGTGCAGTGGCTCAGTTCCACTCCGTACTCTCAGATATAACCAGTTAAATCGGTTTTGATGTTTTCAAGCTTAACAGACACTTAAGGCCCAACCAAGTTATGCTTAAGCGAACAAAAGTCTCAGAGAAAAGTAGACGAAAAGTATGATTAAGTAGAAAAGTTGCCCAAGTTAGCAGATTTCATGCTTAACAAAATATCAAACGCTCACAAAATCTTGACAAAAATACATTAAAAAAGTTCAAAAGTTTTTTGAAAAGTTTGTTTAAGTAGGCCCTACTTCAGCTTTCTTATAAATGTTTTTATGTTTTTTTGTACATTTTTCATTAGTTATTCAACAAAATTAAAATCTGCATTCATTTTGAAAAAATAAATTAACTTATTTTTTTAAATGATAGAAAAAAAATTTGTAAACATATGTTAAAAAGGGCTGCCATCAGCTAACACAAAAAATACGTTTATTGCGCTGATTGGCTTATAAGCTGTGGTAAACGTAAAATTTCACAGCAAAAAGATACAAGTTTTCCATAATTTGCTTAAATAGACACAAACAAAAAAAAAACCATCTTTTTCATTGAAAAATTTGGCATACAAATAAAAATATTTTAATTAAACACATTCTCAACACTGTTAGCAACCCTATTCTGCTTGGCAAACTACGATGTCAAGCGCTCTCTCTCAAGTTTCAAAAAGTAAACGAAAGTTGAAAAACTGAACAAAAGGAATGCTTAGACAAAACTTGGGCGCCTTCATATATTGCTGTGTAAGTGCGTGCTTATGCTCTCAAACTTTTGTTTACTTAAGCATAACTTGGTTGAGCCTTTAGTAGGGGCTATGCATCACCGCAATACTGACCCCTTTACTATGCCACTGTTGCACTTCCTGTCTAGCTGGTCAATAGCTATGTAGCAGTATTGGAATGCGTCGTTTGTGCGCATTATTTTAACGTTGTTAAGACGGAAACTACAGCGCTACGCGGACGGCCAAACGCAGCATTTCGCAATGGCTGCTGCTGCTGCCTGCTCTTCGTTCTTTTGACCCGCTGTTTGCGGATTGTTGCAGTCGATGGCTAGGGAATGGAATTCGGAAGCAAACGGATACGCTGCATTGTCTTGTCTCTGATCATTGTTGGTTTGAAGTGGTGCTTGCTTCTTTGGCTACGACCACCAGGAATGCGGTGTTGCATGCGTAACATGTAAGGAATTAAATTGTGAAAATGTGTTTTAATGCATGTTTCAGCTGTAATTGGAAGTTTTTGCTTATCTTTCTATGATGTTGGTATTCCAGAATGTTCATTTGTATTGTTTTATGGATTAAACTAGTGTTTCTGTCGTTTTGTTTTGTTAAGGCATGAATATACGAGCTTCTATAAATATGTTTAGACATATTTATGTATTGCGATTTATGTGGTATCCTGAATTTAAAGTAATGTTTGCTAGTTGTTGTTGTTGTTGTTATTAGCGGAAGAATATAAATTTGTGTGTGTAAATAATGACTTTATTTTTCAATAAGAAAAATCTTAGTATAATTATATGTGGATAATCATTTATAGCTGTTATTATGTTTATGTGAAGGCACGTATCCAAGGAGAATATTAGCCAAATACCCCTCTGCACCCATAAGCCTCCTAACGATGAAAATTTCAAATATTAAGAGCAATACAGGACCTAAAAATGAGCCCTGAAGTACTCCTATGTTTGCAAGTACAGTTGAGCCTGGATAAAGTGAACTAATTTTTGCAACGTCTGTTCATTGTAGCCAGACTGTTCGCATTTTCGAGACTGAATTTTTGAAGTGAAAACTTCTTTAGGCGCGTTGAATGATTTTGGTAGAGGGTAAATCTTTGGTTTGCGTCATCGTATTTTTCCGAGGAACTCTCGTCATCAATACAGACAGCAAAGATAACAAGATAGGAAAATTAGAAAACATAACCTCAAAAAATGTTTGCATGTATTTGTGCATAAAAATATCAACAATTATCGTCTCTTGTTCTTAGTCGGCCACAAGCTCACAAAGAAATCACTTGGCAACTCCTGAAATTAATGCATATAATCTGTTTGTTAGCATAAAAATACTTAAGTTAGGTTGCAATAAGATGTTTGCAACCAAAACTTATTATTAATTCGGTTTATATTGGTATATATATGCCTTTAAAGTTTGGCAATTTCTTCAGTTGTTGTATTTGTCAACATTTTTGAAAAATTTGCTTTTACTCAAACAGCTGCTATTCATGGTGAGATTTAAAAATGGATCGATCTTCTTCATTTTCTACTTCTTTCTGCTGGAACTTCGTTTGCAAACAAGAAAAATAATGTATGGATTGAGTGTTTTAACATTTTAATCTTTAAGTTGTGATAAAGGAATATGTTGAACATTCAAATAATTACATGCATGCTCTTATTTTATTACATATCGTCAAACAAAGTTTGACAATTTTCACACTTGTTGTATTTGTCAGTGGCTTTTTATTTTCACCACTGCGCCATTTTATTTTCAGAGTTGCCAACTATCATTGTTTTATTCATAAATTTTTTCATAAAGGGTGTGTGTCAAAAGGAAACTTTTCAGTCGTGGTAGGATAGAAAACATCAGGTTGAATAAAATTTGTGTGTGTTGAAATAAATTTGTCTCTTTTGCAGTGTCAAATGGACGATGAAATTTTGACAGTTGCAAATTTTGACGTTTCATATTTCGGTCGTGTTTTAGCGCAAATATTTTATTTTATTTGCATTTTATCAATTTGCGACATATTTAATTCGAGAGCTTGTACTTGCAACATATTTCGTAAACTTGTAATATTGTAAGCTTAAAAAACTTTTAGCTAAAGTGTGTGTGTGGGCCAACGGTCTCCAACATCAGCAAGTGCAGCAAAGTTAAATTGCTGGCGAACGTCCTTCAAGTGCCACCACCAGCAAGTGCAGTGCAAAATTTGTTGCTAGCCAACATCCTATAAGTGCCATCACCAGTAGCTAGCACAAGCAAGTGCTAAGTGCAAACAGGCAAACAGAAAATATAGCATGCAAAGTGCTGTATATTTTACGCCGCCAATTCGGACGCTGCGCAACCGCTGGGATCTTATAATTCTCTTTGCGTTGTTGTTGTAAATTTGCTAAGTAGTTATTGTTGTACAGTAAGCTTTAATTTTTTGTAGATGTTTATTTGTAGCTAAAGTCAGCATATGACATCGAACTAATTTAGAAAACAGTTTATACATATGAATTAAAGAGTATATATTGTATTGGTAAATCTATTTGTTTTTAGTAAAAGTGTTACCGTATCGGAAATACATGTATATATATAGATGCAGTATTTACATATATATAGTTCATATATATGAACAATTTAGATCATTGAGTAAATTTAAAGAATATTTATGTATTAAACAGTTACAATTACGTATTAAACCTGCAAAATAATTAATGTTTTCAGTAGTAATTGAATAACTAAAGTCTGCTTATCTTAAGCATTCTATTTTCAAAAAACTGCTTAGCTTGAATTTCTTATATGAATTATTTATCATTTATAAGCTATAGATATTTCTTAATTTTAGAATATTCTATTTTTAATACACAATATAGATATGGTGAGCATGAACAATATATTGTGTAAGTGTTATGATATAAATAGATATAAATAAGCTTTAATTAATTATATTAATTCAAAAATGAAATAATTTAAATAAATTACTTTAATTATATGTATTTTTGATATGGTAACACTTTTGCTTAAAAGAAATAGTTTCAGTAATATATAAAAAAATTAATAAATTGTTATAAGCTCTTAACAAAAATAATTCTAATTTCATATGCCGACTGTAGCTACACGATTAGAACTCACAACGTCTACAAAAAATTTCCGGCTAACTGCGCCAACAACAACTACCAAGGAAATCTACAAACAAGGACGCACAGAGAAGAACAAGATCAGAGCGGAACTTTTAAAACTTTTTGATTTCATCCTACATGTAGGACGGGCTGCAGTATGAGCTTTCGCACATCCTACATGTCCGTCCGACCTGTCAAATCCATCCTACATGTAGGATAGTCCGAAACCCTATATTAGCATGAAAATTCTTATATAGCAGTAAGGCGGTCCGTGGCAGGACAACTTCTTCCAGGGAATACTAATATTTTATGTATAGGTTTTCGCTTCGGTATGCTTTTTTTTTAAAATTGATATACTGCTATACTTTTTTTTTAAAATTGATGTTTTGGCTTTAATCTTGAAATATTTTTATATCCAGATTTGACAGACTACTAAAATGGTTGCCTTATTTACCTGATTGGACTCTGTTTGACAAATATGAATAAAACCAGTTAAGTATAGAGCCCTTGAAAAAAAATTTAACGCATACACTTAACTAGCTACTTCCTGGCGCTCTTTGCTAAGAATTACCTACAAATCTATAAATTTTTAGCTTATGTTGTGTGCCTGTATTGAAATATTTGGACACCGAGGTAAATATTTTTCGAAAGTTTGAATTCAATTTGACGGTTAGTTTTGGAGTACTTGTTTTTTTTTGTATTGGAAATGTATTGGTGGTGCCACGTTCTCTTTTCCAATCTCGCACACATTTTTTTTGTGGTAAATAGTTTCTATAAAATTTATTGTTCTTCCCAAAATGCAAAATATTGAAATTAAGGTGTTTAAGTTGTATAAGATGTGCCACGCCCCACAGAAAGCTTACAGAAGCTAAGCGTACAGAAAGCTTAGTCTACAGCTTTTACAGAGTAACATTTTTCTAAGCGAGCTTACATTTTCTGAGTTCGCTGAGCATAAACAATTGAGTGTACGGATATTTGTATATGTACATTCTCTTTTGCTTTTACACTTATGAAAAAAAGGTAGTGGAATCAAAGAAAACGCATTTAATATAATGTTTTCTTAACAACGATTTTACCCCATTTGATTAATTCCTAATAATAAAGAGTGATCAACTTGTATTGTAATTAAATGTAAAAGTATTTGACGCAAATAGGTGCAATAGTTACGATTTTAATAATGGGAACACTGAATCAATTACAAGATATTGCTTGTAAGAATTGATGACTTTCCTTTCATAAGCCATACAATGCAAATGATCGTTGAAACCATAAATTCTTCCAAGCATTATCTCAAAGATAGAAAAGATTTTGAGACGAATCAAAATGGGGTTTGAAGGTAATATATTGTACTTTAATACTGTGTATCTAATGCAATTCGAAATTAGTCATTTCGAAAAGTTCGATCCCTCTCTAAAATATGTCCTAACAAATAACCAAAAACAGCCTTGTTTGAATTTCTTAGGTAACAATATTTCAATAACCAGATGTGATAGGCCAAATCTGAAATCAACCGGATTAAGACTACGTGGCTATACAACAAAATTCAAAATTTTATTTGTCCTTACTGTTCCTAATGCTTTAATAACTTATTTTAAAACTGAACCAGAAACCTTGTTTCTGCTTCAGCGACCTTGCTAAAATTTGATTATTAAAAATCCTCATATGAGAAACTGGAATGCTTGTCAAGCAGCTTCTCAAGCAGCATTCTCGAAAGATTGTCTCTGAACTTGACGAGGTTTGCAACTTCAGCCAAAAAAATGAAACTTCCTTTTTTGTTGAGCAGTAGAAGAATAAAGAAGTCATCTTCTAATTTGCAGAAAGATTTACGATATTCAATTTAAGTAAGTTATTGAAAATTATTTCATTTTCGCAGTAAATTTCAATCAAAGTCAATAAATAACTTGGCATTCCTTATGCTAAAGCCATTCTTTTTAAACATTTTGGTCTAAAAACCTATTTGCATTAACAACATTAAAAGGCGCAACATTGCTGTTATAAATCACACCTTTTCTTTTATTAAAAACATTTTCAGAAATTAATCACTGACAATTAAAAACTATTGGAATTTTGGTTTATCCTACATGAAATCTAATTCAGTTAAATTTAAATCAAACTAACTATAGACCTAATGTAACATCAAATGTATACTTAACGCACGTCTAGCTCACGAAAAAGAATATTATTTGGCACTCTTCTAGTATACATCAGTACACTGCAAGTTGTTCACAAAATATTTCACATGATTTTGTGTATATCAACTCAAGTCTGTGGAATTTTTCATAAAAATTCGCTTAAGGTAAAAAAAAAAGAAAAAACATATAAAGACATATATATTTAGCATTAAAATTACTTAACTAATTTCAGACAAATTGTTGATATAGATACTGAAATACCGTATGATCAAAACGTGTCACTCCTGTAAAGTCATAAAAATCGTCACCGAATTCCATCCATCGTACTCTTTTAAAGTTGTCTTGATGACAAAAGAAACGAGGGGGATACCGTTTACTCAACTGGCATCGTTTTATATCATCTAGTTGCATCAAATGGTAGTACACGTGTAGATCGCCTCAAAGAAAAAAAACAGGGGCCGAATTACAGCATCCGTGATCAAGCAAAATTGTACAAGATTGATAGGCACTTGTCTCGTCGTGCCCTTCGTAATTTTGCTCGATCACGGATGCTGTAATTCGGCCCCAGCTTAAAACAGAATTATAATAAACTAAATTAAATGTTCTAAAACATACAGCAAAACCTTACAAACGATGTTGACTTAAAAGAAAAAGAAAAGCTTTGTAGTTTAAAAAGTTATGTTACTATGTAAGAATCGTGTGTCGAAAATTCGTAAAAATCATATATAAGAAAATCTAGTCGTACCGGTATACACACAAAAGTTCTCGCTCAAGTAGAGTCCCATAAAAATGTAATTTATAATCGTGAAAAAGTTAATTTTGCTAAGAAGAATTTCTCTAATCAATACGCTAGTAATAATATAAAATAAATAAAAACAGGATTAAATTAATTAAAATAATCTACTAAAATAGAATTGTAATTAGTGATATAAAAGTGCATTTTGGTAAAAGTGGTTAAATTTATAGGACCAAAGTGCATGCTTTCCTAACATGTTAAAAACGTATTAAAAAAACAATAAACAAATATTAGAATATTTGTGTTGCAACAAATTAGTTACCATTTCAATCTTTTGGTTTTAGCTTTTTGGTATGAAATTAGTGCTAAATATTCATGCACGTTGTCCTAAGACCCAATTTCATAGTATAAATAAGTAAAACATAAATTATTACATTAAAAATAATAATTCTGGTCAAGGTTGAGGCTTATTGAGCATATAACCCAATTTATTAGCTTAACATCATCATCATCATCATGAAGGGTCTTCAGCATGGATGTCGCTGATCTATCAATGCGAGTCTATTTTATATACAGTGTTGCGCAAAACAATAGCAACATAATAAGTGCGCTGCAACAAAATCGTGTATCTTTTTTAATATTGGGGACACACGAAAATGATTATAGGGATCAAAGCATATATTCATACATCATATATAAAACAAATCAAATTCAAATTTGGTTTTGTTTTTTTTTTAAATTATATTTCAAATTAATATGGCTACATTCAATTTGTCTGTGAGCAAAACAAAACTTGAAAAATGTAAAAAGAGAACAGAAGTTCCAAGAATTACCCGTAAAAGTTCCATTATTGTAAAGCACGTGTTGTTTGCAAGTCATAAACATTTAAGTTTAGTTTTGTTTTTGCGCTAGTTGTGAAATTGACTGTTCCATTTATAATGGCACGTTTTAAATACTGTGAAGCTCTTAAATTGCAAATTATTTCCGAATATAAAAACGGAAATTCACAAATATCTAACGTGAAACAGTTTGATATTAATCAGTCAATAGTTTGCAGATTAACAAAGAAATATACCATAACAAAAGACGTAACAACGGTACATTAAAGAGGGCGGCCGCAAAAGACATCGCTGCGTGATGACAGGAACATTTGTGGCGTGTTTAAATGAAATGCACATGCCAGATCCAAAGAGGTTGTTCGGACACTTGATTTAGATATCCATCACAGCACTGTTTGAAGACGAGCCGTTGAGAACGATTAAAGAAGTTACAGGCCGGCAGAGAAACCTTTGCTTACAGCTAAGCATAAAAAACAAGGTGAGGTGTTACAATTTAAACAGTTCTGTCTGAAATTGTGACAGCAAGTTGCAATTTATTGTTTTTTAGACTCAGTCTTGCAAAAGAGCAGCTAAATTGGACCGTTCAAAAATCGAAAACCGTTTTCCAGCGATGAATCAACGTTAAGCTTGATTAATTCAGATGGGATGTGCACGGTACGGCACCACCCAGGTATACGACTTGAAGCCCGAAACTGCAAAATATATTTTAAGCACGGAGGCGGTGGTATTATGGTCTGCACTTGTTTTTCCTATAATGAAGTTGAACCATTTCAAAAAATCGATGGAATTATGGATCGATTTGTATATAATGACATTTTAGAAAGCAAGATGCAACCACATTCAGAGTGGAATATGTCGCTTCAGTAAACGACCCGAAGCACACTTTAAAGCTCATCAAAGATTATATTAGAGGCAATGGGATTCAAGTCCTTGATTGGCCGGCACAGTCACAATGACTTGAATCCCATTGAAAATCTTTTTGGGATTTTGAAGGTAAAAGTTTTTGGTCAAAGGTTTTCCAATAAGACTGCACTGTATGAGGCCCTGAAACTTAATTGGGAACATATACCTAATACCAACATATCTTATTTAATAGAGTCGATGTCGCTCAGATGTGCAGCGGTTATCAAGAATAATGCATCTTACACCAAATATAAATTTTTTTGCTTTTCTTTTGCTCTCAGACAAACTGAATGAAATCACATTAATTTTAAATTTAATAAAGAAAACAAAACAAAATTTGAATATGATTTGTTTTTAATATAATGTGTGAATATATGCTTTGGTTCCTATAATCATTTTTGTGTGTACCAAATATTTAAAAAGATACACGATTTTGTAGCTGCGAACTGATTTTGTTGCTATTGTTTTGCGCAACACTGTATATATATATTTTATAAAAAACAACTACATTATTTTATTATGTTTTTTTTTAAGCTTTAATTAAAACACAAAAATAAACTTTAAGTAAAGCTTAAAGCATTACTACAACAACATTAGCAAATCTAATGTCTATATTGCAGTGAGCGCGTGAGAAGCAAAGGCAGTTTTTTTTGTTGTTGTTGATGTAACGTTTCTCACTCTAGTGTTTACATTTCAAATAACTAATTGCTTTTACTTCATGATCGCAAATGATTTGAATTTGATATCGTTTAAAATTCTCTGTGTATCTTGTGTTATGGATATATGGAAAAAGAAAACTAATGATAAATAAGTAAAATCTATAAATTCATAATTCATGCAAGTTGATATTATGTTATGATCTAAAAATAAAAAAATTTAAACATGCATTTATAAAACAAAACAAAATCATGAATTACTATTTCTGCTACTTTTATAAGGTCATAAACTACTAATTTAAAACTTTAACACTACCATTTAATATTTTGATATATGCTACTTTGCGCTGAATCGCATTTTGTTATAAATATATTTATGTGCTTATTCATGAGTTAACGCAAAGTTGGTAAGGAATTTGTTTACAATACTTATTCAATAAAAGTGTTAGTAGCTTTCCAATATGTCGTGTTGAATTAATTATTTCTCCTTAAGGTGATGTGAGGCAAACACACTAGCGGGGTCATAATAGGGGTCTTAAAATTTATAGCGCATAGTAAGACATGGTAGGGAGGGTGAAAAGCGCCTGACTTCTGTTCCATCTTGAAGTTAGCTATTTATAAATTAAGATTAACATCAGTTTTATTGTTTTTGATTTTCGTAAGTGACTATAAAGGGGGTTTTTTTAAGACATAGTCAAATTGATCCTCTGTAGAGTAAATTTGCAACTTCAGGGAGTCTATAATAAAGTGTATGTAGTAATGGTAACACTGGTTGGTTGAAGTGGACACGTAACCCCCAACGGCTAAAGCTAGCATATTCAATGGCTCCCATTTCGACTGCTTCAGCTTTTGATCCATCTCACTAGCTTCGTATAGTTTTATATGCGTTGTCGAATACCGTAACAGTTCGGTCGTAAGAAATTTTTATACCATTAATATGTTTATATAACATTACATTACAATGGTCATGGCACTGAAGAGACCCTTTGATTTTTTGGCTCAGTATACATAAACGTGGGCGTTGACTTGTCCCTGTACACGAGAGACTTGACGTAGCCCCCAAAAAAATAGTCTCTTGGGGTCAAATTGCATGATCTTGGCGACCAATGGACTGCTCCAAAACGTAAGATTAATTGCTTACCAAACTCGTATCTCAATAGATCCATGGTATTGCGTGCCGTGTGGCATGTGGCACCATGTAGTTGAAACCACATGTCCACCAAGTCCATTAATTCTTCCATTTTGGACAAGAAAAAATCGGTAATCATCGCACGATGCCTTGCTCCATTTACTGTTACGTTGCGATTTTCATTATTTTTGAAAAAGTACGGTCCAATGATGCCGCCTCACAGTGAGGTATTGAACCCTGAAAATAGGTATGAATTCACCTAGAAGACAGAGAGATCTTTTGACTTTTTTTTAGTTAAAATGGGTCCAAATAAGAAAAAGAAACTTTCTGTCCGTCCGTCCGTCTTGCTGTCGACACGAGTACAGTCGTAATTTTTAAGATACCGTAATGAAACTTAGTATTTAACCCTTAACTGGTACACCTCAAAAAAATCACACTTACAGTACATCTGGTCCCAGGAACCACAGCAATTTAAAATGCTAAAAAGCATAAATTCAGTTAGAAATGAATGTTGTTTGTTTTTTAGGAATGTCTTAAATAAAGTTTTGTTTACCTTATTGAAAACATTAGTGAATTATTTTGAATAATTGATTTGAATTTAATTCAGTTTGGAATTGAATTACAAAAGATGCTGTTACTGTTTTTTGATTGTTTTTTGTTCTGGTCCCTCAGACCAGGAGTGCCAGTTAAGGGTTAAGCTTGTTTCTAAAACATAAATAAAAAGATCTAAAATGAACCAAATCATATGAAAACCACGCGTACCTCTCATGCAAAGTGACTGGGAGATAATTCATAGGAGCAGCAGATGACAGCTGACATTTAAAGCAATCACGCATGTAAACGTTGACGATGATAAAATTTATGATTTTAAATTCATTGTAAGCATGCAGAAAACAAATTGAATTAACATTTATAGAAAATAAATTTACAAACCTACCAGAGCATTTTTAGCTTGCCACAAGTTACGAATCACGCATGAGGTGTCAAAAAATGTATAATGAAAAAAAATCACCCCTTATTATCAAAAGAAAATTTAAAAAGTAACTATTTTACCTCCTCAAGAAAAGTAAGTTTATTCCTTAAACATCTTAAAACATTGAGAAAACAGCTGAATAGTTTTTGAGCCACAGAGTTAAATGTTGCATGTTGTTTGGTGGAACGAGCGCCAAACTTTAATTATTATTTATAATAATAAATTTTACATCTATTAAATTAGTTAACATATTTTGTAAAAAACACCTTCAACACTTTAAAATAATAAATAGTTTTATTAACAAAATGTTTACAACTCTAATCAGTGAAAAACTACTTACACTAATACTTTTTTACATAAAATCCGAGAATTGAGTGAAAAGTTAGATTAGATTGTACAATCTCCTTTCCCGACAGACTGAACAAATTTATATGTTGTACATTTCCAAATCATAGGTTTTATAAACATTAGTTGCCAAAGTTGAATTACAAGAAAAGGTACATGACATATTTTACTCAAGAAATATTGTGATAAGATCAAATTAATGAATATTAGAATTAATACAGGACCTAAAACTGAACGTTGCGGAACTTATATGTTTATAAGTATTAGCATATCTACTAAAATGGTTGCCTAATTTAACTCGTTGAACGTCCGAAGCCAAGTGGGTAGAGTGCGTGGCCATTAAGCTAAAGAACCGCGGTAGCCCGGGCTCAATTCCCAACTCAGGTAGAATGTTTTTTCAATTGAATTAATTTTTTTGCTCGGTTGTCACCTCTCTTCAGACAATGGCAAATCTCAGAGAGTAAAAAATTTCCATGCAAAAGTCGGTCAAAGTCCTTTCTAGGGTTGACGTTTAAAATTTATATGTTTTTTTAAATCTAACTCTTTTTTTAAATATATGAAAAAAAAAACAGTTAAATATAGAGCCCCTGAAACCACATTAAAATAATTTATTAATTAAGATTCTATGGTCAACAGTATCAAATGATTTCGTCATATCGACAAAAAAGGCTGATGATATATTTTGCAATCCAAGCTATTTTGGATATTTGTACAGAATATAAAGAGAACATTTTCAGCAGAAAAACCTGTTCTAAGATCAAATTGAGTTTTACTAAAAAAGTTGTATTTAGTCAAAAACTATATCATTCTAGACTGAACAGGTAGAGAGAAAAGGTCTTTAGTTGTTAAGCGTGGAGAATAACATTGGCTTTTCTTAATCAGAAATATTAAAAAAAAAATATCTTCTTAACAAATTACTAGAGAATTTTCTCTGAGTACTGAAATTAGCTTTTTGAAGAGACATGATGATTTTAAAAATTTCCAAAGAAAATTTAGGCTTAAAATAAAAACTCTTAGAAATTCCACTTTGGTGTAAGCAATGACAAGAAAAACATTTAAGACCATTATCTGCAACGACAATTTCATCAATATTTAAGAAAAAATTATTAAAAAAATTTACATTTACATTATGATCAGAGTAGGTCGAACCATCAAATAAAATATCCTGTTTTTTCTATCTACTCTTTGTTATTTTAAAAATATTATTAACTTATTGACACTTCTTCTTGACATCTCCTTTTAACTTATCAAATTCATTTACGCATAAACTATATTTAGCATTTGAGATGTCGATTAAAATTTCCCTTAATATTATCTTACATCGAGCTTATAGACTGGTATTTCTAGGACATTTTTTTATTTTCTTAGAGATTTTGTTTTTATTGTCAATTTTTATTAGTAATTCTGACGACTTTTTGGGAACATCTTTCAACACAATAAAAAAATGTCCCTAAATGTGTTAATTGCTATTGAAAGATTAGGTTCGTTGTAGACACTTTCCAAAGACTCAATGACAAGGCAGTACTTCAACTCAACGAAATTTGTTATTGTTCCATTCGTTTGCAGCTCAGTCATAAATGTGCCATTAATGCTAATAAACTAAGTAGGACTTTGATTCTTCCTAGTTGTCTTAATTTCTTCGTTCATTATCCATCCATCATAATATTAACCCTGTTATCATTATTTCGCGCAATTCTTATATTAATTTCAAAGAAATAAAACACTTTATTATCAAAGGTTTACAAAATATAATTAATGCTACCCATTTGGTGAAGAATTCTTCAAGTCACACGCACTGCTTAGCTTTTTAATCCTCCCTCCCTCTCTCCCACTCTTTCCCACCATCATTCTTAATCGTCAGGATGACCACCCACATGCGCCATTTTGATGAATGATTGCTTTCTAAATCATTTGCCACTTAATTTGTACCGACTCTAGACGCTCGCCATCAGCAATGCGACAAGCGAATCTACAACTGTAACAACAACAATGTGAAAGGTGCAAATTTATACTGTCAACTGGTGGACAAGTCGGACCCAATGGATCCATGATGACGATGGTGGTGGTGGTTGTACAGTTATGCTACTTAGTGTTTGTGTTGCTTGCCAAAGCAAGTGCTTAACGCTTCGTTAATAATATAGCCAGCTGCCCCATTCAAGAGGTGCCAAAAGAATTAATTATGAAATCTAGCATTTAATCAGACATTGAATAGAATTGTTAGCTTTGCGTTGCATGAACCGATTTACGACTAGGTAAGTACCCAAGGCGTAGGACCTTAAACATGTTTCACTTCTTTTTACATGAATTTCAACATTTGATAAAATGCCAGAATTTACAAATTTATTTTTCTTTCGTGGTGCGGCTTGTTAGATTCCCTTTCTTCAGTTTGACCGTCTGTCCTTCTGTCTGTTCATTCTTGTTAGCAAAAATTCTATACATTTTTTTGCGTATATTTTTATCGTCGTTTTTTATGCAGCAAATTGTAATTTTCACGCATAATAAAATTAGATTAAGTGTAAATTTATACGAATATACGAATGTTTTTATTTTCTGGTTGCTGCTGCTGTTTTTAATTAATGACATTATCAGTTAATAAATTTAAAATATGCACATTTATTATCAATTGACGAGTGGGACACCGTGTAAACATTTGGGTCTGTCGTTGTGCTCATTTGCGAACTTATGTTTGATTAACGTATTGGTTGTTTTCGATTTTTATTCGATTTTTAATTCCTCGAAATATTTCAGGTTAATTTTATTCATTATAATATGTTTGAGCTCTGCAGTTCAATGTTCGGATGTTGTTTGATTAAAGGCCGAGAATCTCAATATTTTTATTAGTTTCCGTTTTTACCTTTAGTTTTATTCGAAACACATAGCCTCAAAGCAAATTTCTTCGCTAATTTTTTAAATCATTTGATAACGTCTGAGTACCGATGATCTCGATTCCAATACACGGGCAAATTTGTTCAAGTGTTAAAATTTTATTTTTGATACATCAAATTTCTTAATCTTATTTTATATTTTATATTTTATATTTTATATTTTATATTTTATATTTTATATTTTATATTTTATATTTTATATTTTATATTTTATATTTTATATTTTATATTTTATATTTTATATTTTATATTTTATATTTTATATTTTATATTTTATATTTTATATTTTATATTTTATATTTTATATTTTATATTTTATATTTTATATTTTATATTTTATATTTTATATTTTATATTTTATATTTTATATTTTATATTTTATATTTTATATTTTATATTTTATATTTTATATTTTATATTTTATATTTTATATTTTATATTTTATATTTTATATTTTATATTTTATATTTTATATTTTATATTTTATATTTTATATTTTATATTTTATATTTTATATTTTATATTTTATATTTTATATTTTATATTTTATATTTTATATTTTATATTTTATATTTTATATTTTATATTTTATATTTTATATTTTATATTTTATATTTTATATTTTATATTTTATATTTTATATTTTATATTTTATATTTTATATTTTATATTTTATATTTTATATTTTATATTTTATATTTTATATTTTATATTTTATATTTTATATTTTATATTTTATATTTTATATTTTATATTTTATATTTTATATTTTATATTTTATATTTTATATTTTATATTTTATATTTTATATTTTATATTTTATATTTTATATTTTATATTTTATATTTTATATTTTATATTTTATATTTTATATTTTATATTTTATATTTTATATTTTATATTTTATATTTTATATTTTATATTTTATATTTTATATTTTATATTTTATATTTTATATTTTATATTTTATATTTTATATTTTATATTTTATATTTTATATTTTATATTTTATATTTTATATTTTATATTTTATATTTTATATTTTATATTTTATATTTTATATTTTATATTTTATATTTTATATTTTATATTTTATATTTTATATTTTATATTTTATATTTTATATTTTATATTTTATATTTTATATTTATATTTTATATTTTATATTTTATATTTTATATTTTATATTTTATATTTTATATTTTATATTTTATATTTTATATTTTATATTTTATATTTTATATTTTATATTTTATATTTTATATTTTATATTTTATATTTTATATTTTATATTTTATATTTTATATTTTATATTTTATATTTTATATTTTATATTTTATATTTTATATTTTATATTTTATATTTTATATTTTATATTTTATATTTTATATTTTATATTTTATATTTATATTTTATATTTTATATTTTATATTTTATATTTTATATTTTATATTTTATATTTTATATTTTATATTTTATATTTTATATTTTATATTTTATATTTTATATTTATATTTTATATTTTATATTTTATATTTTATATTTTATATTTTATATTTTATATTTTATATTTTTATATTTTATATTTTATATTTTATATTTTATATTTTATATTTTATATTTTATATTTTATATTTTATATTTTATATTTTATATTTTATATTTTATATTTTATATTTTATATTTTATATTTTATATTTTATATTTTATATTTTATATTTTATATTTTATATTTTATATTTTATATTTTATATTTTATATTTTATATTTTATATTTTATATTTTATATTTTATATTTTATATTTTATATTTTATATTTTATATTTTATATTTTATATTTTATATTTTATATTTTATATTTTATATTTTATATTTTATATTTTATATTTTATATTTTATATTTTATATTTTATATTTTATATTTTATATTTTATATTTTATATTTTATATTTTATATTTTATATTTTATATTTTATATTTTATATTTTATATTTTATATTTTATATTTTATATTTTATATTTTATATTTTATATTTTATATTTTATATTTTATATTTTATATTTTATATTTTATATTTTATATTTTATATTTTATATTTTATATTTTATATTTTATATTTTATATTTTATATTTTATATTTTATATTTTATATTTTATATTTTATATTTTATATTTTATATTTTATATTTTATATTTTATATTTATATTTTATATTTTATATTTTATATTTTATATTTTATATTTTATATTTTATATTTTATATTTTATATTTTATATTTTATATTTTATATTTTATATTTTATATTTTATATTTTATATTTTATATTTTATATTTTATATTTTATATTTTATATTTTATATTTTATATTTTATATTTTATATTTATATTTTATATTTTATATTTTATATTTTATATTTTATATTTTATATTTTATATTTTATATTTTATATTTTATATTTTATATTTTATATTTTATATTTTATATTTTATATTTTATATTTTATATTTTATATTTTATATTTTATATTTTATATTTTATATTTTATATTTTATATTTTATATTTTATATTTTATATTTTATATTTTATATTTTATATTTTATATTTTATATTTTATATTTATATTTTATATTTTATATTTTATATTTTATATTTTATATTTTATATTTTATATTTTATATTTTATATTTTATATTTTATATTTTATATTTTATATTTTATATTTTATATTTTATATTTTATATTTTATATTTTATATTTTATATTTTATATTTTATATTTTATATTTTATATTTTATATTTTATATTTTATTATATTTATATTTTATATTTTATATTTTATATTTTATATTTTATATTTTATATTTTATATTTTATATTTTATATTTTATATTTATATTTTATATTTTATATTTTATATTTTATATTTTATATTTTATATTTTATATTTTATATTTTATATTTTATATTTTATATTTTATATTTTATATTTTATATTTTATATTTTATATTTTATATTTTATATTTTATATTTTATATTTTATATTTTATATTTTATATTTTATATTTTATATTTTATATTTTATATTTTATATTTTATATTTTATATTTTATATTTTATATTTTATATTTTATATTTTATATTTTATATTTTATATTTTATATTTTATATTTTATATTTTATATTTTATATTTTATATTTTATTTTATATTTTATATTTTATATTTTATATTTTATATTTTATATTTTATATTTTATATTTTATATTTTATATTTTATATTTTATATTTTATATTTTATATTTTATATTTTATATTTTATATTTTATATTTTATATTTTATATTTTATATTTTATATTTTATATTTTATATTTTATATTTTATATTTTATATTTTATATTTTATATTTTATATTTTATATTTTATATTTTATATTTTATATTTTATATTTTATATTTTATATTTTATATTTTATATTTTATATTTTATATTTTATATTTTATATTTTATATTTTATATTTTATATTTTATATTTTATATTTTATATTTTATATTTTATATTTTATATTTATATTTTATATTTTATATTTTATATTTTATATTTTATATTTTATATTTTATATTTTATATTATATTTTATATTTTATATTTTATATTTTATATTTTATATTTATATTTTATATTTTATATTTTATATTTTATATTTTATATTTTATATTTTATATTTTATATTTTATATTTTATATTTTATATTTTATATTTTATATTTTATATTTTATATTTTATATTTTATATTTTATATTTTATATTTTATATTTTATATTTTATATTTTATATTTTATATTTTATATTTTATATTTTATATTTTATATTTTATATTTTATATTTTATATTTTATATTTTATATTTTATATTTTATATTTTATATTTTATATTTTATATTTTATATTTTATATTTTATATTTTATATTTTATATTTTATATTTTATATTTTATATTTTATATTTTATATTTTATATTTTATATTTTATATTTTATATTTTATATTTTATATTTTATATTTTATATTTTATATTTTATATTTTATATTTTATATTTTATATTTTATATTTTATATTTTATATTTTATATTTTATATTTTATATTTTATATTTTATATTTTATATTTTATATTTTATATTTTATATTTTATATTTTATATTTTTATATTTTATATTTTATATTTTATATTTTATATTTTATATTTTATATTTTATATTTTATATTTTATATTTTATATTTTATATTTTATATTTTATATTTTATATTTTATATTTTATATTTTATATTTTATATTTTATATTTTATATTTTATATTTTATATTTTATATTTTATATTTTATATTTTATATTTTATATTTTATATTTTATATTTTATATTTTATATTTTATATTTTATATTTTATATTTTATATTTTATATTTTATATTTTATATTTTATATTTTATATTTTATATTTTATATTTTATATTTTATATTTTATATTTTATATTTTATATTTTATATTTTATATTTTATATTTTATATTTATATTTATTTTATATTTTATATTTTATATTTTATATTTTATATTTTATATTTTATATTTTATATTTTATATTTTATATTTTATATTTTATATTTTATATTTTATATTTTATATTTATATTTTATATTTTATATTTTATATTTTATATTTTATATTTTATATTTTATATTTTATATTTTATATTTTATATTTTATATTTTATATTTTATATTTTATATTTTATATTTTATATTTTATATTTTATATTTTATATTTTATATTTTATATTTTATATTTTATATTTTATATTTTATATTTTATATTTTATATTTTATATTTTATATTTTATATTTTATATTTTATATTTTATATTTTATATTTTATATTTTATATTTTATATTTTATATTTTATATTTATATTTTATATTTTATATTTTATATTTTATATTTTATATTTTATATTTTATATTTTATATTTTATATTTTATATTTTATATTTTATATTTTATATTTTATATTTTATATTTTATATTTTATATTTTATATTTTATATTTTATATTTTATATTTTATATTTTATATTTTATATTTTATATTTTATATTTTATATTTTATATTTTATATTTTATATTTTATATTTTATATTTTATATTTTATATTTATTTTATATTTTATATTTTATATTTTATATTTTATATTTTATATTTTATATTTTATATTTTATATTTTATATTTTATATTTTATATTTTATATTTATATTTTATATTTTATATTTTATATTTTATATTTTATATTTTATATTTTATATTTTATATTTTATATTTTATATTTTATATTTTATATTTTATATTTTATATTTTATATTTTATATTTTATATTTTATATTTTATATTTTATATTTTATATTTTATATTTTATATTTATATTTTATATTTTATATTTTATATTTTATATTTTATATTTTATATTTTATATTTTATATTTTATATTTTATATTTTATATTTTATATTTTATATTTTATATTTTATATTTTATATTTTATATTTTATATTTTATATTTTATATTTTATATTTTATATTTTATATTTTATATTTTATATTTTATATTTTATATTTTATATTTTATATTTTATATTTTATATTTTATATTTTATATTTTATATTTTATATTTTATATTTTATATTTTATATTTTATATTTTATATTTTATATTTTATATTTTATATTTTATATTTTATATTTTATATTTTATATTTTATATTTTATATTTTATATTTTATATTTTATATTTTATATTTTATATTTTATATTTTATATTTTATATTTTATATTTTATATTTTATATTTTATATTTTATATTTTATATTTTATATTTTATATTTTATATTTTATATTTTATATTTTATATTTTATATTTTATATTTTATATTTTATATTTTATATTTTATATTTTATATTTTATATTTTATATTTTATATTTTATATTTTATATTTTATATTTTATATTTTATATTTTATATTTTATATTTTATATTTTATATTTTATATTTTATATTTTATATTTTATATTTTATATTTTATATTTTATATTTTATATTTTATATTTTATATTTTATATTTTATATTTTATATTTTATATTTTATATTTTATATTTTATATTTATATTTTATATTTTATATTTTATATTTTATATTTTATATTTTATATTTTATATTTTATATTTTATATTTTATATTTTATATTTTATATTTTATATTTTTATATTTTATATTTTATATTTTATATTTTATATTTTATATTTTATATTTTATATTTTATATTTTATATTTTATATTTTATATTTTATATTTTATATTTTATATTTTATATTTTATATTTTATATTTTATATTTTATATTTTATATTTTATATTTTATATTTTATATTTTATATTTTATATTTTATATTTTATATTTTATATTTTATATTTTATATTTTATATTTTATATTTTATATTTTATATTTTATATTTTATATTTTATATTTTATATTTTATATTTTATATTTTATATTTTATATTTTATATTTTATATTTTATATTTTATATTTTATATTTTATATTTTATATTTTATATTTTATATTTTATATTTTATATTTTATATTTTATATTTTATATTTTATATTTTATATTTTATATTTTATATTTTATATTTTATATTTTATATTTTATATTTTATATTTTATATTTTATATTTTATATTTTATATTTTATATTTTATATTTTATATTTTATATTTTATATTTTATATTTTATATTTTATATTTTATATTTTATATTTTATATTTTTATATTTTATATTTTATATTTTATATTTTATATTTTATATTTATATTTTATATTTTATATTTTATATTTTATATTTATATTTTATATTTTATATTTTATATTTATATTTTATATTTTATATTTTATATTTTATATTTTATATTTTATATTTTATATTTTATATTTTATATTTTATATTTTATATTTTATATTTTATATTTTATATTTTATATTTTATATTTTATATTTTATATTTTATATTTTATATTTTATATTTTATATTTTATATTTTATATTTTATATTTTATATTTTATATTTTATATTTTATATTTTATATTTTATATTTTATATTTTATATTTTATATTTTATATTTTATATTTTATATTTTATATTTTATATTTTATATTTTATATTTTATATTTTATATTTTTATTTTATATTTTATATTTTATATTTTATATTTTATATTTTATATTTTATATTTTATATTTTATATTTTATATTTTATATTTTATATTTTATATTTTATATTTTATATTTTATATTTTATATTTTATATTTTATATTTTATATTTTATATTTTATATTTTATATTTTATATTTTATATTTTATATTTTATATTTTATATTTATATTTTATATTTTATATTTTATATTTTATATTTTATATTTTATATTTTATATTTTATATTTTATATTTTATATTTTATATTTTATATTTTATATTTTATATTTTATATTTTATATTTTATATTTTATATTTTATATTTTATATTTTATATTTTATATTTTATATTTTATATTTTATATTTTATATTT